>CM057455.1:1055595000-1056170000 GCA_016271365.2 Neoceratodus forsteri
TATGTACTCTCTCATAGTCACTGATTCAGCCAGTCTTCAAAAAAAGTCATTCTGACTTATGAGCAGGTCAATGCAAAGTGCGTTACTGCTCTCAGCTGCATCGTACCCCCTGACTTATGAGTGGACCGACTTATGTGTGAGTATATACAGTAAACACCAATTATGCATACTGAAAAGCAAGGATATCAAGTCCCTCCCCACATCAGTGCCTGCACAAATCTATAGACAAAGCAAAAACATTATACCCAAAACATAATTTAAACATTTTGTGTTAGATATGATACTCCATTAGGGTATCACCCAATATGAGCGTGTATTATTGACCATTACAAGAATGAGTGACTCAATAATACCGCTAGTATGTAGAGTGAGTACAAAAAAGGGCTCTGTGTTATAGTGAGTGTAGCACAGAGGGATGCACGCTACATTCACTATTGAGAGGATGAAAGAGAATTTGGCCATATTCCATTGAGCTGTCCTTGTAGTGTAGTGGCATGAGCCACTACCTCTACAGCCTGTGGTGCCGGATTTGGATCCCAGTGTGGGCAATACATTTTTGATTCCAGGGGGAGTAGTTATTACTTCTAAGTCTGCTCCCCTTGGAGTTGATAATCTTTGTTTTGGGTGGTGGGGGCTTTCCCCCCGGAAAGGGGGCGTGGGGGGCAAAGATCCCACATAAAAGAAAGAGTTGTGGTTTCTTTTAGAGGACCATCACTGTTTGCAGCAGTCTCTCTACAGGACAGTTGTCCTTTTGGCATGGGTGATTAGTTTGTAGCTATAAAGAGTGGCGCCATAAGGGAATCACCCTTATCACATGAAACTCTTTGTTAGTTGACAGAGTATCACATCAATTACCATATGATAAGAGCAGTTAAATGGTATTGGTGGACTAAATTTGCATGACTGCAATTAGCGTGGACATCAGAGGAAATCAAATTCATAGCATGGGAAACAGTGTAAATATGCAATTCTTTAGAGTGGACAGTCATCTCAGACAGTGGGGTGATAGCACTGGTACCTTAACTATATGTTATACTGCAGTATCAACATTCTGACCCCTGTTGATTCTTAGGGAAGGGAAATAAAGATCCATCAGACAGCTCTCCTCCTCTGTGGTGAAAGGGTGTAGTGCTCTGGCAACATTCTGACCACTAGCGAAATTCAGGGGAGGGGACTGAGCAACCATCACACAGCTCTTCTCCCCTTGGGTGGTAGGGTATAGTTATCTGACTACATTCTCACACTTGATGATGTCTCAGTGGATGGGACTAGGCATTCTTCTGATAACTGTACATGTCTGGGGTGGTAGGGTATAGTGCTCAGGCAATATTCTGCCCCATAGTTATGCCTGGGACAGGGAAGAGAGCATCCATTTAACAGCTCTGCTCCTCTGAGGTGGTAGCCTATAGTGCACTTGCAACATTCTGACCCCCAGTGATTCCTGGGGGAAGGGATGGAGTAGCCATCAGACAGCTCTTCTCCTCTGGGGTGGTAGAATATAGTGGTCTGGAAATATTCTGACCCCTAGTGATGTCTGAGGGGATGAGATTGAGCATCACTCAGATTGCTCTCCTCTAATGAATTGTTTGTGTATAGTGCTCTGGCAACATTATGACCACTAGCTGTGCCTAAGGAAGTGGACTGACCAATCATCTGACAGCTCTCCTCCTCAGAGGTGGCAGGGTATAGTGCTCTGTCAACATTATGACCACTAACAATGCCTGGGAGGAGGTTCCTGGGCATCTGTCAGATAGCTCTCCTCATCTGGATTGGTAGGCACAGTGCTCTGGCAACATTTTGACCCCAGTAATACCACTGGGAGGGGATTGAGAATCTATCAGAGAGCTCTCCTCTTCCAGGGTGGTGTTGTATAGTCCTCTGGCAACATTCTGACCCCTTACAATGCCTGAGGGAGGAGAATGAGAATTCATCAGACAACTCTCCTCCTCTGGGTTTGTAGGGTAGATTGCTCTGCAACATTCTGTCCCTAATCAATGCCTGTAGTGGGGTTGATTGAGCATGGATCTGACAGTTCTCCTCATCTTGGGTGGCTGGATATGGTACTCTGACAACATTCTGTTCCTAGCAATGCCTGGTGGGAGTGAACTGAGCATCCATCTGACAGCTCTTCTCCTGCGGGGTAGTAGGGAAGAGTACTCTGTGAATATATTGACCCATGGCGATGCCTGGGGGGATGGGTTGAGCATCTATCAGACAGCTTTTCTCCTCTGGAGTGGTAGGGTATATTGTTCTGGCAACATTCTGACCCTAGTTGATGATCAGGTAGGGGATTAAGCAACGATCAGAAATCTCTTCTCCTCTGGTGTGGTAGGGTATAGTGCTGTGATAACAGTCTGACCCTTAGCGATACCTGGGGTAGGGGATTCTTCATACATCAGACAGCTGTCCCCCCTTTAATGCGGTTGCCTATAGTGCTCTTGCAACATTATGCAGCTCCCAACCTCTGGGGAGGTCAGTTATAGTGTTTTTGCAAAATTCTAATCCCTCGTGATGGCTGGGGGGGAGGTGATTGGGTATCCGTCAGACAGCTCTCCTCTTCTGGAATGGTAGGTTATAGAGCTCTGGCAAAATTCTGACCCTAGTGATGCCACAATGAGGGGACTAAGCATCCATCAGACAGCTCTACTCTTCCAGGGTGGTATTGTATAGTCCTCTGGCAGCATTCTGACTCCTTGCTATGCCTGGAGGATGAGAACGAGCATTCATCAGACAGCTCTCCTCTTATGGGTTGGTAGGGTATAGTGCTCTGGCAACAGTCTGATCCTTAGTGATACTTGGGGTAGAGTATCCTGCATTCATCAGACAGCTCTCCTCTTATGGGTTGGTAGGATATACTGCTCTGGCAACAGTCTGACCCTTAGCGATACTTGGGGTCGAGGATTCTGCATTCATCAGACAGCTCTCCTCCTCTGATGTGGTAGCCTGTGGTGGTAGCCTATGGTGCTCTTGCAACATTCTGCCAAGTACTGATGCCTGTGGGAGAAGATGAACCATCCATCAGACAGCTCCCCCTCCTCCAGGGTGGTAGGTTATAGTGCTCTTGCAAAATTGTAATCCCTGGTAATCCATGGTGATGGCTAGGGATGGAGATTGGACATCTATCAGACAGCTGTCCTCCTATGGGATGGCAGGGTATGTTACTATGGCAACATTCTGAACCCCAGCAATAGCTAGTTAGAAGGGATTCAGCATCCCTCAGACAGCTCTCTTCCTTAGGAGGGGTTGATTGATTATCCATCTGACAGTTCTCCTCCTCAGGGGTGGTAGGGGATGGCACTCTGGCAACGTTCTGTTCCTAGCAATGTCCGGGGGGGGGGGGTAGGAGATTGAAAATTCAGCAGACAGCTCTCCTCCTCTGTTGTGGTAGGGGTAGAATGCTCTGGCAACATTCTCACCCTTGGTGATGTCTGGGAGGAGGGTGCTGAGCATCTATTAGACAATTGTCCTCTTCTGGGTTGGTAGGGTATAGTTCTCTGGCAACATTATGACATGTAGTAATGCCTGTGGGAGGTGACTGAGCATCAGTGAGACAGCCCAGCCTCTCTATGGATGGAGCAGTGTGTTGGCCCAGTCACCAAGGTCTGTGGTGGGTCAGAGAAACACAACCACATGCTAATAACATGTATCCCAAGACAGGCTGCACCCATGTACTGATGCATGAGTTGTTCTAACATACTGTATGTAAGAGTGTACTTCTTCATTGCAAGCATAGATTGCAAACACAATAACAGCCTGCCTAGATCTGTAGATAGGCATTGGAACCCTAATGCCAAGTTTTTTATTAAAAAAAAAAAAAAAACAATATCAGTCTTGCATCAAACTAGCTGAATATTGGATAGGGGATATTTTGTGGTGTGATGGTAGAAAAGTGCCAGAAATGACCAATGTCTCAGCATGTAGTTAGAGGTCATGTGGCAGCCTCTAATACCACCATCCAAAATAAGACACCCATATATTGTCTTTTCTTTAGTATCACAAACTGGTTAAGCTCCAACCCTGATAGTAGTTAGTAAGCAGTTTAGATTTGATTCTCTCTATACCAACCTATGACACCATAAACACCATTAGAAATCGATCTAACACCATACTGGTAGGTTATATCACGGCTATTTGTGTTCATTCTTTATTTTCCATTACACAAAGGCATAAAGTTATGCAGATTCAGTATTGGTATCATTTTACATCATTACAAGTTTGTTCGCTGTTACTCCTTTTTGACTTCTATAGAGTAGACTTGTAAAAAAACAAAACTTCTGCTGTAATCCACCATCCAGAACCAGCATGGTTGTAATTGTTTTCTTATGCCAGCAGTTGTCCATTCCTTCATTCAACATCTTGTATTCATATTGAACCACTAATTGCACACATGTAGATTAGTGGGGTAATTGATATCAACTAATAACACTCTGTATTGCATCATGTTTACTTGGTCATTCTGATACAGAAGAAGATAATGGCTTTGGTAATGTTTTCCTCACATCATCAAGTGATTGACTCAGTCTAATGTCGTCTACTCAGTACTCCAAGATAAGAACCTCCAACAAGTCTTCAGCATAACCTGTAGATTGATTCTGAGATAAAACAAAAAGTTGAATGTCGCATATAAAACTAGTTGCATTTCAAAGTTCAATACTGTATAGAAATGTTATCTACTGACATGATTGTAGTATTGAAAATACGACATGAGGTTGATTCACTGTACTTGCTTCTCACAAGGAATGACCAGTCTTTGTGTTTACTTTTCATAAAACATGCACTATTTACTTTCACAATAATTATATAGTGCATTGGTAATATAATATGCCTGAGTGTTTCTAGCACTGAGGTGCCAGTACCACAAGGGGTGTGTTTCAGTACATGAACGTTGGACAAGTGCCGTTCACCTATGGCTGTGTCGGTATCACATTACTATCAACACTCTACCACTTCTTGCAGATTCCATAAAATGTTCTAATTGCCAAAGTTTATAAATAGAATACTTTAAAAGTTGAAAAAAAACCATGTAAAAATAAACAATAACATTCAGCCATACAAAATATAGAGGATAATGTATGGTAGCCATAGTCATCAAGCCTATATTTCCATTGAGAGTTTTGTATAGCAACCAGAAACCTCTGGAGCAAAGCTCTAGAGGTTTCCTTGTTGTCATAGAGCACTCAAGATGAACACACAGGCTTTTCTATGTACAGTATGGCCGCCCATATACTATCTTTTATAGTGTATGGGCATCCATGCCTGTCTATTTCAGACAGTCCAGTTCCTTTCGGTGAATTGGGGGTTGGGGAGAAAGCATTTGAGGATTGGAGGCTGGCTCAGATTACTAATTCAGTGTGCTTCAGCTTTTTATGAATATTCAAATTAAAAAAACACAGCTTCCAGCTCAACTGGACTATGGAAAACAGCTATGTGGCAGCATTCTAAGTTGCTATGCTGCAGTAGTGGCATCACTACTGCTGCACAACCTAATGATGTCACTATTGTAGCACAACAAACTTATTGAAATAATTAAATTTCATGCATTAAAGGGTTCCACCACTATACACTATAATATATTCCCTCAACATAGATCACCACCTAGCAGACATCTATATGATCACATGTGTTAAAAAAATTTTGAAGCAGATAACCATTTGATGTGTATTTCCTACTATACAGTGTGAAATAAAAATAATGACTACACAGCATACTTTATACATAGAAACAGAGGTACATTTTTTGCCATTAACCATGGAACATGTGCCAGTCATCAGAACACCCAGGAGACCAAATGGTGGAATACCTACTATCACAACCCCTACCCCAACCAAATAGCTGGATGATAAGTCTTTTTTATGTACCATGAGTCTCTGCAGTAACAAACAGCGAAATACTTTACACATCTTAATGTAATGGATCTAAACTCATATGATTGATCTGGTCAATACACGAAAACAGTAACCCAATGATCACACACACTGATTACCACTGGTAGTGTTACATTTCATTGTCATTAAACAGTAGATGTATGTGCAATTGGCATTACCGTATGTGACATTAAGTATTTTCTGAACTGTGTACCCTCCTTTCTTGTATTTGGGATATCTGATGAGCTATTAAGGTATACCATCACAATGCACAAACTGGTGGCCGGCCCACTGGTGCAGCGGTTGGATTTCCACTTGCAGCATCGGGGAACCGGGTTCGGCAACAGAGTCTGGTCGCTAGAGGCCCAGCCGGGGGAGAAGGATGAAGTGTCCCAGGGACTGCTGTCCTTCTCTGGGGGGAGGGTTGGGATACCATCCGGTGCTTGATGGTCCCCTGGTGGAGGCCGGGGGTACCGCAGTGACCGGCGCTCAACAGTACCTCAGAGGTGGGGCAGACACAGGTCGTCATTGCATGTCCCTGCCTCCCATGCAACAAAGCAAGGGGGAGAAAAAAACACTCCTGCACCCGCTGGCACAATGAAGCCAGCTCCGGCTGCACTAGGTGCTCAGGCCAACTCCCACCTCTCCCAAGTTCATGGCACCCTTGGTCAAGGTGCCGTGACCCTGCCCTGGGGGGAAAGCCAGGGGGTTCAAGGGAAGATGGGTAGAATGTGAGCAGCTGCATCCGGAGTCCATGACTGGACTGATGGTCTCGGCATGGGAATGCAGGGGGTAAAAAGTGTAATTAGGAAAAAAAAATGCACAGACTGGTACTGGTTTACATTTTAATTGAAATGCATTGCCGCAAAAATGAGACTATTATAGAAATTAGTACTTTTGTATACATCTGCTGATTACACAAAACCAAACTTGAAGTAATTTATAATAAAGGTGTGTGTTCCTACTGGCAACTCATTCCTGTATTTGAAAAAGCAGTAGGCTTTGAAGCACAATTAATAATGAGAGAATATGTAATGGATAAATCTTAATAAACAAATTAACTGCAAAAAAAAATAATGAGAGAATAAAATGCTTCCAGATTTGCAGTTTGAAAGTTAGTTGAAAGGTGTTTGACATCATTCAGTGGCACTGAGCTCAACACAATTGCCTCCAGTACCACTGCAGCCTTCGGATCTACCAAGACAGTATATAAATAAGAATGGCCCATTGGAAATTAAAAATATGCACTTTTAAAACAAAAAATGAATTATATCATAATATTGATAAAGAATATAAAACACTCTGTCCAGAGATGTTTCACCTGTCAGTCATTTGTCAATCTGTCATATTCAGATCATTGTGTGATTGTTTAGAATGCAATAGAAGAGTTCACAGCTTAGTAATTGTCCAATGGTAGGATTCTTCCTCTGGCACCGTAATGATTCTACTACCATTGCAAATGCTTTTAACCAACAATTTTCTGACTTATCTGCCTACACAGCTTCCCTCCCATCACAATCCTCTGCTTCACAGTTTAACCCCACAGCATCTGAAGGACCCCCAAACTTAACCAACCCCTTCTATTTCAGGGAAGTGTCTAGGCATCAGGTCCTAAAGCTGCTCAGGTCACTCTCTGAAAACACCAGTACTGACTCAGATGGCCTAGAACCAAGACTACTAAAATGGCTTCTTACTACATCTCTGACCCCTGGCACACATCTTCACCCTATCTCTCCAATGGCATTGTCCCTGAAGTCTGGAAGGCAGTCAGAGTCACTCCTGTATTTAAGAAAGGCAGTAAAATGACATATCAAATTACCGGCCTATTGCTATTTTGTCTGTTCTGAATAAAATCCTGGAAAAGTAGTATCCATGCAAATCACTGAATACCTTGAAATTCAATTTACTAAGCTCAGCACAACATGGTTTTGAAAGCATCACAGCACCATGACAGCACTTGCAAATTCACTTCAGATATCGTTACCAATATGGATAGGGAAAGTTAACAGGCAGTCTTCATTGACTTAACCAAAGCTTTCGATCTGGTTGACCATTCTCTGCTACTATCCACCCTCAGTACCTTGGGCTTCTCCCCCAGTCACTACCTGGTTCAAAAGCTACCTCCAACAGAACACAAGCTGTTAAGTTTAATTCATCCATGTCAGACAGTGCTGTTATCAACATTGGGGTCCCTCAGGGATCTATACTTGGCCCTCTTCTATTCTCATTATTCGTCAATAAACTTCCTGAGCTGGTCACCACAGGTCACTCACTTCTTTATGCGGATGACCTGGTAATTTATTATCACTCTGATAAGGTCCTGGATCTAAATGCTGCCCTCACTGCAGATTTTCGTGCTGTACAACACTGGTTGAACTCTCAACGCCTGGTTTTAAATACAAATAAAACAAAGGTTATGATGTTTGGCTCCAATCACAAGCTTAGATCCTGTCCTCTGACCATCTCTGTCTCTGATATCGATGGGGACCCTATAGAAACTGTCACTTCCTTTCTTTACCTTGGCATCCACCTGGATCAAACCTTGGACCTGAAAGCACATATGCAGGAAACCTGCAAGTCAATTAACTGCAAATTGGGGGCTGCCTATAGGACAAATACCTGCTCACCCCTGCTGCTAAATTGGCGATAGCCAGAGGCATTCTATTGCCAACCCTTACATATGGGTGTCCCATCCTGTCTTTGGCCACCAAATCTTCACTGCAACTATGGGATACTACCTTCAATAATGTGTGCAGGTATGCAACCAAAGCACCTCGGCTGCAGCATCATTGTCTCTTATATCAGGACCTTGGTTGGCTCTCTCCTTCCTCTACCAGGCAGTACTACTTGTACAATTTAGTTGATTCCATCTAAGGACGTCCAAGCCTGCTATCCTGTCTGATCTCCTCAGGCGGCCATTCCCACAAGGAATCTTAGATCGGCTGATCAGACCTTACTATCCATCCTCTTTGTCGGACTAAAAGGGCATGGGCTCCTTCCATCATGCTCCCCACCTATGGAACCTACTACCTCAGGATCTAAGAGATGTCTCCACTCATGTGACTTTTAAGAGCAAACTCAAGACTTTCCTCACTACTATGGACAAATGTGTTTGCTTTGACCCTACCTGATCCGCTGCATTTGTACTGTTTCCTCATTGCTAGCACTTTTGCCTGTCCAAATGGGTGTTCTATACTGTGCCTTGTAATTAATGTTTTATTTTGTGCCTTGTAATTAATGTTGCCTTAACCTGTTTCTTTATAAGCCTAATGTTAGCTGTTGACAATTGTAAGTCGTATTCTACTCCATGACATTCTTATCTTCACTTTATAGCCTCTCCTCCTTAACCCCACTGCTGCTCTCTTCCCCCTTCTTCTGTTATATCCTCTTCCCCCCGTTTTGCCACTCCCCACCAAACTTACCTTTACCTGTTCCTACCTCATCCATGCCCCTCCTTAGTCCCCACCCTCCTGGCTGTGCTTAGTCACCTCTCTCTCTCCACCTACTACCGCCTACTCCCACCGTCTACCGACCCCCCCTTCCCTGCCCTGCCGTCTCTTGGTTCCACTGGCTCGGCTTGACTTTGACACTTTTGCCGCTATTGCCATAACTCCTCCGCCTCTATCCCCCTCTCACCGGCATCCTCACTCTCGCCCTGCCGTCTATCGGTTCCACCAGACTGGCTGTATTTTCCTACCTCCTACCACTGTTGCCATCTACTGCCGCTCCCCCACCACCCTCTCTTCGCCTGCCGTCTTTCGGCTCCATAGGCCCGGCCGCAGGTTGGTACCTCACCCCGCTGTTGCCGTATCTGACGGCACCTCCTTTCCACTTAATCTCTCCCTCCCGTCCTTTTGCCAGTTTTCCCTTCCTTGTGTCTTTTCTACTGATGCCTATCCTCTCTTATTTTCTGCCTTCTACTATTCACATTTTGAGTATGTTCCATGATCAAGTGCTAAAGTATATTTTTGTTTACTAATGTATGTTACATTGCCATATGTATTTCTCTCTGCATTTTTTGTACTCGTTGTCTTAATAATCTGGCTGTACTCTTTGTGTATTGTAATTGTACCTCCCGGGTCGTGCCTGAAAACAGTCACTGGCTGACTAGCGAACTTACCCGGTTAAGAAAAACGAAATAAATAAATAAATCCCCCCCTCCAACAACAAACAAACACCAGGAATGGTATCACTGAATGCATGATTTCAAAATTACTAAAGGTTTCACTTTATCTTTTATGCTACTTAATCACTGGAGAACAATATCTCCAAACCAAAGTTCTGTGACCATACCCCCACCCATCAACCAGACATACTCACTCATATACCCAAAGGACTTGCTTTTACAAAGGGTTTTAGCTGCAGCAAGGGAGTTGTGACCGAGACCCTGACAGAGGTGGTGACTTGTGTCAACCTTTGCTGAAAGTGGGATTTTAGAAGCTGCTTAACACAAGCTGCCTGTCGCATGGAGTTAGACCAGTTCCTTACCGGTCTAAGTATGCATTCCTGGGGTACCCTTTTTATGGGGCTTGTGCCACACACCTTTGGCACAAGCTACTGTAAAATGGGGAAAGTGCTGCAACTTCACCAGCCCTACTAAAATCAGTCTATGCTGCGTCTGAGGGCTTTGGCGCAGCTGCGTCAATATCTGCGGTGGACTCAGAGCTTGGTGCAAGCTCTGCATCCACCTTCTAAAACTGGACCCAAAGTCTGACATTCTCTCACTCTCTCTACAGACACACACACACACACACACACACACACCATGTTTAGTGGTCCTGTAGCTCCCTATGCAGTAAGACATCTTTCTACAATTTTACAGATGTGTTAGCACTTACTTGGCACAATCCACTGCTTCTTTCTTTCTTCTCCAGACAGACTACTATGCTTACATTTTTTAAAATAAGACATGATATCCGTCATGAATATTCATGATGTGGTTCATCACACTTGACCATTTAGCAGCTATTACTTCACCACTTTGATCAGCACTGGATAATGCACTCCAGTACAGGTGATTAACGATTGAAGAATGTCAAAGGCCTACTGTATGTCTTCATGTTCCTTCTCCTTTGTTAAGATGTCAATTTTCTACCCAACACTTTTGGAAAATAATCATGGTTATTAATATCTGTGTGAAATGTCAAACAGTTGAAAAACTAGTACTTTTATTGAACAATAAGGATTAAATTTAAAGTGCACTTAATCCATACTCCACATCCAAATGTTGATTATAATTACCTTCAACTAGACCATAAACAAAAAAGACCATTAAGTTATATAAAGTAAGTTAACAAAGTAATGTTCTTTTCACTCAATAGCCCCTTCATACACTTAAACATATATATTTTTTTTAATCAGATACTATTCAGAGTTTCAATTAACGTTGTTGCTTTAATGACCATGAAAATGCTAACTCCTATCCATACCAGTTTGACAGAGAACTTCCCTACTCCTCTCCTGGCAACAGAGAAAGTTAAGGTTCTGGTCAAACTGGAGACTTATGTGTTTATCTATGTGTGTATGCTAACAGAACTTGGAAGAATTTTGAATTTAGGTATTCCATGTTACTATTACATGTGTGTTTGTGTGTCTGTGGGGGGGGGGATTTTATAACTGATACAATGCAGAGTTTTGAATTCTTATTTTCCATGGTAAATAATCACTAAACATATTGAATGTTACAGATGAATCAGATGACTTACAGGTGAAAAACATCTGTGGAGGGACTATTCTACATAATTTATCATCATTTTATTGTATTCTTTTTGTGGATGAGAAAACTTTCAGAGTGTTATTTTTTTTTTAAAGTTGCCTATGAAGCAGTTTTATATAAGCAATAAGACACCAGGGATGTGGTTGTACTAGGTCTACATCATGGGTTCGCATGGTGACTTACATAGCTCCTGACAATGGGGTTAAACTAGTATAGCAGATTCCCTGATAAGCCTTATTGGTTAACAATACATACCATGGCTTATCCGCTCTGTTAGTTGCCACATTTACCAGTGACATTTCTTTTTTTTTCATAATTTAAAGTTTATTCATCATTTTCCACCATACAAGGCAGCATACAGAGAAACTGACAGAGACACATTGATACATAGTGAAAGGATGCTGCCCACCCCCCCAACCTCCCCTTACTGCAGTAACCCATCTCAATACCCATGGATGCCGGGCATCTAACCAAAAACCCTGCAGGAGTAATAACCCTAATATAGGTTTAATTTAGAACCAGAGAGATTAATGAGTGAAGGGGATCCCAGATTCTAGCATAAACTGCCAAACTATTGTGAAGACTGGCTATTGGTTTTTCCATACGCAGGTTAGATACTACTTCTCTTACCCATTCCTGGAGAGAAGGGGAGGACCTGTCTTTCCGGTGATGAAGAATTATTTTCTTAGCCAATAGGGCAACCATAGAAATATGAAATTTGAACACCATAACTCTAATATAAGACAGGTCCCCTAACACACATATTTCAGGAGTACAATATTCTTGGAGGCCCAACAGAGGGTCTAAGGAGGTTTGAATTGAAACCCATAAAGGGGAAATTTTTGGACAAGACCAAAGCATGTGAAGGAGTGTGCCTCTTCCTGTGAACATTTATTGCACTTCTTTGAGTCTAGGTAGCCCCACTTATGAAGTTTGGCCGGGGCATAGTATAAGTTGTGCAATACGTGGTATTGCATGAGACGCAGTCTATCTTGAGAACTGAATTTGTGACATGACTTCCAGACAGAGTTCCAATCCAACTGAAGGTGTGGGAATAAGTTACTCCAAAATCTTGATGGCCCAGATGGACCCCTGAACTTTTTATGAAACAAAACCTGATATAGTTTAGAAATTGCACCAGGAGAGCCAGAAAGTGGGGATACCTCAGGTATCAGAGAAGAGATACTCTGGTAAGGAGGAGTGCTGCCCAGGGTAATTACAAGAAGGTGTTTCAATTGCAAGACTTTGAAATAGGAAGAAGAAGGGATGATAAATTTCCTAGCCATCTCTTCCACTGATAATCATTGCCCCCACCATCAGTGAAGGCCAGAAGCTTCCCCTTCCCCAGTTGAGGCAACCAAAAATGGGAAATTTGACTCTTACTGATAGTAAATGATGGAGAGTTCCAGATAGACTGGGCCAGGTCCAGATGGGGGGGGAATACTGTAAAAAGGAACATATCTGTGAGTAGACCTTTAAGGAGGTCCTTATGGTGGGATACTCTACAGCCACCCTTACTTGGGATAACCTGAGAAAAAATAATGCGAGAGGGTCCAGATTTTTGTCCTTACTTGCATCCAGCTCTATTTTGAGCCAAGTAGCTTGCGCTTCTTCTGGGCCGGGAGATACCCAGCTCGAGCATTTCGCCAGATGACTAGCCCAGTGATATATAGCCAGATGGGGGATTTGCAACCCCCCTCTAGTTTTGGGGCTGCCAACTTATAATAAGCCAAGCGGGGATACCTATCAGCCCAGATGAATCTAGTGAAGACACCATGTACCTTTTTAAACCAGAGTAAAGGAATGAAGGTATTGAGAAGGGACAATGGGTAGAAGATCCCTAGGAAATATATCCATCTTAATTATATTGATCCTGTCCCAAAGGGAAATAGCAAGTTTAGACCACCTCTCAAGGTCGTGTGTAATCCCCTGCAATAAGGAATCCAGATTCTCCTTAAACCATGCTAGGGGGTTGCGTGAAAGTTTGATACCCAGATATTTGAATGACCTAGGGGTCCAGCATAAACCCAAAGGGCTGATATCACTCTTGAAGACTTTGTAATTTAATGGGAAAAATAGGGACTTACTAGCATTCAATTTGTAGTTGGACAGAGCGCTAAACCTTGCTACTTCCCGTAGTAAGGCCGGGATGGAGGATACCAGGTGGGACAGATGTATTAACAGGTCATCTGCATATGTAGTGACTTTAACTTCATGCCGCCCAATTCTCATCCCTTGTATGGAATTGTTTTTGAGAATATTTTGAATAAGGGGTTCCAGACATAAATTAAATAATAGAGGGGAAAGGGGGCACCCATGCCTCGTACCTGAGTGGAGCGAGAAAGGATGGGAAAAGGCCCCATTCACAGAAATTCTTGCCGAGGGGTTTTTATAAAGGGCGGCTATCCAGGAGATAAACTGAGAGGGGAAGTGGAAGGCTTCCAGAGTGTGGAACAGGAAATTCCAGTTCACATGGTTGAAAGCCTTCTCAGCATCCAGGGAAACCAAGCCCGCAGGGAACTCCACATCCCTGGTAGCCAAGAAGACATGCAACAAAGTGCGTAAATGATCGGAAGATGAGCGCCCTTTCATAAATCCAACCTGATTTGTACCTATTAACCCAGGAAGAACTAGTGCCAACCTATTAGCCAGAATTTTAGAGAGGATTTTAATATCTTGATTTAAAAGCGAGATAGGTCTATAACTTTGAACCATTTAGAGATCTTTATCAGGTTTAGGAAGCAGGACAATCAGGGCCTCATAGAGATGCGGATCTGTCTCAGCCCCAGATAGGATTTGCTGAAATAAACTACCAAGTATTGGTAAGAGAAGGTCCTGAGAGACCTTATAAAATAAAGCAGAAAATCCATCTGGACCAGGGACCTTGCCAGCTGGGAGTTCACTAAAAACCCTTGCAATTTCTTCCTGGGAAATAGGGACAACCAGAGCGTCTCTACACCAACCGGCGATAGGGGGCAAGTGGGAGTCCCTTAAATAACCCTCTATGTCTTCGGGACAAGGGGGGTGCTCCATGTCGCTATACAAATTTGTGTAATAAACAGCAAATTCTTGGGCTATCTCAGTGGGAGACACCTTAAGAGATCAATCTGCCATTGACCTGATGGGAGGGAAAAATCTCAATGATTCCTGTTGTTTAATATGCAATGCCAGTAAACGTCCCGCTTTTTCCCCCGGTCGATGTAGCTAGCCCTGGTGCGAATAATGGCTAGTTCTGCTTTCTCTCGAAGTAATTCCAGATATTTATCCTTTAACTCCAAGAGTTTCCATGTATTCTCATCTAGGGGGTTAGCTGGAAGGTCAACTTCCAGGGATCTGATTTGGGTTAATAAGGATTTTAGTTCCTTCTCCAGTGCTCTTTTCCTACCAACTGCCATACTAATAAGTGTCCCTCTCATGAAGGCTTTAAAGGCCCCCCACAGGATATCAGGCTTTGCACTATCTAATGAGTTTAATGAAAAAAAAGGATTCTATTTGTTCCCTTATAAGTTTGCAACACTTAACATCTTTAAGGAGCTGGTCATTGAGTTTCCATCTAGTTTCCCTATTGGGTAAGTTAAGGAGTACCAAATTACATGCTACTAGTGAGTGATTGGAGATTGGGCCAGGTTGAATCGAGGAGGTCTTCACCCCAGGCAGGAGACATTGAGAAATGAGTAGGTAGTCAATGCGGGACTGCGAGCCATGTGCCATAGACCTAAAGGTAAACTCTCTAGAGTCTGGGTGTAAAACACGCCAGGCATCGCAGAGCCCACATTGATCTAATAAATCCTTAAATGCCTTCTGTCCGGGGGTGGCTCCTCCTGGGCTACTGCCCAGTCTGTCTAAGTAAGGGTCAAGTACTTGATTGAAATCTCCCCCTAAAATAATTCTAATGGGAAGCATTGGGAGAATGATAGATATAAGCCTCATAAAAAATCCTGGGTCATCCAGATTAGGGCCATAGACACAGCCCAATAATATTGGAACTGACCAGAGGGTACCTTTAACCAGGATAAACCTTCCCTCAGGATCATTAATAACCTGTGTGTAAACAAATGGAATACTCCTGTTAAGCATGAGCATGACCCCGCAACTATTTGTGGTGCCCTGGGCACTATAAATCGATCCCACCTGTTGCCTCCTTAATTCCAAAGCTTCCTCTTCTAATAAATGGGTTTCTTGCAAAAAGGTTATCTGTGAACTGAACTAACTTAAATGTTTGAGAACCTGGTATTGCTTGTGTTTCTTTCTGATCCCCTTAACATTCCAAGTCGCAAATGTTATCTTATTAGCCATCTTGAAAAATAATTGGATTAAAACAACTACACTCAGCACACGGGATGTATATCCCCTGTAAACATGTCCCCAGGGTTACTGCAGTAATGCCCACCCTCCTCCCTAACCTCCCCATGAATAGAATCCACCCATTCCTCTATCCCCCACCTCGAACCTTACCCCAAAACCCACCCAACCCCCCACCAAACTGTCACAACAACGTTCAGCACAGTACTGGTTCTAATCCCTCTACTCCCACCCCCGATAATGAACCCAGACAGTTAGCACTGTTGCACTCAGATCACAATCTGTAGAAACCAAACACTGCCAGTTATACGCCAAATGAGAGAGAACGGTCCTGGGCTTTCACCTCGATCCCACCAGAACATAGACATAAGGGAGTTTGTTTTAGCAGGACCACTGGGAGACCCATATACCACCCAAATGCTAGTTGTAACCAAGATTGAGACGAGAAACACAGGGTGAGCCATCTATAACCAAAACAAGACCAGAAACCCCTAAAGGGAGAGATAACTCTGCACGTATTGAGAGCTGGAATAGAGATAAAAGAAAAAGGGAACACCACACCAGAGGGGAAGGCATAACAAATGCCTCTACCCATAATAACCCATCATCCAATGCACAGGTCCTCCCTGCAAAATTGAGAGTACTGCGCTCCAATTGAGTGATAAAGCACTGCTAAATCCTCTTAGAGTAGTGCTTCCTCATGAGTCCCCAAAGGTTGGAGCTCCCTCTAGAGGCCGGTTCCCTGACCTAGCTAAATGACAGTCAGGAATGGAGAAAGCCCAGGACCATCCTAGTACCAATCCAAGCAAGAGAAAATGAAAAACTGGTCCATAACCAATCTAACTACACTCTTTCTGCCCCCAACGAAAGAACTGCCAAGACTTGGCTCACAATTCCCCCCCCAAGAAGGCCCCAAACCCGAATGTCCACTGCGTCAGACCAGCGTGGGCCCACTGTGAAACGGAAAGAAAAGAAAGGTCGGGGTGGCCCACAATGATCCCCCCAGTCCAAAACTGTAGGTGCGAGTTCCCCAGGTCTTCACACTTAGAAGAACTCCCAAAAGGGAAAAAACAAAAGTTCAAGCTCTCGACTCCATGTAGTACTCCATACTGCACCACATCCATTCAAGAGTCCTTAAAGAGATCTGGCAACGTGGATTTAAGGCTCTTCAAAGCCTCTTCAGGGTCTTCGTAACTTTTTCAAGATCCATTAATTGAGATCTGTAGTTTGGCTGGGTAACCCATCCTGAACTTCAAACCTGCTGCAATTAACTTAGAAACAATAGGATGGAATGCTTTATGTTTCAAGTGAACCAAGATGGGTAGATCTTGTGAGATTCTCAACTTTGTTTTTTCCCAGTGAAACTCTTGCAAAGCTCACACTTTTTGCAGAAAGTGTTGTCTCTCCAAATAGTTCAAAAATCGGCACACAATAGGGCGGGGGGAGCCTCTGGGGATGGTTTAGGCCATAAAGCCCTGCGGGCATGCTCAATAATGTAGCCAGGGCCAAATGGAGATGGGCCAGCCACTCGCTCAACCAGGTTCTGAACAAATGCTACAACATATTGGCCTTCCTCTCCCTCCGGTAATCCAAAGATCACTACGTTATTTCTTTGGCTCCGACCCTCTAGATCCTCGAGCTTAGCTTCAAAACGAGACAATTTCTGGCGCATCGAGATCAGGTCAGGGTCGAGACTACTAAACCTTTTCTCAATGGAAGCAATTCGGGCTGTATTATCAGACACAGATAGCGAGAGTTCATTCAGCTTTCTAGATAGCGATTTCAAATCCATTGCCATATCTTTCATTTCCTCTCAAAAGGGTTTAAACTCCTCAAGAAACTTGGAAAGCGTTAATGGCTCCTGTTTGCCAATTTGGCTCAGAGGATCAGGCCCAGAACCACTCGAGGCCCTGGATTTCTTAGGGGCCTTCTCAAGAGTTGCTGGAGGAATATGCTTCTGAGGGGCTTTTTTCATGTAAGCCTCCATCCACCCGAGATATAGCCAAACCAGAGTGCAACAGCTATTACACAACGTTGAATCTCAAAAACAAGAGAAAATAGTGAATTAGGACGCCAGAACGAGATAAAATAATAAGCAGGAGGCAGGAGCTTCTTGAGGGAGCTGCTACTCAGCACTCTGCATCACGTGATCTCTCTACCAGTGACATTTCTTTTCTAACCATCTGTAGTGCCCTCTTATGGAAACCTAAAGAACCAAGTCTCAGGTAATCTAGAGCTAGGACTTTATTTGAAAAATATAAATAAGTTGTTTATGCACAATCCAGTAGAATGTGGTAACTGTAAGTACTAGACATCAGTACTAGCCATCACAGAAATATCACTGGACATATACTCAGATCTCACATTGAAATTTTCCACTCCTGACACAGCCGAGTGTCTTTCATCAGCACGACTGCTTAATGATCAAGACTACAACAACTCAATGAGGTGTGGCAACAAACATTAAATGTGAGACGCGATGATGTGTAATTCCGTGAACAACAAGAATATGGGGGTGACACATGTGAACCATCACCCTTAGAAAATGTGCTTTGTATTTTCTGGCATCTAATTAGATGGTACCCTTGCTGGGTGGGGGAATGAGTACATTTACGTACAATAGATGCTCAGTAAATACAAAGTGCCAGCACAAGTACTCCTTCACCCACTCTGATATTCTTGTGCCCACCGCACTTCTTAATTTGCTCAAAGCACCACATGGAATATGACATCACCTCTGTTTTTCCTCTAACTTAGCGAGAGATACGGGCCACCCTGTGCTCCCTACTTCAGTAACACCTTCCTGCCCTGCTGAAACATGCATCAACTACAAATCTGCTCATTTCTTGATACAGTTCTTTTCACATCTATCTTTTTTAATACACCCATGTCCCAATCCTTCTGCTGCCCTGACCCCTGACAGGCGGACTCTGAATCAGCAAGAACCCCCCCCCAACTCTCGGCACAAGTATAGTTATGGCCAACCAAGTTACTTCCCCCCCCGATCTTTTCAAACCCTTTGCTGTTATAAATTTAAAAAAAAATCTCAGAACTGCACTGTCACGTATGGAAAGGAATCATGCCTGCACGCTGCATCCTGTTCCCTTCTCAGTCCCTCCGGTCGCTTGTTCTGAAAAACATGCAGCACATTTCCATCCATGGGAGATACCTCGGACTGCCCTACCAAACCAGTATTCCTTACTGAGAAGGCTGACTGCAGGAATTAAACATCTGAAAATATATTAAAAAAGAAAACTTGAATGAATTTGGGGAGAGAGAATATCAACACTTCTCCAAACAGTGGTCATATTCCGCATAGCCAGTCTGGAGACTGCAAACTCATGCCCCCTTGCTCCAACCACCAATAGATACAGTATGCTCTCTCCACCGTGCTGCACTCCCCTAGTCAAACTAGGAAACAAAACATATATATACTTGTTAAGTGTAGTTAGTTTAAACTTCGTAGTCCAGTGTGTGTTACAGCATAATCAATAAACAGGTATAACTGAATACAACTTACTTTTTGTGACATGCCAGACATCGTATAGGTGCTTTGTGTCTGGTAAATTTTCATGGGCCCACTTTGCAATATGTCAATGATGGTCTGTAACAATCATGTCAATCGCCTGATCTTTTATTCTCAGATAGTCAACAGTGCACTTCAAACCCTCCAGTTCACACCAGTTGCTGCTCTTAAACTCATTACTCTGTAATAATGAGAAAAGTTCTAATATTGGCCCCTATGCACTAATGGGTGTAAGGTACATGCCAAAGGCATGTACTCCATCCGTGGAGCTCTGCACCTGTGGACAGATGCACACCTGGTGGCATGCACAAATGCTGGCCACCCATCCATGGCCCCATCCCCCAATGTGCAGGTATGCGAGGAGTGGATGAGGGTGGAGTTTCAGACTAAGGTAGGCATCCAGTCAGATGCCCATCCTGTGTCACAGAGTAGATCCCTTATGTGGACAGGCACAGGACAGGTTTGTGAATAACACCTTTGGCACCTGGACCCTGACTGCCCATCCCCCATAGGACACATAGAGCCACTTACTCCCATTGCACTCCCCATTCACTGCCCTGTGGTAAGAGCTCTGAACTGGGCTCCCCTGCCTGACCACACCCCTGCACCATCCATGGCACCCGTGCCCCATTGTTGTGGGTTGCACCACCCCTGCACCTCAGCACCACCCCCAGGACCCCTATACCTGCCAAACTCTGCCCCCATGGAACAGCCAGCAGCACCATCCTACCACACACCACCACATCCACTGGCCATCCAAGGGATGCTGGTACTGCACCGCTATATATTGGCAGCATGTGCCCAGCCTTCCTTGGATGGCCATCACCCCAGGAGGTGTGTGGAAGGATGTGTTGCTGGCCGTCCAGTAGGGGGCAATGTTTGGCAGGTACAGGGGATGGGGTGTTAGTGGTAGTGCTGGATATGTGGGTCCATGAACCACTGATGCCATGGCATGGGATCAGGGTCGGGGTGGGCACTTGCTGACAGGACAGGGTGGGAGCACAGATGTGCCTGTGGTGGGTGTCTATGGTGTGTACAAGCAGGGGCACTCATGTGCCAGGGGTGGGTTTCACCTCTGTGGTCAGCCAGGAGCACTGTTGTGTGTGTGTGTGTGGGGGGGGACACTCATTTGGATGTGAGGGGGTACTGCCATGTGTTTGAGGGAGGGGGTATGACTTCTAAGAGGCCAGTTGCGGGATCTCTGTCTGTGGGTCTTGGCATGTAGGGAGTTATGGCAGGGCCCCCCTGCCATAGCTTGTACCTGCCTATGCCCCCCCACATGCAGCACTATGGGCCTTTGTGCATTGCGCTTAGTGCTGGTTCACCCCCTGCCCTCTCTCAACCCTCCCCTGGTGTATTGCTCTGTGGGGCTAGGGGATCGGGCACATACCAATCTTGTACCCCCCTTCATGAATGCCGTGGGTCCACCGCTTCATGGAATTCACATGTAGTGCAGCCTATGCGCCCAGTTTCTGAGGCATGTAGGCTTCAAGCATGGGCCCATTAACCTTAGCAAATCAATACGCAACACAGTATGTCTCTTTATAGCAAATCTCACTACTAATATCCAAGATCAATGTCACAGCATACAAAGTTTTCAAAGTAGTACTTGGAAAAATTGTCACAATCAAATAAAGTGAATAATCTTTTAGAGCTGAACATCGTAATCTGCTTCCACTGTATTCAACACGTTTATTGTGAACATTTTACCTTTTTCAGCATGACTTTAATTTTATGTCTTTGTATATATGAAATTTTCTAGAATGTTAGATTTAAATCAGTTGCATATTAACCCTTTGTATGTAAATAATACGGCATGGCTGGATGTTGGCAATACAATGACACATTGAACTTTTCATCAGTATGAACTCAGGACACATCTGAGTCAGAAGTTTTACATGTACCACTTTGAGTCATCTGTTTTTCTGTTTCACACTCCAGATTACTTGGAACATATTCAGGATCTGTATCAACATTTGAAATAAACTCTAATGATGTTTCAATTGTCTCACTAGACATGTCGTCATCTTGTATACCTTTATGGTTTGATTGCAGTAAATCAGCAAGTGATCCTCCTATAAGTTGACACAGTATTCCAACTGAACATGACTTCACTTTGTGCGACTGTGGCATATGGTGAGGCAGATGCTTGAACAGCTTTGTGAGGTAATATAAAGCAAGTGTGTAATTGTTCCATATTTATTGCCAATATACACAGTATTGCAAGTATTTAAAAAAATTAAACAGAAGCTCTTTGTGCTTAATGGTGACCAATTATGGAATACATTAATTAATTAAAGATTTTTTAAGTTAATTCAATGCAAACACACTAAATCAGTACATATCACATAGAGGACAATGGATAGGAACCAGTTAATAACAATGCTGTGTTCCCATTGTGAGGTTGTCATGACAACGTAGTAAACCTCGAGAGCGAAACTCGAGAGGTTTACAGTTGGTATAATGACCTTTAGATAGGAACTCTGCATTGTTGTTAACTGGTGCCCATCCATTGTCTTATATAGTGTATTGGCACCAGTTAAGCAAAATGTGTCCTTACTTTACTTTTTGTTCCATTGCACCACTCTGGTACAGTGCCAGCTCTCATCCCCGTGGCCATTTGTAAGCAGGTAGTTCACTCAATGTGCACAGTCACAGAGCCATTCATGTTGTTATTGTATCACTGTGATGTACTCAAGATGGTATAATAACTTCTTGATGTCACAACAATACCATAACAAGGATGGGAATTCATCAAATTCCATCTGTAACAACCCTGTCCCATACATTATGAAAGTTTACTAACTCTGAATTTGACTACATGAAGTAGGACCAAACCTTGTCAATCAGTGCTCATGCGATTTGACTGTACAAGTTGTTGTGCCTGGGTTATGTCTCCTATTATACCACATACATTTCACACTGTATTCCTGGTCTACTGTACTGTGATACTGCTATTTTGTACTAACATGTAGATTTTGGCATCCATCATATAAGCATGAGTGCCAGAAATGTGCTTTGCTGCTAATATTTGCTAATGTTTACAAACTTTTATATGATTAAATCATGCTTGATTATTATACCTCACTATAATGCATTATGTTTGTCTTTTACATATATATTCCATATATGATCTACCTAATTACTGATATGATGACTCTGAGGATCATCGGTGATTACTTTATATATATATATATATATATATATATATATATATATATATATATATATATATATTCTCATATAATCAATTGAAGTAGCGGCCAGTCAGCATTTATCTTTGTCTAAGCAAGCTAGCTGACAGAGAGAGAAATCCTTTGTTATGTCTTATACTGTACATAGGCAAGAAATGCCATCTGTAGTTTGAAACAGTCAGCATTTCTTTTGTCCAAGCTTCATGCAAACGGAAGTATATTATTTGCCTCATATGATGCTTATTAGTAATTCTGTCTCCTAAGTCATTATCCAATACATAATGTTTCTCATATCCGTAACTATGATGTAATCTCTGTTGCTATACTGTTATCTGTAGCATATAGCCTTCTGCAACCTAGCCCCACAGAGAGAGAGAACGAGTTTTTGGAGAACCTGGTATCTTAGAAATTCTGGAGGTTATGTACATTCTTCAGGAGAGTGGTGAGAACCCCATCTCCCTAGTGATTTTCTTTGTCACATGCTTGGCGTAAGTATTGTAATAAACATTTATTAGTACTCTTGCTTGTTTATGAATGTTTCTTGGCAGAATCTGAAGACACAAGAATCTGTATTATTAGTATTATTATTTACTCTACACATTGAGAGTGTTTAGGCAACATAAAATGGTGACCACAGCAGGCTGCAATAGCAGGCACAAGCGTGGAACAATCTGGTTTATTCCTAGCACATGCAATAGCAGACACAAGTCAGAAAGAGTCTGGGTTATTCTCAGCACAGACATTAGCAGGCACTTCTGGCAAGAAGGTGCAAGATATTATTTGGAACTCAATCAGTTAACCTGAAATGTAATTTTTAAGCATTTTGCAGAAGATGTGGAGAAGGGGCCCCAGTTCTGGGACACTGTGTTCTGGCTGCACCTGCCTGATATATACAAGAACATTTTAGAAAAAAAAAAACAGGATGCTTTTTAAGAAGGAGGATTGCAAAGACTTATAAGACAGAGCAGCAATTACTTGCAAGGGACACAGAGATTGAAGGAAAACTCAGATGGATTTTCTCTGTTTATTCTGCCTTTGTAAATAGTTATTCTGAACAATTTTATTTTTAATGTTATTGTTATTCATAATAAAATTCTTGTTGCATATTTTACAACTGCTCCTTGTTTTTCCTATGCTTCCTGACCTGTGCCTCAATGACAATGCTCAATCTCGCAGTGGGAGATGCGCGATAGGCACCCAGAGCACAGTACAGAGCATACAAAAGTGCATGATGCAAAGCCATTTGCGCGGCATGCAGATTTGCAATATTCAGCCAGGATATGTAAATGGGCCCATTGCACAGTCAGCACCCAAACAGCACATTTGCATCTCATTACTGGAATGTATTCAGGACATTTGCATGCCATTGTCATGCGCAGACCCAGCATTTCAATGCAGTACTACCACTCCACAAAGGTGAACTGGAGATACTGCAGCCTAGCAGGCAGGTGAAAATGCATGGTTTTGTGTGGGTGGTCTGCATTGACCTGAGTACAGTGCTACATACCCACCAACCATTTAGAACCCAAAGGTGTGCAAAGGTGTGTGGCAACTGGTCGAAATGTGTGGCACAGCATGACACATGACATTGCAAGCATGTAAGACTGTGGAAATAAGTGCACTAATTTTGTTAATGTGTGCTGATAATCAAGCATCTCATACTATCATACAATGCTTTATAACAGTCTCAGTGGTCAGAGTGTACTGTCACCCACTTTATGTGGGTCAGAGGATGTCTGAGAGATGAGTGCCATACCCCATCCTGTGTGACAGTTGAAATGTTTTGCAGTGCTACAACACTGGAAAGGTCCAGTGTCCTTTGGGCAGGCCCCTGCTGCCTCCAGGCCACAGGTGGTGCCACCCTTACCCTGTGCTGCTCACAGTTGTGCACCATCCATCACCAGTACACCACAGTGACCCAAGCCCAGGGCCTCTGTGGCATTGTCACACTACAGAGATGGTGTCAGTGACATGTATGTGGTTACTGGTGGTGTGGGTTGAGCATGTGCAAGTTGTGTGCATCTATGGTGTGCCACCATGGGTAAGTGCCACAGGGCTGTCCCGGACCCATTCCATACTGTCACCATCACCACCCTGCATCCTGCTCACCATTGTCCCATATGCCAGCATGGGTGCATGCCTCCACCAGGTACACTCTGATGGCCACATGAGTGCAGACCATGGCACATGTACTGTATTGTAGCTGTCTGCCCTGCTGGTGTGCTGGGGGGGCCTGAGTGGCATGTGGAAGCTGGGTGTCCCCAACCTGGGTGTGGTGAGGGTAGTGGCTGACTGGGTGGTGGCAGTGGTGCCACCCCCTGGCACTCAGAAGTTGCCCAGTGGCCAGGCACAACAAAGCTGTGGCTTTGGGTACTACCATCCTGGCATGACTGCTGCTTGTGGGTGCCTGGAGCATCTCCTGGTGCACATCCTTGGGCTGTCACAGGGTCATATGTCTGCAGTTCTGCAGCCTGCCTGTTGGTGGCTGGCTAATTTAGGCCATCTCCTTCCATACCTAACTTTGAGTGGCACATTTCTGTGATGTGCGGCAAATGTGCCACACATTTTGGCTGAATATGCACTTGCATGGCATATTCAGATGCTCTCCTCCATTTTCTGTGCTGCATACATTATTTCTGCACAATTGCACATTCAGAATTGCGTGACACATCTCTCACTTTTGAATATTGCAGTTCCGTGCATTTTCTGAGATGCACCATGCATCTCCATTTTGGGCCGCACATCTCCATTGAACACATGGGCCCTAGTCACAATATGAATATATTGCTTGCAGCAAAATACTGTGCCTCCAACCAACAATGCTTCACAACATGAATAAATGTACCTATTCAATAATTATTAAAATAAAAGTGCAAAAATACTTGGACTGAATTTGAAACATGCCGACCACTCTACATTATGTACAGTATGAGATGCAAAAGAGGTTCTGGCAGTTTTGATGATTAACAGGCAATAAAATGAAAGTAGTCTGGAGCTTAACTATATAAAACAAGTATTTTTCAATGCCGAAAGTTTGCTGTGTGCACTGGTGTCATGGGCGTGTGTGTCTGAAAATTGCTTCAGTGAAGGAATTATATTATTAACAGTTAAGAATACAAAGTAGAAGTGATGATCTTGGGCAGCGCAACTGTCCTGTTTGGTAATATTTGTGTCCCAAATTTTCAGCACACCATTCTTATGACCCCACCTCATGAACAAGTGCAGAGAAAATGTGCAACTCTTGGCCATAAGAAGATTTCATGCAGCGATTGTGTAATCACCTTTTGGGATGCAAAAACACATTTTGGCCAGTATCTGCAAAATGACAGCTGTCACATTCATCAGGTGCTGTGAAGAAATGGCAATGTTGAAAATTTGGGGTCAAAATATTAAAAATTACCAAAGCTACGGGCCTATATTTGCAAATTTCAACATAGGCTCATACCTTTGTTGTTTTTTTTTTAATATTTTTAAACCAAATTTTCAACATAACCTTCTTATGAACCTGCCTTATAAACAAAAGTGGGGAAAATATTTAACTGCTGCCTGAAAGGTAATTTTGAGCAGCATCAGTGAAATCACCTTTCAGGATGCAAAAACATATTTTGGCCAGGATCTAAAAAATGACAGCTGTCACAATCACGAGGTGCTGTGAAGAATTGGCAATGCTGAAAATTTGGGGTACAAAATTTTGAAAATTACCAAAGTTACAAGTCTGCATTCATAAATTTCAATCTAGGCTCATAACTTTTGTTGTTTCTTAATATGTTTGCCCCAAATTTTCAATATAGTCTTCTTATGACCCCACCTAATGAACAAGTGCAGAACAAAATGTCAACCCCTACCCAAAAGGTGATTTCAAGCAGCGACTGCAAAATCACCTTTTGGGATGCAAAAAAACACTTTGGCCAGGATCTGAAAAATGACAGTTGTCACATTCATGAGGTGCTGTGAAGAAATGGCATGTTGAAAATGTGGGGTCATAATATTGAAAACTACCGTTATGAAACTGTCTCCACAAATTTTGATGCAGGCTCATAACTTCATTGTTTTTTAACATTTTTAGACCAAATTTTCAACATAGCCTTCTTATGATTCCACCTCATGAACAAAGGTGGAGAACATTTTCAATTGATCCTCAAAAGGTGATTTTATGCAGTGATGAGAATTGTATTATGTATGAGGTGGGGTCCCCAAAAAGGTATGCTGAAAATCTGAGGCAAAAATATTAAAAAATGGCCAAGGTATGCCACTAAGTTGAAAACCCCCACTGAAATACATTGAAACTGAAAACCCCATTGAAATACATTGAAGCTCTTACCTCAGTTAGCGGTTGGGCTTTGAAGAGTGAAGACATGTCTGCGGTCAGGAGAAGAGTATGATGATGGACCTCCAGTGGGTAAGTATGGGGTGGGTGGTCCTGAGTGGGCGGGTGGGATGGGGGTGGTGAATGGCACAGCAGACAATGATGGACAGTTTTCTTTTTTAGGTTTTGAAAAATAGGGACAGTTTTCCTTACATCAGGGACAGTGTCATCTTAATGGAGGACACTGGGGGATTGGGCACCCCTAGTGTCACTGGGAGGGACACTGCTTAAGCATTTGAGGATACTTGAGGATTGGGCACCCCCAATGTCACTGAGTAATGTTTGGGTGGGGTCGTCACAACAGATGTCGATGGATGGGTTTCTGTTTGTCTGGGGAAAAAATTATGAGGGACAGTTTTCTTTATTTTAGGGACAGTTATGTTGAGAACACTGGGGGATTGGTCACCCCCCGTGTCACTGTTATGTTGGGAGGGGTGGCAACAGATATTAATGGACGGTTTTCAAACAGGCCGAGGGACAGTTTTCTTTATTTTAGGGAAAGACACTGGGGAATTGAGCTCCCCCAGTGTCACTACTGTTTGTGTGTCTGTGGGGCAAGGTGCTGACAGGGAGGGTCATGCTGGTGGACAGATAGGGCCACCAGCAAAAGACATCAATGGAAAGTTTTCTTTGTTGCAGACACACAGTTCACACATTTCAGGCTGATCATGACAGATCAGCCTGGTTTGCTGGGGAGCGTGGATCAAAGGGATGGCAACTTCTTTTGATGTTGGTGAGAGTCCCTGCCCTGCAAGCTGAAACTCTGTCACAGTCAGACTGGGTGCTGACTTGTCTACCACTGTCATGCCCCCGCTAAACTACTCTGAATTGGGTGGACAATGTCACACACCTCAATGGGCACTCTCATACCAATGTGTTCACCTGCGCCTGCACGCATGGAGAATACAATAAATGAACTACAGAGATGAAATTCAGCTGTTACTTTTTTTTATTTTATTTTTCAACTGTTAAACAGAACTGATTATTTTTACAAAATTGAGTTTTACATGGACATACTTATTAAAATTAAGTCCATGCATGGTGTGTAGGTACTTGCCAAAAAGAGAACATTCGTGATTGCTCTGCCCCAAAGGAGGCAAAAACTTACCTGCTGCATGTCTTGGGTAAGTCCAGATACAGTAGTGACACACGGGATTTGAAACTCCTGCACCAGGCCCTTGATGCAGTCTTACTTCCCCTCACCAATTTGTTAAACTGCTCCCTCTGCCTCAGTCAATTTCCCCAACAGTGGAAGGCTGCAGTGGTGACACCTATCCACAAAAGTGGAGAGACAGCCTGTTGTAGCAACTACTGCCCAATCTCAATCCTCCTCCCTTTATCTAAAGCCCTCGAAAATATAGTCTCTGACCAATTATTCGATTACCTCACAAAGTGCAACCTCCAATGCCAACAGCAACATGGCTTCAGGAAAGGTCATAGTACCACCTCCGCCCTCCTAGAATTCACAGACTACACACACAAAACCCTCAATCATGGTCACCTTGTTGGATCAGAGTACATAGATAGGTATGCAGCAAATTTCAATTCTGCCAGTGAAGTGGCCAAAGTTGCATGGCAGAACAATTTGCGTAATTTTTCTGCCTAAGACGGAATTTCGCCTAGGCGAAATTTTGCCTTCTGTGGCTTGAATTCTGCTTTCTGTGGGTGAAATTTCACCATGGAAGGTGGAATTTCTCCACAGAAGATGGAATTTCACCCCAGAAGGTGAAATTTTACTGCAGAAGGCAAAATTTCGCTATTCCACAAGGCAAAATTTTGCATTTTGCTCTGCAAAATCTGTGACATTTTGCAGATTACTCCTCAAAGTGAATTTCGCTCACTTTGTCCATCTCTATATATAGACCTTTCGAAGGTGTTTGACATGATCAACCACTCCCTCCTAGTTGCTGCCCTCCCTGCTATTGGTCTTTCGCCTGAAGCCACCACCTGGTTCTCTAACTATTTACATGGGCAAACAATGTGTCAAAATCCAGGATACCCTCTTCTCCAGCCAACCTGTATGTTCTGGTGTCCCACAAGGATCAATCCTTGGTCTACTTCTTTTTAGTCTTTTTCTCAACTCCTTCCCTGTAGTCTGCTCCAGCAACCTACTTCTTTATGCAGATGATGTGGTCATCTGCTCCAGCCATCCTGACCCTCCTGCCCTTTGAGCTTCCCCTTCAAAAATGTTCTTAGAAGTTGAATCCTGGTTCGCTGTTCAAAAGCTCATTATTAACTATAAAAAGACCAAGGTCATGGTATTTGCTATTTCCCAAAACAAGCATAATACAACATACCTCAGAATCCTTAACAATCACCACCAGCTGCTGGAACATGTGAGCAGCTTTAAATACCTTGGGGTGACTCTTGACAGTTCCTTGTCATTTCGCGAACACATAAATCTAGTCTGTAAATCAGTGAACATTAGGACTGGGATGCTTTGTAGGCATAGGCACTGAATGACACACAATGCTCTCCAGCTGGCTGTAACAAGTTCTATCCTTTCAATCATTGATTAATGATTTTTATCTATGGTTCCGACATGGATACTATCCTCAATGGAATAAAGGTTGCTCTCAACAAAGCCTGTCACCTGGTAACCAGAGCCCCTAGACTCACCCACACTTGTGACCTCTAGTTGCGTACCGACTGGCTAAACCTTAAAGGTAGGATTGCCTACCAAACCTGTCTCCTAGTGAAGAAGATGACCTTTGGCCTCACTCTACCTTCCCCATAGTTGTTCCTCACACCTGCAACCACTCCCAGATACAAAAGGAGCTCCTCTAAACTTCCTTCTCTGTCCTGTTCTACAGGACATCCCTAGGCCAGTTTGCATTTATGTGCCTGGCTCCAGCTTTACTAAAGAGCCTACCTGCTGAAGTCTCTGCTGAGCAAAAGTTAGGGCATTTCAAATCTAAGCTACAGCAGCACCTCCTAGCTGATAGCTCTTGTGACTGCACTTAAACATCCTGTCTCCAGCCCCCACACCAAGGTACCTGCCTGAAATTGCAGTATATGACTATGTCGACTTAGACTGTTACCTGTTAGTTTTATGTACATGTTCATTTTAAATTACTACTGGGCATTGTTGCTTCTCCTGTTTTTTTTTTTTATCTCTCAGTGCTAGCCTTGTTATCTAGTAATGCTATCTGTTTTTTTATATATGCCTCACCTTATGCATTGGTGATGCTATTGGAATTGTTGTACCTAGTACTCCTTCTGTACTGTGTTTTACTCACCATACCCTGTGGATATCCCCTCACTATTTGTTACCGAGCATTAACTGTCTTAAAATTGTACCATATGTTTCCCATTGCCTGTCTATGCCTGTTCTCTGTATTCCTGATGTGGAGTTTTTGTAATAGTCTCTGACACAAAGGTATGCAATTCTGAGACTTCAAACAAATTCAATAAACCACCACCAAGAACCATACTCAGCAGAATACTAGTGCCTGGGAGCCTAGGTCCCCTAAAAGCACATCTGCATGAGCTAGACTGGTCACCCATTGACACTGCTCAAGATGTTGATTTGGCCCTTGAATTTTTTATTAACACCTTCAACTTAGCCTGTGATGTATATGCCCCTTTCAAGAAGTGTAAGGTCAAGGGTGCTAATAATTCATGGCTTTCCCTAGACCTTCTAAATCAAATGAAATCCAGGGATATACTCTGATCTCATGCCAAAACCTCTAGCACTCAGGCTGACACTCAGGCATACAAAGCTGCCAGAAACATCTGTACTTGAGCTCTACGCCTTGTGAAAGCCAATTACTGTAGGAGTGCCCTTGCTAGCTCCTGGAAAGACAGTAGGAAGTTCTGGGACAATTTTTCTCAAGTAACCGGGAAAAAAACAGTTACCCCTTCAGTACTTAACCTTGATGGCTCAATCACTATGGATAAAGAAACTATTGTCAGTGCATTCAACTCCAACTTCACTGACCTCAGTCAGGTGCTCCCCCCAAATATTTTTGATCCATCCAAAGCTGAAACCCAAACAGACACCACTGGCGTGACTGGACAGAACCAAACTTTCTATTTTAAGGCCATCCCACATGGGGTGGCCAGGACACATCTACTCAAAGTTCTTGGGGGATCCAGGCACAGTGGTGACTCCCTGGACCTGAAGCTTTTTGCCCTCACCATAGATGAAGTCCTATACCACTTTACCAAAATACTCAATTGCTCCCTGATGTTCTGTCAGTTCCCTCATATGGAAGGTGGCCATGGTGATCCTTTTTCACAAAAGTGGGGACAAGACCCAGACTAGCAACTACAGAGCAATCTCCACCCCACCTCCAAAGCCTTGGAATGGGTAGTAGCACACCAACTCACTGAATATGTGGAAAAATATAATCTGCAATGTCCACAGTAACATGGAATTAGGAAGGGACACCGTACAAACACAGTACTACTTGACTTTACCTCCTACATCCACCAATCTCTGGACCAAAAATAATTGGTTGGTGCTGCCTTTATAGACTTGACAAAGGCTTTAGACACCATGAACCACTCTCTGCTGATCGAACAATTACCTCACCTAGGTCTCTCCCCTGATGCTTCCCTCTGGTTTCAAAGTTATCTCTGCAACTGTTTCCAGCAGGTCAGAATGTGTGAAACCCTCTCAACCTCCCTTCTAGTCCACTCTGGTGTTCCCCAAGGGTCTATCCTGGGCCCACTACTCTTCAGCATTTTCCTGAATAACCTACCTGCCTTCTGCCAAAATAAAAAAATTATACTTTACACAGATGATGCCGTCATCCTTACAAGTCACACAGATCCTGCCCTCCTTCCTTGTCAGCTACAGAAAAGTTTCACAGAAGTAGAAACCTGGTTCTGGTCACACAAACTCATCCTAAACTACACCAAAACTAAAATGATGCTGCTCCATGGCACCCACAACCATCACAAAGACCAACCACTTCTTATTAACAACAGCGTAGGAACTTAGCTAAAACAGGTTGACCATTTCAAATATCTTGGGGTCACCCTTGACTGCTCTCTCATATTCTAAGCATATCCATAACATTTCCAAATCTGGCAATGCCCACTGGGGTACTCAACAGGTATAGGCACTGTTTGAAGGCTGAAGCATTAAACCTGGCCATACAGTGCTCAGTTACCTCAATAATAGACAATGGGCTTGTTTATGGATATGCCACCAGCAGTGCTCTCAGGCACATAGCTCTTGCCCTCAATGAAGCTAGTCAGCTCCTTACATCTGCCAATCAACTCTCACATACATGTGATGTATATAAACAAGCCAACTGGCTCCAGCTATCAGGAAGGCTAAAGTACCAGATTTGTATCCTTGTAATGAAGACCTCACTGGGCTTACTGCCTCCTGGGATTCAGACCATTCTGACCCCACATCATGCCAAATGACTTACCAGGAGTTCCAAAAGCCTATCCTTTTCCATTACCCACTGCAGGACTACACAAAATCAGTGCTCCTACAGAAACAGAGCTCCCACCTGGTTTAACTCACTCCTGGGGGAAATCTCTGGCTGCAACAACCTCAGCACCTTTAAATGCAAACTTTGCCAACTCTTGGTGGCCTGTGCTCACTGTGATTGCCACACCTAAATACAATTATCACCAGCTCCTGGTGGTCTGTGTCCCCTGACTGCAGCACTTAACATCTCTAAAATGCCCCCCACCTCCCTTCTTACCCCGCTCTAATCCCTGTGCCTGCACCTCTCCACACTGTGTCAGTTTTTCATATCTTCTGTACTCTACCACCCAACATCGTCTCTCCTACACAATTATATAACTATCCACCAACACTCCTACTCCCCCTCCTTCCCACCCACTACCCCCTCTCCTCCCCCGCAGTCCTCCTTGACCCAGTCCACCTCTCTTTTATCTCACACTGGCTTCACTTATCTACTGGTCAGACATCACCCCAACAATTTTTCCTCTCCCACTACCCTGCACACCTCCTAAGGTTACCTAACCACCCTATTAGTACTTGCTTTCTCCTCACCACTCAGTCTTCTGCTCAAGTCATATATTGTACAATGTCTGGTTTACTGTCTCTCCTCATCCCTAGGTTAACCCTGTTTGCCAACAAAGACATTGGTGACTCCAGCCTAGACTGCTTGCTTTTGTGTAACTAAAATTGCCTTACCCTTTGTAATATGATGTGGAACCTTTGTAAATGAGCCCTGGCTTAAAGGTATTGTCTGAAATAGAAATAAATAATTAACAATAAATAAATGAAATAAAATTTGTGATTGCTCTGGATTCGAACCAGTGATGCATTACTGTACTTAGAGAGTAAAGTCTGTTTATTACGAATAGTTAATAGAGTGTTAGTATGGGGTGTCAGTATACAGCTGCACCCACGTTTGCTATACCTAATATTCTGCAGTGTATTGTATATTGCTTTGAATGGCAGTGATGACTGTAACTATTTACATAGAGTATGTTTCAAAAGTACATAATGCTCTGAGAAGAGCTGCATGGTTGGGAAGATGAATAACAGACATAACAAATAAATAGCTGGTAAACTAAATATGCATGATATCAATATGACTGATCAGGTATGGCACAAGACAGCTCATGAGCTTAAACCCCCCTCCGCCATGTTGAAACACTGATATTGTGCATGGTTTATGTGAGTGCAATAGAACGAGGATGCACAACTAATGGAACTGGCAATGCATGCTCTGGACAGCTGGTTGATGCCTGCATGCATCCTTTTCTTTACAATATGCAGAACAGTAATATGGGCATGATGCGATTAGCTTTACAGGCAAAAATAAAAGTCAATTACTTGTTCTATAAGGTGCAGAGACAGTCTGTTTACCTTGGTTGGTATGCAAGAGGGGAAATGGTGTGTAGGTTGGGGGTGAAGGTGGAATTAGTTAACAAGCAACATGAACAGTTGTCAACATCTTGATTCATCTCCACTATACTACTATTTCAGCATCAACAGGAGCAGCAGTTACATAAAATCTTAATTAGTGTGGAGTCTTGTGTGGCCACAAAATGTCATGATCAGGAAGTACCCTGCAGAACCAAAATGATCGCAGAGATGATAGCACCGAAAAAAGAAAATTTTTATTTATTTATTTTTTATTTAAAGGTTTCACCAGGACAGAAATACTGAGCAGACATGCTCATGTCAAGATGCATCCTGGGGGAGAGGGGAAGGGGATACACAGCAATACAGCAGCAACAATCAGTACTGTGAATAATGTAAATTAGAATACAGACTTACATGGTATGAGCAAAAATAAATAGTGATACATCACAATAACAACAACACTAATGAGAAGAAACCATTTTATAATTATAGAACAGGTACTAATCTACAACAAGTGCAGATGCAAGTAGGTAATGGTAAAAAACAGTTAAACACAATTATAGGAAGGGGGAAATTGGTCCTTCAGGAATAAGTTGAGGATATGAGAGGAAGCAACATAATGGATGGGAGGAGGGAGGACATTCCAAATTTTAGGGAAGTGGTGCGAGAAAGCAGTCTGACCAACTGCAGAAGTCCTGGGCAGGATGGTAAAAGTTTGGAGGTCATGGTTCCTGAGTGAGTGAGAAGAAAATGGTTTAAGAGAAATGGAGGAGGAGAGATAGGGAGAGAGGGAATGAAACCAGAATTTGGCAAGAAAGTTGGCACAGTGGATATGGCACCTGTTGACTAAGGAAGGAAGAGAGAGAGAGAGACTGGTAAAGGGTACAGTGATGGGCATGGGGAGGACTGCTGAGAGCTAAACAGCAGAATGAGTGGAAAAGAGAGTCCATCCTAATTAAGGAAGACTTAGGAGCAGCAGTGTAGACTACGTCACTGTAATCAAAAATAGGTATGATCATTTTCTGGACCAGGGCATGGCGAGCCAGCAGGGGAATTCAGGTACAATTTCTGTATAATACACCCAGCTTAGGGTGTAGCTTTTTGTGGATGGCATCAAAGTATCCAGAAAAGGTGAGGTGCTGGTCAAGTCAGACCCCAAGGTACCCGAAGGAGGTGGTATCCTCAAGTAAATTCCCAACTAGGGTGTGGTAAGATGGGAGGGAGTATAGAGCTGAGAGAGTCTCTGCTTAGTACCAAAGGTAATGGAGACTGTCTTTTTGACATTTAAAAATAATTGGTTTTAGAGAAACCATAGCTGTACTTTGTCAAAATCATGTTGGCGCTCTGATGCTACAACAGACTGGGAAGGGCCAGATGCAAACAGGACAGTATCATCTTCATACATATGGATGGAGGTGAGAGAGCAGGCAGAGGAAAGGTCATTTGGAAAGATCAAGAAAAGTAGAGGGCCTAGCAAAGAGCCCTGGGGAACACCAGTGTTAATAGGAAGCGGAAGAGAATTTGCAACACTAATACATTTGGATTGTGTTCTATCCACAAGGTAGGAATGAAACCAGCTTGTGGTTGCAATAGAGAGCCCAACAGCATTGAGTCTGGTAAGTAGAAGAGGGTGGGAGATTATATCAAATGCCTTGGCTAGATCAATAAAGATAGCAGAGGTGTTAAAATCCTGATCAATCACAGTGAGTATGGCATCCCAGAGCCTCAGAAGGGAGGAGGTGGTGGAGTGATGTTTGAGGAAACTAGACTGGTAAGGCATGAAGAAAGAGGAGAAATCCAGGTAGGAAGAAAGTTTTGATAGAACCATGTGTTTCTTTAGCTTTGCGAGAATAGGAAGCAGAGAAATAGGCTGGTAGTTTCCTGGGGAGGAGGATCACCTCCTTTAGGAAGGGGAATAACAGTGGCATGTTTCCAGAGAGAGAAGAGACAGAAGCGAACAAGAAAGATAGAGTTAGTAAAGATGTAATGGGGCAGCAATAGCAGGAGCAGACAGAAAGAGTTCTGGAGTCAAGACCAGAGGAGCACTTACCCTTAGTTGGATTAAGGGACAGAAGAGCATTTAGAACATCAGATGGGGATAAAGGATGGAAGGAGAAAGAGGAAGATGATGGGGAATCAGCTTGAGAGGGATGGGGGGAGCTGAGAAGAAAGGGAGAATTGAAAGAATTGAGGAGGCACAAGATATAAAAAATTTGTTAAACTCAGTGGCCACATGGAGGGGATCAGATATGGAGATATCATCTACTTTCAGAACAGGAGGTGGAGGGTGAGAAGAAGGGGAGAAAAGGGAGTGAAACACCTTCCAGAATTTAGATGGGTGGTTTATATTAGAATTGAATGTGAAAGAGTATTATTCAGTTTTTGCCAGGCTAATTGCCCTGGTGCAAGCATTTCTGAGAGTATGGTATTTTTGGAGGGCTAAAGATGAATCAGTTTGACTGTGCCTGATCCCTGGGATGTAGACAGGAAACAGTTCAGCCAAAACCCAAGGGAGGTCAGAGCCACGCACATGGGTACGTCTTAGAAGGGCATAGCAATCCCAGATGGTGAGTAACTTGGAGATAAAGTATTCCAGGGCACAATCAGTGGAGGAAGACTTGGAGATTGAGGACCAATCAGTATTAGAAAGGTCACTTAGAACAGGGGCAAGCTCCAAGGATTTATACAAGCAGATCAATAATATTTTTTTTTGGGGGGGGGATTTTGGGCTCCCAATTTTGCAAACAGCATAAACCAGGTGGTGATTGCTTAAGGCATCAAGTAGTACACCAGGAACAATAATCCAATGTGGGTGGGATGTAACAACCCAACCAGTTAAGGAGTGGTTTAGGGATTTGGAGTTTACACAGGTGGGTTCCTTTATTAACTAGGTTAGGTTTAGAAATGCAATTCTATTATGAGTTTTATTTTGAGTGTGTGAAAGCCAGTTAATGTTAAAATCACTCAGTATATACAATTAACCAGAAGAGGAGTGAGACTGAAGTGTAGATAGTACAGCTGTGACAGAGGAAGGAGGAAAATTAGGGCAGCAGTATATCCCTGCTATAAAAATGGGTAAGGAGCAGGGGAGATAGACCTTTATCAAAAGAAGTGCATAGTCCTTCAGGAGGGAAGTTGTGAGTATAGGGGTGAATTGGATAAAGGAGTTAATATACATATTGTAGCTATGCCACCGCCTCTAGTACTGCAGTCCTGGCGTGGAGGGTGTAACCTTGTATTGAGACATTAGCATCAGAAACACTGGGATTTAGCCATGATTCAGTAATAATTAGAAAGTCAGGAGAGAGGTCTAAAGCTAATGGTTGCAACAGTGTAAGTTTTTCTCCTGATATTTAAATGGGCTAATTTAATCTCATGAGGAATTTGGATGTTCAGGTATGACACCGGACCAGGGTTAGGTTCAGTGGTGGAGCCAGGTTTGGGATCAATTGGGAGCTGGGGGGGACATTCAGTCAATCACAGGCTCCACAATGGGCACTAAACGGTGTATAAAGATGGTGGCGGGGTGCCACTACTCACACTGAAGCAGCAAGGAGGGGCAACCGCCCCCCAGCCCCCCTCTGGCTCTGCCACTGGTTAGGTTCAATATCCCCAGCTAATAGGAGGAACAAAGTGATGAGGAGCGTAAAAGTGTGATAAGAAAACTTTCTGGGTAGACAGCAGAGATGGTGAGAGAATCAAGAGTGGGAAGATGGAGGTAAGCGCTTAAGAGCAAGTAAGCTAGCATGGAAACTGCAGGACAGGAGAGAGGGGCCAGAAAGCCAGACGTTGTGGTTCCAAGAGAGGGAAATAAGTGGGGAGGTAAGTGGGAAAGTGAGTGATAGTATGGGCTCAGAGATGGAGGGAAGTGAAGTGGGAGGATAGGAGTGGAAGATAAAAGGGGAAGGGATGACAAGGTGAAGAAATGGGAGTACTCAAAATGATTTATAAAGCATGACTTGGGTTGGACAAAGAATAGAAGAAATAAAATAGGAGAAAGGGATACAGGAGCAGAAGAAAAGCTAAAACACCCCTAGTGGCAGAATCTTATAACAAGCAAATGGCAATGAGACGAAATAGGTCCAAGATAGCACCAGGAAGAGGACTACAAAAGAAATGGAGGAAAGAAACACTAGTCAGATTGAATGGCCTAGTGGAATGGAGCAGCTAACACAGGAGGGAATTGTGTCTATGGACAGCAGTTCAAAACCATCACAGGGATAAACTGGACAATAGCTAAGAGTGCAGGAAACACAGGAGCTGAGGGGAAAAAAGGTGGGGGGTAAATTAAATGATACAATAGGTCTATAGTGGGCACATAGTAGCAGAGGGGTAGCTAAAATGTTACCTCGAGTAATGAGTTGCAGTAGCACCCCCTACAAAACAGACACAATCTGCTGATGGGAAGTAAGGGTGATAGGAAAGACCAGTCACTTGACCAGGTCATGTGAGTACAGCTGCCTATAAGTTAAAAGCCCACTCAGGGTGGGAGGGAGGGCAGGGTGGGTGTGAGGGGTAGCCTCTGCCACAGGTTAGGTGCGGCAGCCACAGTGGTGGGTTACCACTGTCTGCTGTAACTACCTGCTGTGCAGGAGCAGGCACCTCAGGACAATTGCTGGAGGGGGGAGCTGAAATAGAACTTGCAACAGCCTTGCTGGTGCTGCTGCCTGCCAAGTATGCCAGCAACAGAGATATGGAGGGTTGCAAGTCAGGGTAAGGGCAGGAAAAACTGAAGGGAAAAAGAGTTCAGAGCTGCCATGCAACAGGAAGACAAGGAATGTAGCAAACAATTAACACAGTACTGCAATCCACAAATTACCCCTTACAATGCCCCAAACATGCACTAAATGACCTGACTAAAATGATTACAATGCATGGTACATTCATGACTCTTAAAGCTACCCATGTAATTGGCTCAAATTATACTACTATGCAAGGACAGTTGTAGTCCAGCAAGCAGAAAAAAATAAAAGTAAAGAAAAAATAACAAAAGGCAGCAGTTGCTACAGTCCAGCGCTATTATACAGTAACATCCATGTCTACAGTAATTTTAATGCATGTAACAGAGTTTTTGCTATGAACTACTACTGTCTTGTTGTCAGACAGTTCATGAGGTATGCACAGTGTCACCCCGATCACATCAGATGGCATCAGTACTGTGTTAATTAATTCAGATCATGATCAAAAACCCAGTATTAAATTAGAAAAACACCACAGAAATACAGGGTGCCAAAATAAAATAAAAAAAACTGTCACCTCTTGACAGCAACCACCAGCCATCTTTGTTGTTCTGAAGTGGCAGGCTACAATAACAGCAACTGCTTCCAAGCATAGGTAGAAAAAGAGACAAAAACAAAAAGTAATTATTAATGACAGTCTTACACGGGAGGATCCTATGTTTATTGGTGGACTCACTTTATTTTAATGATAGGGTTTCGTACAAATGTCCCACAGTGAACTATATGTAAATCTCATTCTTTAGCTTCAGACCAATGTCACTGACAAAGACAGCAGCTTCACTCATTCTCTCATGTTGCTCCCACCTGTGTTTCACTGGTGACTGGCGGAAGAGCGCATTCACCTATCCAGATAAGAATGAGCAGAGATGACGTCTGATCAAGAGCACGCAGTAAAGCCCTAGCACAATACTGTTATTGACATCATCTCTGCTCCATTTTCTCTGTCTGAAGAAGTCATTTTTGAAAACTGAACAGAGCATCTGTGTATGAAAAGACATCTGGGAACTCATAAGCAGGCATGAGTTGTCGAGGGACATAATTCAGTAACCAGCAGCTGATCATCCTAACTCGATTTGTAAGATAACAACCTGCAAAAAAAAAACAGTTTTACTAGATGTCTGCTCATTAAATGCTACATCGGTAAGCATTTAAAGTAGTCAAGCAGGGAGGCAGAATAAGGCCAGAGGACGTAGCCTCTTCCCCGTAAACATGCTTAAAGGGTCAGAAGTGGGAATCCCAAGGGTGGGAAGGCCCAAGGGGAACAATCACAAATAGATAACCAAGAGAAAGAGGGTAATAAAGAGGAAAGAAAATAGTGTAGGAAAAGGGGGAGGGCAAAGGGCCAAAAAGAGTGGAGGTGACAGTAAAAGATGGAGAGCCATGTGTATGAATGCTCGAAGCCTGGACAACAAAATTGTGGACCTAGAGACCACCATGGCAGCAGGATACCTAGACATAGTAGCAATCGCAAAGACCTGGTGCAATGAAAATCAGGACAGAGAAGTAGCTATTCCAGTGTCTGCCCTATTCAGGAGAAACAGGGTATGAAAAAAGAGAGGAGGGGTGGCTCTTTATGTGAGGGAGAACACAAAGGCCAAGTAATTACAGGGGGGACAGAGTAAAGTGGAGGTACTATGGTCATTCTGAAGACAAGGTGGGGGGGCAGTTATTAGGATGGTGATTGTCCACAGACCTCCAGCCCAGGGGAGGAGTGAGATAAGGTGTTAGAAGAAAGCCAAAGGATGGCTAACAAGTGCAAGGTACTACTAGTGGGAGACTTCAATCTACCAGATGTGGATTGGAGCCTCCCTGCTGCAGCATCAGTTAGAAGTATGAAAGTCCTAGACTCCCTGCAATGGCCATTCCTCAGGCAACTAGTGAAATAACTTACTCATGAGAGGGCATTACTGGACCAGGTACTGTCAAACAGAAACAGTATCGCTGATGTCACAGTGGGAAGCCACCTAGAACCAGTGATCATTACACAGTGTGGTTCAACATAAGGACCAGGCCAGAACCTTACCACAGTGAGACAAGGGTCCTGGACTTCAGGAGGGATGATTTCAAGAAAATGGGAGAGTGCCTCAAGGAACTCCTACCAGGAATAGGGAAAGAGGGTGGGGTCAAGGAAAACTGGGCAAAAATAAAAAAGGCCCTAGAGAAGGCAAAAGACCTCTATGTCAAAGAGGTTAAGAAGAGCAAGAGAAGAAAGAGGCCACTATGTCTCTCCCAGGGAAGTAGTAGAGAAAGTAAAGGAAATAAGCAGGCATTCAAAAGGTACAAGACAACATAGAAGAAAGAGGGTAAGGGAGAGTTAGTAGGAGAAACAAAGGGAGGAAAGGAAAGAAGTTAAGAAATCTAAGGCACTAACAGAGGAAAACATTGCTAAGCAAGTAAAAAAGGGGGGATAAACATTCTTTAGGTACATAAATGAAAAGAAGAAAAGCCAGGCAGGGATAGTAGGAATAGAGGGGGGGGGCAAACTTTTCCAAAATGAGAACCTGCCTAGCATAAAAACCTAGGCATGGGGGGTAGAGGAAATATGGGAGAACCTCAAGGGAGCTATCAATGAGGTAACCAAGCAGTGTGCTTGGAGGATCAGCAAGGCAAATAAGAGAAAGAAACCCTCTGGTTCTCCAAGGAGGTGGCTATAATAGTAAGGGAGAAAAGAAAGGCCTACAAGGCATATAAGGCATAAAACAAGGATGAAGACAAGGAAACTTACATAGTTGCACAGAGGGAAGCTGGAAATGTAATAAGAAAAGCTAAAGTTCACACTGAACTAAGGACAGCACAGGATATTAGAGGGGGAGACAAAACCTTTTTTAGATATACAAGAGAAACAAGAAAGTCTAAAGGAAGAATAGTAAGACTAGCAGTTTTGAGAGGGTAGAGAAGGACAGTGAGAAGGCAGATGTCCTAAATAAATATTTCAGTCCCATGTTCACTAGGGAGAACACATGGGATGGCCCAAACCTGCAAAGCAGTTGCACCTAGGGACCAGGGGTAGACACAAGCCCCTTCACAGAGGGACAAGTCTTTGAGGGTCAGTGCCTGAAGACTGGAGGAGGGTGACAGTGGTCCCACTTTGCAAATCAGGGAGCAAGGAGGAGGCTGGAAATGACCATCCAGTGAGCCTCACATCAGTGGTGGGAAAACTGATGGAGACACTGCTCAAGTGAAGAATAGTAGTACATCTGAAATCCAGTGGGCAATAGGACCCAAAACAGCCCATTTTCGCAGCTGGAGGGTCATGTCAGACAAACCTGGTCAACTTTTTTGACTGGGTAATGAAGGCAGTGGACCAAGGGGGGCTGTGAATGTGTTTTATCTGGACTTTAGTGAGGCCTTTGACTTGATTCCACGCAAAAGACTGGTAAAGAATCTGGACCACATCAGTGTAGGTAAGGAAGTGGTGGGTTGTGTGAGCAACTGGCTACAATGGGTGCAGGTAACTGGAGTGGTATCAATGGAGAGGGAAGTGACTAGTGGAGTGCCTCAGGGGTCAGTGCTGGGGCCCCTACTCTTCAATGTGTTCATAGACAACATTGGTAATGGATTGGAAGGGAAGGTGTGTCTGTTTGCTGATGACACCAAGATATGAAACAGAGTGGACACCCCAGGAGTCAAGAGCATGGAATCAGACCTGAGGAAACATGAGGAGTGGTTAGACATCTGGCAGTTGAAGTTCAATGCCAAAAAGTGCAAGGTCATACACTTAGGCAAGGGAAACCCCAAGGTAGGATACTACCTGGGAGGGGAGCAGCTAGCATGCACCAAGTAAGCAATAAGGCACAAAGGGGTGTGTGTAAACCATATTTGGCAGCACGACCAGGGGCATAGTAAGGCACAAGGCTGAAGGCCGAGTGACTTCAGGTGCTGGCCGTGCTGTAAAATATGGTCAACACAAACCTCTGAGTGCCTCATTGCACTTATAAAATTGACTCCTTTAAATTTTTCTTTTGACTATTGGGAAAAGCGTGTTTATATGTAGAAAAAATAGATTTACTTGTGTGCCTTTTTGATAAAAAAATCCTTCTACCCACTGCAAGTGATGTCATTGATGTCATTGCGTTATTGCCAACTTTCTTCTTCCTGTTTTTTTTTTCTCTGTTATTCTCCACATTCAAGGTATGGATTATTTATCATGGAATGTTTACCATGGGATACATGGATTCAAAGTTTTGCTCAGTTCAACTGGCAGAAAGTTTCTCTTCCAACACACTGTACAAACAGACAACAATGGCCTTTGTTACAGCCAGAGACTCAGTTATCTCACTATCAGGGCAAGAAGAATAGAGTACCCTGGTAAGCAGGTAAAGACAGAAGGGGGAATTTTCACTGTCAGCAAAAAAACAGTAATAGTGAAAACTATAAACAATACTTATTGTTTCTAATTTGTTTAGGTATGTTAGGGGAGTGTGATAATCATGGAAACAGCATTTAATTCATTTTTTTTTCCTAAGGTAGTTTTATTTTTAGTGCCAGCTGAATTTTATCTACAGTGTAAATGTAGCAGCCATGTTTGTGGTGGAAGATCAGTTCTGGCAGTAGGGGGCTAATGGAAATTCCTGTGTTTCAAATGCCCATTGATCTGTGTTGCAGACTTTTCATTGCTGAGCTGTCCTTAATTAACCATGTGTAAACCATATTTTACATATAAATAAGAGCCAATCAGATTACATTATTTTACCCTGCCATTTTATAACCAGGAGCAAGACCTAGGAGTCATTATATCAGATGACTTAAAGGTGGGTAAGTAGTGTGAAAAGCCAGTGCTAAAGGCCAGTGGTATATTGGGCTGCATAGGGAGGGGAATCATGAGTCACAGAAGAGAGGTGGTGCTACGACTTTACAGCGGGCTGGTATGACCCCACCTGAAGTGCTGCATACGGTTCTGGAGGTCGCACCTTCAGAAAGACAGTGATAGGATTGAGACGGTGCAGAGGAGAGCCACAAAAATGATTCAGGATCTGCATCAAATGGCATATGAGGATAGGGCGAGGGAGCTCAACATGTAATCCCTGGAGCAGAGGAGGTAGAAGGGGGACATGATTGAGACATTCAAATTTATCAAGGGCATAAATAGGGTAGGGGTACATGAGCTCCTTCAGGAGCAGTAAAGCATCAGAACTAGAGGGCACAGTATGAGGCTCAAGGGTGGGTGATTCAGGAGCAATGTTAGGAAGTTCTTCTTCAATGACAAGGTGATTGACCCATGGAATTGCCTTCTCTGGGAAGTTATGGAGGCCACAACGGTAAACGGGTTAAAAAACACATGGAACAGGCACAAAGGTATCATTTCACAGAAAGGAAAGAAGGGGGGGTAGTTACCCATATTGGGCAGACTAGATGGATCTTGCAGCTCCCTTCTGCCATCTGTTTCAATGTTTCTATGTTTCTAAATGTGGAAGATGAGCCAAAGAAAGCTGACATACTAAATAAGTACTTTGGTTCAGTTTTCACAAAGGAAGAGGTAGGTGTCAGACCACAGATAGTGAAAATGGGCAAAAAGGGAAGGGAGGTGGGCACTAGCCCTTTTACAGAGTAGAGAGGCCTTAGGGAACTAGCAAAACTGAACATAGACAAGGCACTGGGATCCAACAGGATCCACCCCAGGATACTGAAGGAACTAAACGAGGAACTGTCTGCACCTCTGGAGGACCTGTTCAATCTATCACTGGATACAAGGGAGGTTCCAGGGGAATGGAGGAGGGCAGCTGTGATTCCAATACACAAAAGTAGAAATAAGGAGGAAGCAGGTAACTACTGACCTGTAGGCCTAACTTTGTTGGTAGGCAACATTATGGAAACACTACTTAAAGAAAGGATTAGAGTCAGCATGGGTTCACAGGCAGGAGATCCTGGCAAACAAACCTAATAGAGGATTAGCAGGGAGGAGCAGTGGATGTGGCCTACCTGAATTTCAGCAAGGCCTAACCTAATATTTTTCAGGTGAAGCTACCTCTGTCTGGAAGCTGCAACACTGGACTTAAGATTTGCAAGAAAGTGAGTTGTGCTCACAATAGAGGGAGGTGAACCTTAAAATTTACAATTGTCTTTGGTTTGAAGCAGATTCCTTAGGAAAGTTAATATTCTTCAGGTGGCGGATACTTCTAACTGAAGGGTGAAATAAGGAACTCAGAATTATTGGAAAAGGCAGTCTTTCAATCAACAGAGGGAGGTGGACCTTGCTTTACTTTTGTTACAATTGTTAAGATTTTCAGTGCAGGAAGAGTTTAAACCCACAGGGACTGAATACTGTTTACTGTGTCTGTCCTTGTGCACAGCTGACGTGTTTTGGGGCTGACTGCTTTCAGAGCACAAGTCACCAGGCTGTTTTGGGGCTGGGAAGGTTTACCTGTGTCTGACTTGGATGTTTGGATTATTCTCTGTTTGATTAGCGGGGTATTTTCTCTGTCAAATTGTCGTGTAGGGCATCTTGCTGACAGGAAGGCACTCATCGCAGTGGTAGGTTAGAGCTTTTAGCTGATTGTTTTGTGGGGCACAGTTTAGGACCAAACCCTTCCCACCCCTCACCCCACCCACCCCTGGAAATAGTTCCTTTATACCAGGGGTTCTGACATCATTCCTCAAGAGGGCAATGTACATATCACTGTCATATCCTCTCTGGCACACTGCACTGACAATATAAGCATACACATTATATAATACATATATTTCTATATAAAAAAACAATCACAAACACACAAAAAAGGAAAAAAAAATAAGCAAGGTAGACAGACATGTGGGGAGTAGTGTAGCATAATGGCTGTGGGGCCGCAGTCTTCCGGGAGTCTTTCTGGAGGCTGAGATGCTGCCCTGTTTGCAGACAACTATCTGCCCTGAGGGAGGAAGTTGCCCATCTTCAGGCCGCACTGGACAGTAGTAAGGGGACCTCCCCCATCCAGGGAGCACCAGAGCCACCACCACTACCTCAGAGGTTGCGAAGAAAGCACTGCAGTTGGACCACAGTGGGCTCAGGTAGGGTAAGGGTGGTGGAACAGAGGCACACCCAGTCAGTTGTTCCCCTCCACAATCCATACACCATTCTGGGGGAGCATAGTTCCCCTATGGATGCACCCGCAGAGGAGACTAAGGAGGTTGCAGACAACTGTCACAAGGGAGGCCCTCAGAAAAGAGGCAGAGGGCACCACAGGGAAAGGAAGCAGCTCCCAGTGGGGGACTCAATTATTAGGGGGATAGAACTAGAGGGAGCAGGAAAAACAGAAGTAAGGTGCCTGCCTGGTGCCATGGCTTGGAGGGACACGAAGCGCATCCTTAGGATCATGAGAACAGTTGCACGGGAGTCTGAGCTGGATGTCATTGTCCACCTAGGGACAAATGACTTGGCTCATCATGACATTAGAGCAGTGCAGAAGGACTTTGTAGAGTTGGGAGGACTAAGACAAGTAACACACAGTAATATCCTTCTCAGAGGTGTTGCTTGTCAGTGGCATGGAGTGAAGACGGTACTTTGCACCATGCAGTTTAATGAATGGTTGAAAAAATGGTGTGGAGCATGGGGTTTGGCTTCACTGGGACTGGGGTTCCACCTGGAGGGACACCAGCCTATACTGGCAGGATGGTTCTCATCTGTCCAGGAAGGAACAAGTCTTTGGGCAATTGGTTTAAATGCCTCATTGGCAAGCTTTTAAACTAGTCAAGGGGGGGGGCACTGATAAGCAGCAGGAAAATCCTAGCCTCCCCCTACAAAACAGGGTACAAAATGAGAAAAAGACCAAGGTGGAAAGGTCAATGGGGGATGCTGCTACAGAAGGTAAAGCCATCAAAAAATGGAGAGCAATTAGTACCAATGCCCGTAGTCTGGATAACAAGCTTCCTGAATTAGTGGCCTTGATGGAGGAGGAACATCTGGATATTGTGGAAGTCACAGAAACATGGTACACACAGAACCATGACTGGGACTTAAACATACCAGGATACATTATCTACAGGAGGGACAGGGAGGGTAAAAGAGGAGGAGGAGTAGCTCTCTACATAAGGGAAGGAATCAAAGCAACAGAACAAAAGGGTAAACAGGGAGGAGAAGAAGCACTGTGGGTCAATTTGGGGGCAGGCAATGGCACCACAATCCGCACAGGGTTTGTATACGAACTCCCCTCTCAGGGGGAGGAAATGGACAAGGAAATGATAGAAAGTATACTTAGAATGGCAGATAAAGGGGATATATTGCTGATGGGTGATCTGAATATGCCAGATGTTAACTGGAGTGCAGTTGCAGCAGCCACTTCTAAGAGTGGGGTTATTCTAGATGCCCTACAGGGGGCATGCCTTAGACAACTAGTATTGGAACCCACTCGAGAGGGAGCAATCTTAGACCTGGTTCTCTCAAATGGAGATGGAGAGAGGATCACAGATGTAGAAGTGGGTAGCCATCTGGGAACTAGCGACCATCGAACAGTATGGTTCACAGTAAACACAGCAATAGAGTCAAGCCATACAAAGGCAAAAGTACTGGACTTCAGGAGGGCTGACTTTGTCAAAATGGGTGAGTGCCTAAGGAATGCACTAGCAAATGGGCAGGAAGGAGGGGTGGAAGAACAATGGGGAATAATAAAAACTGCCATCACAGAGGTAACAAGCCTTTGCATGAAGCAAATAAAACAAAACGATGTAAGAAACCACTACGGTTCTCAAAGGAGGTGGCAGTGAAGGTTCAAGAGAAAAAGAAAGCATTCAGAAAGTACAAGGAATCACAGAAAAAGCAGGACAGAGAATTGTATCAGTTAAAGCAAAAGGAAGCTGGGAAGGCAGTCATAACAGCAAAGGCCCAAGCCAAGGAAAAGATAGCCAACTCAGTTAAGAAGGGGGATAAAACCTTTTTTAGGTACATCAGGGAGCCAAGGAAGACTAAGGGTGGGATAGTGAGGCTTAATAAAGGGGACGGGTGGGTAGAGGTTGATGGTGAAAGGCAGAGATACTAAACAAATATTTTGCTCAGTATTTACAAATGAAGAGGGGAGGTACCTAAACAAACAATAGAAACACTCTGGATACAGGAGTTGATACCAGCCATTTACAGAAGAAAGGGTTCTGACAGAACTCTTAAAACTGAAGGTGGATGAAGCAATGGGGCCTGATAGGATCATCCCAGAATTCTAAAAGAACTAAGGGTAGAACTAGTGACACCACTGACTACCCTCTTTAACAAATCATGGGAGGATGGGTGGTACCCGAGGACTGGAGGAGGCAGATGTGATTCCCTTCACAAAAGTGGGAGCAGGGCAGAAGCAGGAAACTACAGACCAGTTAGTTTAACCTCAGTGATAGGAAAATGATGGAATCACTTCTGAAGGAAAGAATTGTTGAGTACCTGGAGGCCAGAGGGGCACAGGACCCAAGACAGCATGGATTCACAGCGGGAAGGTCATGCCAGATGAATCTAATAGATTTCTTTGACTAGGTGACCAAAGTAGTAGATCAGGGAGGGGCTGCGGACATGGCCTACCTAGACTTTAGCAAGGCATTTGACTCAGTCGCACACAAAAGATTAATATACAAGTTAGCCAGCCTGGGAGTAGGTCCCAAGATGATAGCCTGGGTAAAGAACTGCCTGGAGAATAGGACACAGAGGGTAATAGTAAATGGAGTCTATTCTGAAGAAAGGGGGGTTACTAGTGGGGTACCACAGGGTTCAGTATTAGGACCGGTACTCTTCAATGTCTTTATAAGCGACATTGCAGAGGGACTGAAAGGAAAAGTATGTCTCTTTGCAGATGACACTGAGATCTGCAACAGAGTTGATGCACAAGGTGGGCTGGAAAGGATGAGAAGGGACTTGGCAAGGTTAGAGGAATGGTCAAATGTATGGCAGCTTAGATTCAATGCTAAGAAGTGCAAGGTAATGCACCTGGGAAACAAAAACCCAGGGGAAGAGTACACAATGGGGGGTGAGATACTAACAACAACAAAAATGGAAAGGGACCTGGGGTTAGTCATATCAGATGACTTAAAGGTGGGCAAGCAATGTGAGAGGGCAGTAAGGAGGGCTGGGGAAATACTAGGATGCATAGGAGAGGCATTACCAGTAGAAAACAGGAAGTTGTTATCTCTCTGTACAGACAGCTGGTGAGACCCCATCTGGAGTACTGTGTGCAGTTCTGGAGACCCAATCTCCGCAAGGACATAGACAAGATGGAAGCTGCCCAGAGGAGGGCAACTAAAATGGTGCAGGGTCTGCATCAGAAGACATATGAAGACATTAAAGGAGCTTAATATGTATAGCCTCAAGGAAAGGAGGGAGAGGGGGGACATGATATAAACTTTCAAGTACCTCAAGGGAATCAACAAAGTTCAAGAGGGTAGCATCTTTCAAAAAAAGCAGTGTGCAAGAACAAGGGGGCACAATTTGAAGATGGGGGGCAGCTCAGAGGTAATATAAGGAAGTATTTTTTCACAGAGAGGGTTGTGGATGCATGGAATGACCTTCTGGAGGAGGTTGTGGAGTCAAAAACAGTGGTTGAATTCAAGCATGCTTGGGGCAGTCATAAGGCAATTCTAGGGAGTGGGGGTAGAAAGAAGTAGGCTGCTGGTTAACTAGGATCTGCAGCTTATCCAGTAGTAGGGGAAATAGGCAGACTGTGTGGGCCAAGCGGTCCTTATCTGCCATCAAATTCTATGTTTCTATGACATGGTTCCACAAAGAAGGCTGGTAAACAAGCTAGACAGCATGGGAATTGGTCCAAAGATATTAAAATGGGTACGAAGTTGGTTAAGTAACAGAATTCAGAGGGTGGTGGTAAATGGAGGTCACTCGGAGGATGGTATGGTGACAGTGGGTTCCTCAGGAATCAGTACTGGAACAGGTCCTCTTCAATGTCTTTATTAGCAACATTGAAGAGGGTCTGGAAGGAAAGGTATGCCTGTTCATGGATGACACAAAAATCTGCAATACAGTGGACATACCAGGAGAGGTGGAAAAAATGAAGGACAATCTAAAAAAAGCTGGGAGACTGGTCAAGAGTTTGGCAACTGAGCTTCATTGCCAAAAAATGTAAAATTATGCACATGGGGCACCGGAACCCAAGGCCAACATATCAGCTGGGGGAGGTGTTAACATCCACAAAACAGGAAAGGGACCTGGGTGCCATCATATCTGATGACCTGAAGGTGGTAAAATAGTGTGATAAGGCAGTGGAAAGGCTAGTAGGATGCTGCGGTGCATAGGGAGGGGTATCACCATCAGAAAAAGGAAGGTAGTGTTACCCATGTATAGAACAATGGTGAGGCCACACCTGGAGTACTGTGTCCAGTTCTGGATGCCCCAACTCAAGAATGACATAGATAGGTTGGAGGTGATACAGAGAAGGGCAACCAAAATGGTGCATAGCTTACACCAGAAGTCCTATGAGGAAAGACTCAGGGAACTAAATGTGTACTCACTGGAGGAAAGGTGAGAAAGGGGAGACATGTTGGAAACATTCAAATACCTGAAGGTTATCAATAAGGTACCAAAGAGATTTATACTGCACAGAAACAGAAGCTCAAGGACAAGGGGGCATAATATAAAGCTGGAGGGGTGGAGACTTGGAGGGGATGTGGGGAAATATTTCTTCACAGAAAGGGTGGCAGACACCTGGAACAGCCTACCAGCTGAAGTGATCAGTACTTAAATGGTAACAGGTTTCAAACATGCATGAGATAGACAAAGGGGGACCATAGAAACAGGGCATGGGGGGGAGACCAGAGATCAATTACGGTCTATAGTAGCACTGTAACTAGAGACTTTAGGGCATACTGGGAGGGCCTGGATGTCCTTTTCTGCTACCTGCTTCTATGTTTTTATGTTTCTAAAACCAATGGTGAAAATGGGGAGGGGGGACTCAAATCTGGGAGTGAAATTAAATATATGAATAAGTTCCAGAAGCAAAACAAGGAAGGAGTGCTCCAGAGTAAAATGTCCCATAAACAAGAAATCCAACTGACTAAATAAAGTGTAAGAATGAAACATATAATGAAGAAATATGTCCCCAGATTCCCACTTGGTATGCGCAATCCTAAACCAAAGGTTATTGGTTCCCCAGAGAATGTTTTCCAGCACTGCTGAAAACCTTCAAAAAGACCTTAAATGTAAAAGGTCCCACCATGCCACAGTGACACGAATTGTGCCAGACGGCATTACTTTGACGTCACAGTGCTGACAGTCGGCATTGTGCCATCTGGGAAAGTAGTGTTCTTTTTTGTCCCGCACCCTCTGTACTATAGATGACTAACTCTGAGTCAGAGTTTATTCAGGAAGGGGGCTATATCCCCGGAGACAGCTGTGTCAGAATCATTGCAGTAACCTGCTGATTTTGTCACTGTAATGGTCTTTGCAGTATTCCCATTGCTGTTCAAATGTGATGCCAATGTAAAATTATTTGTTACATTTTTTTACATTTATTGTGATGGGGATGCGTCCATGTCCAAGTAATCTTTTTGTTATTGCAATTATTTTATTTTTTTATTCTCATTTAATTGACTTGCCACATCCCCTTCCCCAAGGATGCATCTTGACAGGAGCTGTTATCAGCTCAGTTTGTCTTTCTTGGGGAAATTTTTGAAATAAATAAATAATTATTTCTATGACTAGAATGGCATAGGGTAAAGAAAATGATGTTCAGGGCACCTGTCCCAGTAACTATCCTAGAAAACCTACAGGGGGAATGGGAAAAAGTTGCAAGGTATGAAAGTGCTACTTTTCCCACAGATGCATCCTGAACAGTTAGAAAGTGAACAAAGTAATAACCATAATACAAGAGAATGTCATAAACCTTTAGGGATGGTTTTCAGAGGTGCGATCATGCAGTGAGGATAGGGCTAGGTGGGAAAGAGGAATTGTGATTGGTAGGCATCCATGGCACTCCAGACATTACCTCATGGGTTACAGCCCACCTGATAGGCTAATGATGCACATGACCCAGATCAGATTTCCAGTATATCCAGGTCCCAGGAACCCCTGCTCTCCAGTTTTGAATCATGCATCTGAACAGGCAAGAAGCATACCAGGAATCCCTGTCTGCTCTAACAAGGTAGGAACCAGCTTTTTCTGCATATTTCAGTTTATTTCCCCTACCTACTCTAACTTTAAGGATTCAACAGGGCTCTCAAGAGTAGGAGCCAGTCTCTTGTTTAAATTCCGTTGTTTGTTGCCTGCTCTAGAAATGTTTTCTGTTGTTAAGCTGATTACACTAGGTGGTAACCAGTTGATTGAGCCCCGCCTAATTTCCCCGATGGAGCTCCGCTAGTATGGGGTGGCTGCCTGGCTTATATTGCCTAATCGGCCTCCTCCAGTTCCCTCAGGGCAGTTCTGCCATGTGTGGCCCAAGTTATGCCTCATGCCGCCTGATGCGCTACCAGGGCGGCGTTCTCCTTTTCCCTTGGCGCTCGGTGCGCGAGTGTCATGATGGCATAGCCCCCTCCCTCCTCGCTACTGGCGTTGGATCTCCCGGCCGAGCGCTGCTTCTATCCCTTAGCGCTCGGCTCGGTGAGTCGCGGTAGGCCGCAGGCCTATCCCCCCACCTCAGTTCTCCGCGAGAAGAGGAGGAGGCCAGAGCTCTCCTCTCGCCACTCCGCTGCTCTTCCGCCTCCTTCGCGACCGCGATGGCTCCAGGCCAGCGAATCTGGGAGGCAGAAAGCGAGCACTGCGTCGGACGCACGGTAGGCCCTTGCTAGCCTTTCTCTAGCGCAAAGGGCATCCTCGTAAGGCATGCGGCTTGTTTTCCTAGCCGCTTCCACTGCGCTTTCTCCACCCCTCCCTCATTCTTGACCATCGGGGAGGTGGAGCAGCACTAGGCGCGCAGTTTGTTGGTTTTTCTTCCTCGGGAGGCGTTTTCAGGACTCGAGGGCACAGTCCTTCACCCTCAATTGCTGGGGGGGGCGAAATAAACATCAGGGTGCCTCCGAGTCCGCGACTAACAGCACCAGGCAGTCAGGGGCCAGCTTGTGGCGCCTCGATCTCTCTCGAGCCATGGCCCACCCCCTCCCAAGCATTGCTTTCCCAGGAGGTGGACCTCAGGACCTCCACTCTCGGGCACGCCTCGTAGGCCTTCCAGCATGGCCACCAGGCCCTGGAAGCCTACCCAGTAGGCGTAGGCGTGGTTCGGGAAGTTTGTGACAACGCTTAGCACCCCCTGGCAGTTCCTGTGGTTTAGAGGTTTAATCACAAACTGCAAGCAAGAGACCAGTGTTCTAATCCCAGCAGAGGATTATAAGGACTGCAAGCTCAGGGCGGCCGTCAGAAAAAAAAAAAAAAAGGTGCATGCTATTTCTACCACTACTCGGGTCCCTCCCATAGCGACCCCAGTGGAGGATTAACGGAGTCCCTCTCTCCGCATGGTGGCCCCGGCCCCCTCCCACAGCGGGCCTCGGCACCACCAACCCCCGTGGTAGGGGTCCTCCCATAGCACCCCTACACTCAGGCGCTCCCTCTGTTCCCCCTGCCCCTCCATCGCAACCGATGGGGACAAAAAAAAAAAGAGAAATATAAGGGGAAAAGAGAGAGGGGATAACGGGGTTATCGGCTTCCTTACAAGTCTACCTTTCTCTCTAATTCCAGATGGTAAAGGCCAAGAAGTGTTCCGCGTGCAGCGCCAACCTCCTCCCCCAAACCCCTGGGCCCCTGTGCGTGGCCTGCCTCCTGGATGATGACCTTTCCTCAATGGAGAGGACACCACCTCTGGTCCCCTCCAACCCCGGATCCAGCAACTCGACGTGGGTGGACCCGGGCTCCCTATTGATCCAGAACCAACAAGCAGCAGTGGCCATGATGGAGAGCCAACAGAACTTCATGCTCAAGATCATGGAAAAGCTGGAGGCCCTCACCCAGAACAGGGCGAGACCGCCCAGCCCGGAACCCAACAGGACTAGGGGTGTACCAGAGGAACCGTCCATGCCTGAGGACTCCCGCCCGGTTGCACCACACGCGACACACTGGAGGAAGGGAGAAAGATGACCGGATGAAGAAGAAGAGGGAGGAAGCTGGGGTGGATTCTGATGCAGAGGACATGGACCTGCAAGCAACACTGTCCTTGACCTCCAAACTGTGCTCATTCGACAACATCCCAGGGCTCATGAAGATGATCAAGGCCACCATGGGCCTGGGCACTGAAGATCCTGAAGAGTGCAAGCCCGAGTCGAAGCTCGATCCAATGATCCAGCTAAGACCCATGACCACAGAGACCTTCCCAGTATGCCCAGCCATTGAAGAGGTTGTCAGCACGGAATGGCAGTCTCCCGATCCGGGCAGAATGCCGAACCACAGAAACTTGGACAGAATGTACCCTGTCCAGGGTGATAAATCGGATATTTGGTGCAAGGCACCCACTATTGATCCACAGGTGGCGGCCCTGAGCAAAAAGACTGTGCTCCCATGCGGCACCATAGCCCTCAAGGACCCAACAGACAAAAGAACTGAGGATATGCTCAAGAGGACGTTCGAGATCGAGGGAACCACTGCCAAGGCAATGACCACCGCCATTTACACTTCTCGGGCACAGATTCGCTGGCTCGAGGAGCTCCAGGAGCAGGCTAACCCTAAATCTAGGGAGGCAGAGCTGCTGGAGTGCACCTTGGATGCAGCCAAATATCTGGCTGATATGGCAGTGGACTCGCTACGTCTCCAGGCAAGGGCCGCCGCCATCATCAACCAGGCCCGTAGAGCCCTGTGGTTAAAACTCTGGGATGCTGATGCGGAATCCAAAACATTATTACAGAACTTACCTCTCAAGGGAAATCATGTCTTTGGGGAGGGACTCCAGAATTATCTAAAACAAAAGGAGGAAGGTAGGGACCTCCTTAGGAATAGGTCCAAACCCTCTTATCTGCCTTCCACAAGGCGGAGGTTTCGGGGTGGGAATAAGCTTGGCCAAATCCGCAGGGACTCTTTTCAGCAGAGCCACTCCTTTCAAGGTAGAGGCTCCCCCTCCAGCTCCCACAGCCCCTCTTTTCAGAGCTACCAGTCTGCTCCCTTCAGATCTCGGGGACAAAGATCTGGAAATTGAAGTAGAGGCTTCAGGGGAAAACAGTGACTACCAACGGCCCAAGATTCGCGGTCAGGACCCGTACCCTCCAGTAGGGCAAAGGCTAGCCCTGTTTGCCCACTGCTGGATGGCCACCACATCGGACAGGTGGGTACGAGACGTAGTATCCAAGGGATACGTCATCGAGCTATCCCACACCCTTATCCCACACAGGTTTGTGTCGTCCCCCGTGTCCAGAAGGAGAGCCTTTCCCCATCAGGTACAACGGATTCTAGCAAAGCTACTCCAAAACAGGGCCATCCAGCCCGTCCCGGTTCAGGAACAAGGAATGGGTATGTACTCCATCTTCTTCCTGGTACCCAAAAAAGTCGGGGGAGCTCAGACCTATCCTGGACCTAAAACAACTGAACCGACACGTGGTCCCTCACCGGTTCAAAATGGAGACCATTCGGTCCACCCTCCAGGGCATCAGGGTGGGCGACTTCATGACATCCATCGATCTGAAGGACGCCTACCTCCACATCCCCATCATCAGAAGGCACAGGCAGTTCCTTCGCTTCCACATCCTGGGCCATCACTTCCAATACAAGGCGCTCCCCTTCGGCCTGTCCTCGGCCCCCAGAGTTTTCACCAAGGTCTCCATAACCCTGGTGGCCAGACTCAGGGAGCAGGGATTAGACATTATCCCATACTTGGACGATTGGCTCATCCGCGCCCGCTCCGAGGACCAGGCGCGAGCGCACACGGAACTCGCCATACAGGCTCTCGAGGACCACGGCTGGGTGGTGAATCGGGAAAAGAGCCACCTCCGCCCCACCCAACAAATCAAGCACCTCGGGGCCCTCATCAACTTGGCCGAAGGCTGGGCAAAACCATCCCCGAGCCGAGTTCACAACCTACGGGAGCTGGCGCACGAGTTGAAATCACGCAGCCACACCACGATGGGGAAGATAGCTCGACTACTGGGCTGCATGGCCTCCTGCATTGACCTCGTGCCCTGGGCCAGGTGGTGCATGCGCCCACTCCAGAACTATGCCCTGTCCCGCGGGGCACCGAATGAGCACATCCTCCAGTGCGTGGTGCCACTGCCTATAGTGGTAAGATCATCCCTGGTCTGGTGGACAACAGTAGGGAACCTGACCAGGGGAGTTCCCCTGGAAGCACCTCGCTCGGTCCCCATAGAGACAGACGCCAGCCTCTCGGGCTGGGGGGCCTGTCTAGGGGACGCTTCAGCACAGGGAATGTGGTCCCCAGTGGAGACACAACTCTCCATCAATGTTCTGGAGATGAGAGCCGTATTTCATGCCCTGAGGGCGTTCAGACGACTCATCCTGGCTCACTCGGTCCTGATCCGGTCCGACAACCGGGTGACGGTGGCCTACATCATGAAACAAGGGGGAACCAGAAGCAGGGTCATGTCGAAGGAAGCAGCAAGGGTGCTCAACTGGGCGCAGACACACCTCTCACATCTGGGAGCAGTGCACCTTGCAGGGAAACTGAATGTCAGAGCAGATTGGCTCAGCAGACAACAGATTCATCCGGGAGAATGGAGGTTGCACCCGGCCCTCTTCCAGACAATCCAGGCGGCGTGGGGACCCGTGTCCATGGACCTCATGGCATCACGGGACAACGCCCAAGTCAACATGTATTACTCACGGTTCAGGGACGCCCTGTCACAGACCTGGGGGCCGGAGTACACGTAAGTCTTCCCGCCACTCCCCTATTACCGCAGGTACTGACCAAGATCCAAGAATCACGCATCACGATCATCCTGGTGGCTCCCTACTGGCCATGCAGATCATGGTTCGCGACGATCAGAGAGATGTCGCTGGCCAGCTTCCGGATACCCGACCGCTCGGACATGCTGTCACAGGGACCGGTACTTCACCCGTCTCCTCGGACCCTAAAACTCATGGCCTGGCTCCTGAAAGGAGGAGATTGATGGCAACCGGGTATCACGAATCAGTCATTGGTACACTGCTTCAGTCTAGGCGGGCCTCCCCGTCCACATACAGAGGCAATGGGCCATTTTCTGCCAGTGGTGCCAAGGAGGAGGGGGTACCAGAACAGTCTGACCTGGCCACCATTCTCCTATTCCTGCAGCAAGGAGTGGATGAGGGGCTGGCCCCCTCTTCCCTAAGGGTACAACTGGTGGCCATTGGGGTGGCCATGGAACTTGTGGAGAGGCACCCACCGGGAGCTCACCCGGATGCCATACGCTTCGTGAGAGCGGTAGAACTCCTCCGACCTAGGACCAGACCAACCATCGCCCCGTGGGATCTACCTCTAGTACTGGGATCCCTCAAATCAGCCCCATACGAACCGCTCCTAGAGGCAGACCTTTTCTGGGTCGGCCTAAAAACCGCCTTTCTGGTGGCCACCTGCTCGGCCAGAAGAATCAGGGAACTTGGTGCCCTATCGTGCACGGAGCCATATACCGGTTTCACCCCACAGGGGGTCAGGCTGAGAACAGTGCCAGCCTTTCAGCCAAAGGTCTCGACAAAATTCCACAGGGAGCAGCCTATCGATCTGCCCACCCTGTCACGAGATACCCTCCAGGGCCATGGCGGGGCCCCCCATCACCTGGATGTCGGGTCAGCCCTATCGGTCTATCTGGCCAGGACCAGCCACATCCGCAAGACGGAGAGGCTGTTCATTGTCTCAAAAGGGCAGAGACAGGGGCTTGCGGCCTCCAAGACCACAATTGCGGGATGGCTCAGACGGGTCGTCCAGCATGCCTATACGGCGAACCAGATGACCCCACCACAGGGGATCAGGGCCCACTCCACCAGGGCGGTTGCCACCTCTTGTGTGGAGAGGGTCTCAGTCTCCTCGGAGGATATTTGCAGAGCGGCCACCTGGAGTTCCTTGCATACCTTCGCTAGGCACTACAGGCTGGAGCAGCTCTAGGATTTCAGGTCATCTTTACATGACCAGGTTCTGACAGCGGCCTCTACATCCGGACACTCAGACTCACTCGTCTCACGGAGTGCTGCTGCTTCTTATCTTCCATGAGGTAATGTCTGGAGTGCCATGGATGCCAACCAATCACAATGGGTGTTTACTCACCTGGTAAAGGTGATTGTGTTGGTTGGCATCCGCTACACTCAAACCCCTCAGGAGTGATCAGACATCCGCCTCAGGGGCAAAGCAGGGGGTCCCTACCCAACTCCCTGTGCCACAGGGGAGTTGCTTACTCAACCAAGATCAGTCGAACCCCTAGGTTCGAGTTTTAGTCTGTAAATAATAGGAAATAAATGCAGGCCTCTGGCCTTCCTTTACACCATGTCGTGGTAGGCCTCCTTTGTGCGTGACTATATACATACTGTATGTTCTTTCTCTCTCTTGTACTAACTAACCTTATTTCAGCTATGGAAGATTCCAACTGGAAAGCAGGGGTTCCTGGGACCTGGATATACTGGAACTCTGATCCGGGTCATGTGCATCATTAGCCTATCAGGTGGGCTGTAACCCATGAGGTAATGTCTGGAGTGCCATGGATGCCAACTAACACAATCACCTTTACCAGGTGAGTAAACACCCATTCAGCCTGTCATCTATAATTACACACACACACACACACACACACACACACTCACTTTCTCTCTCTCCCCTCTCCAACTCCTTGTTTTTTTCAGACATCTGCTATCAGATGCAGTCCATTTTGTTACAATTTGTGAATTACACCTAATTAAGAGGGAGAGAGAGAGAGATAGAGAGAGAGAGACAGACAGAGTGTGTGTGTGTGTGTGTGTGTGTGTGAGTTATCTGGTTACAGCCTGTGCCTACATAGCTATGTCTTAAATCTTATTATCAGGTAAGATGTCCATGTCCAGATGTGAAGAAATTTACTAATTTTGTTCTGAGCTTTTCTAGTGTTATCATTCCTTAACTGCCATGTTTCTGACGAAGGACTCTGTGTAGTCTGAAAGCTAAACCATTTTGTAAAAATTATTTGTTGCTCCAATAAAAGGTATCAAATGACCCATTTTGTTTATCTTTTTGTACAAGGACCAGTACGGCAAATGCAATTTTTCTTACATGAACTATTTAAGTCAGCTTCCTCCAGCCTTATTCAGAAGCACTGTTTCTTAGCTGCATCCAGAGTTTCTGCTGGAGTTCTGCACCACCTTTTTCTCTTCATGTCTGTCTGATTCTTTCCTCTGTGCTTTTGAGCTTTCTGTTTGGTTTGTGCCTTTTGCAGTTTTCTAGGTTTGTATTTTGTTTTTGTTTTTCTGCCTTCACTGGCTGTAACTTTTGATTTATTTTTTCTCAGCTAATCCTGTTGTGCTGATGTCCTCATGTAACTCCTGTGTTTCTTTTTTGTTTTGGTTCTCAGTGTCTTACTAGTTTCCACAGTATGTCCTAACTATGTCATTCTGTTGTTTTGGCTTGTGCTATCTCAGTCTTTTCTATTTGCTGTTCATAACAAGCCACGTGTAAACCTCCTTTAATTTAATTGCATTCTTCCTCAATTAATGTCACCTGGCTTCCCAGCAGAGCAGCAGCTCACACTCTTGATCTGTCACTTCAGCTAGCTTTACTCAGTCAGTCTGCTTTATCATGTATCACCTTAGTCTTAGCATGCATAAGCTTCTGGCATTTCTCACTTGAGACTGGGTTTTACCTATCATTTTGACCTTTGATGTATTGTATGTTCAATTTCAAGTACCTTTCAGCCATTGCAGTCTCCTTCAATATCAGTCATTCCATTCAGCTGTCATCATTCAGTCTGAATCTTGTCCTCAAAGCATGCTTTCAGGGCATGCCCTATGGGTAGACATGCTCTCGCTCCACCTGAAGTCTGCATCTTGAGCATGAGTGCCTCATCTTGGGGGGGGGTCCATCTCTATCAGCCTCATGTCTCATCCAGTGCCTTCCAGCGGTCCCACTGAGTAGCAAGGTCCAGTGCCCAGGGAGAAGCTTTATCTGTGCAGACCTTCAAACAGTGGGACTACATGGTGTAGCTTTTAAGACTTATAGCTTCCAGTGGTGGGGGGAGTCATAAGCCCACAGAGGTTCCTTTAGTTTTGCTCACCATGTTGACAGCACCTCTGAAAGCTATTCTCCCTTCATGTACCTAAAGTCCATCTGGTTTCATTCCATATCCCCTTCCTTTAATTTCTTGTCAAGGTTAGGCCTTTCACAGTCTTAAGATTGTGTTATAGCCTTTCAGCAGTTGATATTCTCCTCAGTTCATGCTTTGAAGGGTGGGTCTTCTTCATGGGAAACTTCCTTTTGCTACAGAGATTGACTCACAGCACCCCTCAACACTGTTCAGTTAGAGGGATAGAAACAGAGTTATTCTTCTGAAAACTTCTCATTAATTCAAACTCCAAATTAGAAAAGCTGAGCTGTCACAATAATACTGTTAGACCTGTTTATTCTTGCTCAAGTTATAATTAGTGCATGATGCTAATCAGCAGCAATTGAGCAAATTTAATTTCACACTCTGGAATTATCGTGTGATACGTGCCATTGAAAATGTGCAATTTTGGTTAATTAGTACTATTTTATTTTTGTGCAATTATCACTTGAGTGAATGCAACTATAATTACAACAACTATAACCTGTTCTACAGTAACGCCCCATCCCAGGAGAGATGGTGACTGAGGTCATAGATCTCCTGAGATTTTCTCCACAGTTTATTTCTCTCCTGAGTGCCAAAGGTCATAATATAGTGTACACATTAACTGTAGCATTTGCCCTAGTAGTAGGATTTCTGCTGTGAGCTGAGGTTGGAACTTATACTCCAATCCTTCCATTCCCTCTCTCCTTCTATAAGTCATGTATCTGTCTGCTGTCAGTCAACACCAGCTTCAGCTCTTAGTCATTACTCCAATCAATCTCTGTGTTCACCACTTGCTTCATAGCTCTGTTTTGCTCCTTCCTAAGGTACCTTTAGAATAAAGGAATTATGCTCCTGCAGTACGTCCAGGGGTGGAACCATCCTCAAGAGGGTTCTTTTGCCTTAATGATATCCCAACATGGTTGTTCTCCCTTAGGGTACAGACTATGTGAACAGCCAAAGTATCCATGTATAACAGTCAAACAACTGTCATTCAACTTCCTACAGATTATTAACAATGTTGAATGGGGGGGGGTAGCCAGCTTGGCAAGATGGTGGACACTCTGTAGGCAGTCTCCAGTGTGCAAAACTTTATAACAGTAAATAAAACATGTGACACTTACCATATTCAGCAACACACAGGACTGCTGCAGTTGCCTAACATCTGATGGTTGTCAGCAAACCTAAAGAAAGGTAGTCCAAACTTAATTCTGAGCTTATTTCTTCAACGGGAGAACTCCAGCTGCACCATGAGGCCCACACAATATATTAGATAGTGAGTGCCCCCTAAACCCGCCACATCTAGGTATTAGAAAAATCACTGGTGAGGATGCTGGCAATGGTGACCTTGATGCAATCAGAAATGAAGGCCAGGTTCACCAACTTAATGGCATAGACTCACCTTCAGTCAATCATAAAAAGTCTCAATGAGACTGTGGTCTCGCATAACTCCCACCTTGATGAAGCAGTGCAGAGGACTGGGGAGCTGGAGGAACTGGTTGCTGACATTGGGAAGGAGTGGAATATCCTCAAGTCTGCCCTGAAGCAGTTGAAGATCAAATCTGATTACCACGGGAACAGGTTCAGTAGGTCAGACTTGTGGATCATAGGCTTGCTAGAAGGGGTAGAAAAAACAACCTGGCACTAGAAGTACATCTCTGGCTAGTATGGCATCTGATGCTCTACGAGGAGGCCCAGCATTATAAAGCAGAACATGCTCACTGCACTGCCCCCAAGTTGAATCCAGGAGAGAGACCCAGGTGCTTCCTAATGAAGTCACTGCTCTACACAGATAAGGAGAAAGTCCTGCGGGCTGCCAAAGTCATGGGCCATTAGGGTATGAAGAAGGCTGAGTCTCAATCTTTCAGGATTTCAGCCATGAGCTTTAGCTACAGCACACACAGTTAAGATGCACTTTGGGGGAAGGGAGTTCAGTCATCTCTACCCATCCCATCACAGGATGATGAACCTTGACCACACAGTGAGATACTTCAGTGAACCCCAGGCAGCTAAACATTTTGTAGAGGAGGAGGAGGAGGAGGATGCTATCAAGGGTTGCTCACAGGCATGAAGCACCGCCTCTGCTTAAAGTAGGGTATTTTTGGGGAGAAAAGTATATCCCGTCCTTGTCCTGACCTGGCCCCTCTGACTCAGGGCATTGTGTTACTGTTGAAAATTGAATCTTGTGCCTGGATGCATAGTAGACAGGATACCGGAAGTGGGGCTTAATCTGTAGTTTCTGTAGTTCCACAAATACAGCAGTGGATCGCAGAACTGCTTAAAACTTAAAAACTGTATTTTTTCTTGCTTGGCAACAGTGGTGTGGTTGTATTGCCACAGTAAAACATAACTACTGTACCTAAAGTGAAATTTGGGCAACTTGTGACTTAGATCCTTAGATTACAACTCGTAGGACCAAAATATGCACTTCCAGTCCATGGGTGATAAAAAGGTGGTGCCACAGCGAGTGGCGCTCCTAAACGGAGTCAAACCTTGACTAAGGTTGCTAAGCTAGACACTAGTACATGAGCCGAGGCAAAGTAACGTTGCTCAGGGTATTGTGTTACTGCTGAAAAGTGAATCTTGAGCCTGGATACACAGCTGACAGGATACAGAAAGTGGGGCTTAGTCTGTAGTTTCTGTAGTTCCACAAGTACAGCAGTGGACTACAGAACCACTTAAAACTGTCTTGTTTCTTGTTGGGCTATAGTGGTGTGGTGGTATTGCCACAATAAAACAATTACTGCACCTAAAGTGAAATTTGGGCAACTTGTGACTTAAATCCTTTGATTGCATCTCGCAGGACTGCAATACATGCTTCCAGTCTGCGGATGATAAAAAGGTAGCACCACAGTGAGTGGCGTCAGCTCAGGTCAGTGCGTGGAGATGCGCACAGAGACAGGTGCATCATTGCGCAAGTCTTGTATGTTCTGCAGGGACAAGGGGACAAGGCAGGCCATACTATAAAGGAAAAGGATAAAAAAGGGGGTAAGTGTAACCATACCTAGGGAGAGCAAAACATGGAATGTAGTTGAGGTACAGAGTCACTGCTCAGAGCAATGAAAGAAAGGAGGAATGTGTTTCAGTGCAGGACATGCCTTATGTTTACAGATAAACCTGAGATAATTTCACAGGAGAATGGAGTGTGCATTAACTGTAGGCAGATTCAACAACTAAGGACCGATTTAAATAATATGCAAGACATAATATCTAGAAGTAATGAAAAAGAGACCCTGGTTGCAATGGAAGGTGTGACTGGCAGTCAATACTGCAGGAGGACCTAACACAGGAAGAGCTCTTGGAAGAACAGGACATAAGCTGAACACAAGTCACTAGAGTGCCTAAAACTAAAAGAAGAGCCATGGGAAGTAGAGAAATAGCCCTGCATAACAAGTACTCCACTCTACCAGAAAAAAACAGTATGAGAGAGGTAGCAGCTAATACCAGGGGTTTATGACCATCAGATAGGGCTACAGAGGGTGACAAACATGTATTGGTCATAGGAGACTCTACACTTAGGAGGACTGATGCTGTAATATGTCAAGAAAACAAAACAAGCGTAGTTGTAAACTGTTTGCCAGGAGCTAGGGCACAAGATATAAAATAAAGGCTCCCTAAACTAATGGATAGTAGGTAGGGATGAGCGGACTGGTCCAACAAAGATCAGACCCCCCCAGATCTCCCAATGTCCGTCAGACTCTGATAGATCTGAACTCTAGTCAGAGTGTACATGATCTGCCTCATTGTGCTTTTGTTGCAAAAAATATTTTATTTTAAAACAAATAAAAAACACAGTGCCCTCACCCAAATACCCACCTTGGATCCCACAGTGACAAGAAAAAAAAGAGAAGATTTTTCTCCTTCCCATCTGTAACTTATGCCAGCTATACACACTGTCATGCAGGGATTCCAGTGTGCATGCACATGATTGTTGCATGAGAGAGTAAGAGCAAAAACAGTTTTGGTGCCAGAGCACATTTGAGGTGTCCTTGGACGTTGCAGCAACCCAACAAAAGTGACCCAGTCAGAAAGTTGTGGACCTGGCCATGGGGGCACTGCTTTGGGCAAAAAATTAGCCAAAGTTGCAGACTGGTGATGAGACTGAGATCTCGGTCAGGGTGAGCATTCTAAATATGGAAGGCAGTGTGTGAGGTGGTAACTGGCACATTCAAGCAGGCTGCAGCTCAGAGTTTCTTGCTTCTCCATCCTACCATCACAGGCTACAGTCCAGAGTGAGCATTCCACAGGCAGGCTTTATAGGTCATGCAGAGAGGAGAGAAACAGGTAGGCCCCCACCATGGCGAGGAGGTTATATTACTTTGAAATATGTAAAGACATAAAAAAAAAATCTATGGAACACTGTCCTTTGGTTAATCTTCTCAAAGTGCTTGTCAGTATAGTTGATTCATTCTACACTAGATCATCCTTCCCTACCCTGTGGCCCACTCATGTAGTCATGTTCTCCTATTCTTTATCTTCTGTGGATGAGTTCTGTTGCTTTAGCTCACAAGATGATGTTTGTGCAATAGTCTATCACTATATGATTCAGACATTTCTCTACTTGTGTGGTCTATGCAATGGCACGTGCATCAGTGGGTGCCTGGGTCTCACTACTTCTGGGACAGGGTGCATGGAAATCAGCAGGTGGGTGAGGTATCAGTTTTATTCTGGGTGGGTATTAGTAGATGGGAGGAGGGAATAAGGCATTCATTCTGGCAAATGATGATCATCAGTAGATTAAAAGTGGGGGGTTGGAGTATTCATTCTGCAACAGGGTAGGCAGGTACCACAGATGGGAGAAGGGGACAGTGTGATAATAATATTAGTACCTGGTGGGTCCCAGCAGATGGAGAGGGAAGGGCCATGGTATTTGATACTGGGACAGTGGAGGGGCAGATGTATCCACTGCAGGACAGGGTGGTAAAGTATTCATTCTTGGGCATGGTGGATATAAACCAATGACAGGAGGGGTAGGGTTATTCATGGGGCTGAGTGGGTGGATAGCAGCAGATGAAGAGGCAGGGGTTTGCATACTGGGGCAGGGTGGTTTGTGGCAGATGGAGAGGGTGGGATGTGCATACTGGAGAAGTGTGGGTGTCAAGCAGATGGGGGAATTAAGGGTGTGCTGCACATTGGGGTTCATAAGATGGTACAGGCTGGGGATATTTATAATTACTTGGTCAGAATGAGGGAGTGATACTATTCCAAGGACTCACACAGACAGTAAGAAGCACAAGTGAGTAACCTATAGCCAACAGATGAGGACACAAAATGGAGTCAGCGACAGACCAACACACTCAGGTACAAACAAATTGCTTTATTTCCTATTTTTCAGTGCTTTTGTGATTGTTGTCGAGTATTACTATTAATTTTCTTAAGGTTCTGATTTAGACCAAGATCAATCAGAACTTATCAGGACTCTGACATGGATTCTGGTCTTGTTAATAAGGGTCAGGACCTTTCCGGGTCCACCCATCCCTAATAGTAGGCCAGGAAAACAAATTGTAGTCATTCAGGTGGGGCCCAACAATATCAGAAGGGACCATGAAAAGGATTTGGTGGAGGATGTATTAGATTGCGCAGTACTGGTAAAAAAGCAGGACAGATACCAATAATATCTGGAATACTACCCAGACTAAAATGTGACAAAGAAAATAATCATACTATGCAAAGAATAAACATTAAGACAGCCACTAAATAAGCTGAAGGAGGAATAGCCTTTATTTTTTTTGTACACTTTATTTTCTCTCCCCCAAGATACCTGAAGCCTCTCAGGCTACCCCAACTCACCAGATTACTCTACCATCCACCGTGCTCCTGCTTCTCAGAGATTAGCTGACTTCTGCTGATCCTGACCCAACTATCCCCTCAGCTCTGAGCACCATGAGGTAGGGCCACTTCCACTTACTGTCACTCTATCTAGAATCTAGAGCATTGGATGGCTCGGTGGAGAGGCAGAAGGGGTGGAGACAGAAGCCCGGTGTTGGACATGTGGCATCTGGTTCTGTGAGGAGCCATCACCTATCAGGCTCGGAGGGTTTTTTTCCTTTTTCTTGTTGTGCCCCCCTATTGGCCCGGTGGTGCAATGCACTCCAGAGTGGCGAGTGGACACTTCCACAGGAGTGCTATCATGGCCACTCCCCTGCTTTACATGGTCCCTGACTGCTGTATGGCCCCTAGTCTCCACTAGGGCTTGCTGAACACCGAGGACTAATCCTTCCTCCATCCCAGGAAACAGGAACTGTCCTCCAGACATTCAATTCTTTCCTCCTCTGCCAACCCCCGATGACCCGAATCCATCCCTGAACCCGGGTCACCGGTGTGGCATGAGGTGTGGTGTCCAGTACCTCAACCCTCACTGCCACTGGGCTGGCCAGAATAGCCTTTATTGATATTTGGGATTAATTTTTTTCCAAAAGATATGCTCTAAGCAAAAGAAGGCCTGCACCTAAACAAAAATGGGACCACCAGACTGGCTACATGAATACAAACTGAAATCAGTAAACATTTAAACTAGCTAAGGGGGGATGATAAAAGGGTAGAGGAAAAGCTTGAGACAAACACACAAACTGCAAATATATATAATAGTGACAAAACTCAAAGAAAGAAGACAAAAAGCAGTCTAAATCACCCCTAAGGTGCATGCTAGCAAATGTTAGAAGTATCCAGAACAAAAAAGATGATCTGGAAGCACTTCTTACTCAGCAGAATGCTATAGACATCATAGAGCTAACTGAGACCTGGTGAACTGCTAGGGATGATTGGGGAAGAGAACTACCCAGATATGCACTGTATCATGAGGACAGGAGAGATAAAAGGGGTGTGTTGCAGCATATATATCAAAACAATTGAAAAGTATTACTATTTCAAAGAAAATTAAAGAAGATGGAATGCAAACAGAGACTCTAGGGATACGACTGGAGATAAAAAAATTTATTTTCATCATGCTGGGGATAATTTATAGACCACCTGGAATGGAAAATGAAGTTAGCTATAAAATAAACAGAGAAATAGAAAAAGTGTGTGAAATGGGAAAAGTAGTCATAATGGGGGACCTAAACTACACAGATATTAACTGGGGACAGAAACAGGCCACTAAACATATCAATAAATCCTTCCTGACCAATCTAGACCAGCTAGGGCTGATTCAAATGTAGAGAAACCCACTAGGGGAGAATGAATATTGGATATTCTATTATCAACCAAAGAACTGCAGATTAGTAAGTGCACAGTAAAACTTCCTGTGGGTAATAGTGACCATAACAGTGTGTTTTTCACTATTAAAGAATACATCCCCATAATAAAAGGATGCAGGGACGTCTATAATTTCAAAATGGCTAATATGTAGAACATACAGATAGAACTTGAAAGGTTGAACTGGGAAAAATATTAGCAGACAAATTAGTCAATGAGATATGGGATACTTTAAAATATCACATAAATGAAATGTGAAAAAAATATAAAAAGGTTAAAAATATAACACCTACCTAAAACCTAAATGGTTTAACAAAGCTATAAAGAAACTAATAAAAAAAACAAAGGTTATATCAGAAATATAAATCAGTAGGAACACAGGGAACTTGGGAGGAGTTTAAAGAGCTAGTGTACTGCTGGAAATTAATAGCAATTTTCAGATGCAGTCAGCTATCACTTCCAATATCCGAGATATTTTTGTATTTTCTATTTACTAATTAGAAGATTTTCCACCTGGCAGTACTGGGGTGATGGGTGGAGCAGCACTCTAGAGGGAGGGAAAAAAAGTCAGTTCTGTTCCTCCCACTACATCATCAGAAATGAGACCAAACACCTTGAGGCACCACAATTCTTGCAGCCTGAGCACTGACTTTCGCAAGCTACCAATCAAATTGCTGGAAATTGTGACATCACTAGTAACCAGGGAGAGCCAGTACCTGATGCTTCATGTGAAAGTGAAACCTAGTGGTGAGAAATGCTTCTCATTAGTTGCTAGTGATGTCATAGTTAGTGTGGTCTCAGTGTTGATGTAATGGGAGGAACAGAACTGACTTCCCCCCTCCAGACAGAGTGCTGCTCCACACATCACCCCAGTACTGCCAGGTGGAAAATCTTCTAATTAGCAAACAGAAAAGAATAAATACTTGAGATATAAGAAGTGATAGCTGACTACATCTGAAAGGTTCAGTCAATTGCAGGCAGTTTCCAGGCAGTACACTAGCTCTTTAAATAAGCACAGAGCCAATGTAAAAACTAAGTAAGAGAAGTAAAAAAAGAATGGAAAAAAAATTAGGTGGGACCACTAACAAAAACAATATGTGTGAATTCTATGGTTATGTTAACTCTCTGCACAAAACAAATACCAGTTTATGTTCTTTCACAGCTGAGAATAAAATAATAAATGATCTGGAAGAAATGGCTAATGTATTCAATAAATATTTCGGGTCCGTTTTCTCACAAAAGCCAAAAAAGTGGCCAAAAGATAAGATGAAAACTTCAGAACTTTGTGTAGATATTACAGAAGAAATAATCATAGATAAAATAAAGGGACTAAGAATAAACATTCTGCAGGGCCGGACAATATATCAAACATCATGCTTAAAATGCTCTCCCCAATGGTAGCTAGGACACGGAAAATAATTTTTACAAAGTCCTTAACTGAATGTGTAGTTCCTTTGGATTGGGTAACTGCCAATGTCGTACCAATACATAAGAAGGGAGACAGGGCAGACCACACAAACTATAGGCCCATAAGCCTGATATTTGTTCCGGGAAAACTGATGGAAGTGGTAATTAAAGACTATATAAACACCCACCTAGAAATCATGGGCCAGGTGGACAATAGCCAGCAAGGGTTCTATGTGGGGAGATCCTGTGTAGCAAACTTATTGTGTTTCCATGAAAAAAATATTCTCAGCATTGGATAGAGGGCAGCCGGTGGACTGTATTTACTTGGACTTTGCCAAGGCCTTTGATAAAGTGCCTCATAATGAAATCATTAAATGTTTAAAAAACAAAAACATTAGAAAACAAATTATAGGATGGGTGGATGCATGGCTGGGGCAGAGAACCCAGAGGGTCAGCATAAATGGGTATCTGTCGGAGACAGTTCCAGTGACCAGTGGGGTGCTGCAGGGGTCAGTGCTGGGTCTGGTGTTGTTCAGGCTATTCATGGATACTATGGATGATGGTTTCTTGAGCTGGATAAACAAATATGGAGGTGACATGAAACTGGCTGGCTTTGCTACAAATAGGGAAAATGCTGACTCGATCCAAAGGGATCTAAATAATATCCAGGATGGGGTGGAGAAAAGGGGTATGAGTTTTAATTCTGATAAATGTTCATAATACACCTTGGAAAAAGAAATAATAAATATAATTATACACTAAATGGTCAAAACCTAAGAAAACCTGAAGCAGAAAAGTATCTTGGAATTGTTATAAATAATAAACTCACCTTCAAAGCACACTATGACAATCAAATAACTAAAGTAAATAGAGTACTGTGGGTCATAAAAAGTAACTTCAGCAGTAGAAATGAGACAGTGGTTATGCCTCTGTGTAGGGCATATGTTAGATCCTTACTGGATTATGGTAGTCAGGTGTTGGGGCCCTTATCAAGGGGTGGCGTAACTGCCCTGGAGAGGGTCCAGAGACAGGTCACAAAAATGGTGTATAAAATAAAAGAGGCACCTTATGAGGAGAGGTTGGAGTGCTTGAAACAGATGTCACTGGAGTCCAGAAGGGTGAGAGGAGACATGTTTATGTGTAATGATATAATACATAATGATACTCTAGCAAAAGAGCTGAACCTAAACTTTAAAAACCTAAAAGTCTGTACAAGATGGCATCCCGTACAGATTAGACGTAAAAAAGTTTAACACAAATAAAAGAACAGCATTTTTTACACAGAGGGTGGTGGTGCCATGGAATAGGCTACCTATAGAGGTTGTATCTAGCAAAACAAAGGCACAGTTTAAGAGAAGATTGGATAAACACATACTTGAATGAATAATATAGCATATTAAGGGTAAATGGATAGGAGCACAAAAAAACAGGCTGCTCTAGGCTTTTATGGCTCCTCAAATCATAGTATGAACCAAAGTATGAACCTGCCCTCCCCATTAAGTCCCAGATGATAGCTTACTGTTGACCCAGAGTGTGAAGGATTTTGTGTTGTTCCTGCTTCCAGTGCTTATTCCCTTGCACTTATCCTTTTGAGGGAGATAGCCCTATACAAATAATAATTTAGGATATCTAGCATCTCACTGATTCAGGGGCTTTTGATACCATAAGAGAGGTAGCAGGATTTTGGCAAGCAGGGGTATGTGGGTGGAATACTGTGCACACAGTATCTGCAGCCCCCACCATGTTTAATAGCCCCAGATGGGGACACTTGGTCCTAGGCTTATTGGTGGGACTGGTCTGTAGACTGCCTAGCTTAAACTTTGTACTCAACCTCCCTTTGATTCTGGAATTGTGACTAGCAGCCATGGTGATTGTAGCCATGAAAGCTCAGCGTTGGTGGCTGTTTTTGCTGCAAGCTGAATACTCTATCATGGCACCTGATCCTGCCTCTGAAATGCAAGTAAAGCAGAGTGTCCTGCAGCAAGATAGGAAGCAGTCTGGTGTTTGACTGCACGGCTCGGACCAAGCATGGCCCCAATGTCATTATGTTTGTCAGGTGCACATATACATTGGATGGCTATGCTAAAGAATACTCTCTCATTCCTACATACACCTACTAGATTTTTAATTTGTACTCCTTATCACCACTGATTGAGCCTCTGACTGTTCTTGGGGGAGCAAGCAACAGTGGGTTGGCTGCTACAGGAAAATGGGGCAGTCTTGGAGATGGACCTCCACATCTACACACAGCTGAGGGGTGAGTCCATGAGGGGGATATTTTCCTGAATCTTTGCCATTTCCATTATGACCAGACCCTGCTTCGATTACTAACTGGAATGGCACCACTATATGTTCTTGAAATTGAATTCCTGTTAGTTTTTGACTCTACTAAAGGCCAGGGAATGTCGTGTGTTCATTCTGTCTGCTGACTTCCATAAACTGTGTTTCTTAGACCACATGTTTGCAAAGTATATTTCTCTCTACATGGGGGGGGTGCCCTATTGGGGCACCCCCAACCCTCACCCACTCTGAGTTAATAGCTGTTAGGCAATTGCTATCTTAGGTTATTATACTGTAATAATTCCTGCTTTGTTGTTAACTTTCTTGCCAGTGTAATATAAAGAGATGGTGGCTGAACAGGTTTACATTCACAATGGGGGAGGGGTAGTAGGAGGGGTGGGTACACCTGTTTACCTATAATGCCTGCAAGGCTCTTTCTAGCTCATATAAATGTTTTTATTGTTATTGAATGTTCTGGAACTGGGGGTAGAGGGGGGAGCTGGGTGGATGGCAGAAAACCAAGGGAGTATAAAGGCAAGGTGTGTTCTAGAAGTCAGAGGTTGGTTGATTTACACATACATAAATCTTACATTAACATACACAACATTAGTGAAGGCTAGATGATGTAGTAGTGCCCATTTTTATATGTTGTTCAAAATGGCTGATCAATTACATGTCACAACCTGGAACATAAACGAGTTAGAAAATATTATAAAAAGGAAATGGGTGCAGGGTAGGCTTAGAAAACTGAAATCAAACATAATTCAGTTGCAGGAAACTCATATGTTGGGGAAGGAAGTGGAAAAGCTTTGGGATAACTGGAAAGGGGGAGCTTATGTGAAAGTTTGTTACAGTGCAAAGGTAAGAGGAGTAGTGATTTGGCTGTTTAGGGGCTTCACCAGTAAAGTGGTGAAATCCTTGGTGGAGGTATGTTCCAGCCAACTGAAGACACAGAATGGAGAGACTTTGTCTATACAGTAGGCTCAGTATATGATCCAAATGTGGAAGATAAAAGCTTCTGTCACAAATTCTCTGTGGATATAGCCCAGTTCCAGGAAGCATGGATCCTGGGGGGATTATAACTGTGTATAGGAAACCATTATGGACAGGTCCAATGTACCACCAATTCCTCAGTCTTGCAATGCCAAGGCCTTGGGGGAAGTTGGAGGCCATGTACACCCTCACAGAGATGTGCAGATGCCAGAACCCTGCTTGTAGGGAATGTAGTTTTTTCACATTCCCACTACTCTTATGCAAGGCTTGATTGGTTCCTGGTGTCCTCCTTACTGGTAGTAAGAATACCCAATGTGCATATGCACTGCTACTGGTCTTTGACCACTCTCATTAATCCTAGGCCTCACACAGGTTGGGGAAATCTCCCCAGTGTGACCACACTGCTTTGATCCATAGTGTTTCAGAACATGGCACAAAAGCACTTCATAAATGTTTACTACACAGCCATCACCACAACATGGCCCACTCGGTAAGATGGGAGGCAATGAAAGCTTACATACTGTAAGGGGCCAAACTATTTCCTACATAAGTGTAGACCTACATGCCTAGTCACTGTCATGGAGACTACTTTCAGTTCACAGTATAAGGGCATTATGATGTAATGTTTTATTTGTGGTCTTAGCACACCACCTACTGACATTAGCTATTATGCAAAGCTTAGCACAACTTTCTGAAAAGCCCTATTGTTACCCATAAGTACTGCTAGTCAGCAATATTGCTTATCTATGTGTACGTGCAAACAGTTATAGTTTTGGGTGCCAGATGCCCATCTTATCCATCAATAAGAGCCTTGCACTGCTCGGCAGATGAGCTGTTACTTAGGTTATGGACTTTCTTATGTATGCTATATAATATGATATATGTTCTTTGTTCACAGAGTTTTCTGCATGATCACCCGGGTGTTTGGCGAGGTGCCGACTGTCAGCTTTGTCTAGGTAAGCTGTTTTGTATGTGTACCATATAATAAACCTAATAGACTGCAACACCTGTCTCTTAGTATTGTCTGCCATCAGGTCAGAATATTTTGCTAGAACAAAGCTAACAAAGTGGCAACCATGGCAGGAACCAATTGGACAGAACTGAACCAGAGCAAGTAGAGGTGTTCAGAAAAATTTTATAGAGTAAAACATTTAGACACTTTCACACCTGTATGGGTCTGGGATCATGGAAGGGGAGAGACAGCCTACGCCCCCTGGTCCTACCATGTAAAAGTTTTTGAGGGACTCTGTATACCGGTCTGATTACCAGACATAAAGTGGATTGATACACTTTGCATCCTGCGTTGGTGCAGGTAAAAATGGACCTCTCATTCAAAAAAATGGCCATCACCACAGAGCTGAAACTTGATGTCTCCAATTTCCTAGCCTCTCACGGAGGCTGGGGTGATTTTGCACTGGACGTAAAATTGCAGGAACTTCTGTTACAGTATGTGTGCACCCTGGATTCGGAAACCCAACCTCTGGCTAAAAAGCATGATCAGAAGAGTTTAATGGCAGCCGCCCTCTTTGCTGCCTTACAAGCAGTAGAAATGGAGGTCTTAGCTTTGTGAAAGGAGCCGGGATCTAAAACCCATGAGATGGGTGAGCTGCGGACTAGCCTGGAACAAGAAATCCAGAAGGTCTGAAATGAGGCTCAGAGTAAACTGCATGTACTGTACAGGATTATGGAAAGATGTTGAAGGATAAAAAGCATGTGTTACAAATGAATGATTTTTTGACTGGCATGAATGATGTGTTGCAGAGTAAGAATGAGGAGTTGTATGATGAGTTAGGAAAGCATCAGAAAGTATTGGATTGGGAAATCAGAGAAAATCGCGATGTGAGTGCCTCTACAGAGTTTTGCAAGAGCATGTAGCAAAGGGACAGTAGAAAGGCAGGGCAAATCACTCACAATGTCGAGCCAAGATGGCGAAGTTATGTCACCAGTTGACAATTCTGAAGGGTCATGCACTAGCAATACCCTACCCTTCGCCCGTTAATCTGATGTCATCAGAAGATGATGACAATGATGATAGAGGAATCCAAGATGGTGGTCCATTGAACTCTGGTGGATGGAAGCCTCAGCCTCCACCTGTTGCTGCTTTGAATAAGCAGGATAAGAATGAGGTTGAACAAATGATCAATTTAAAGATCATGAAGGCTGGGGTCTCCCGAGACACAGTCCGCGGTGATCCGACAGGCCATGACCGACACGCTTAAAAGGGAGGTGGAGAAGATAATCCTCATTCAGGGGGTGTCCATGGCTACAGCAGAAGTTGTCATCAAGATGATCACTAACAACTGAGATGGGCATTTCCCAAATGCTCTTCAGTCTGCACAGGCCATTCCAACAATCACAGACAAGGTGGGCTGCATGAGTCCCACCTATAATTTGAGCTGCCACCTGGAAAGAGCAAAAAGACACTGTCAGGTGCTCAGCCTTCCCTCTGAGTATACAGTACAGGTCCTAAGACAAACCATCGCTCCGACACTTTGGGCTAAACTGCTAAAAGTGGTCTGGTTGAATAACGAGACCAAATTTGAAACAGTCACCTCCGCCCTTCTGGCAGCGAACAACCCCCAGTCTCATTGGTATAATGTTAGCCCATCCAGTTAAACAGTATGCCAAAGAAGTGCTGGCCCAGTATGACAGTCACCTGTGACTGGCCTACAAAACTGGCAAGGCCATGGCCGGGAACAACTTAGACCAAAATTCAATTGAATACAAAAGTTTGTTTTTGAAAAATTTACAGTTGAGCCTAGGTGAAAAGGTGGAAGCAATGGTGTTCCTAGGATGGGACCGCTTCCACAATATTTTGGTATATGGTAGAAGGCACACCAAAGGAGTCTCAACCAGACAAGGCCTCCTACTAGAAGGGAGATGGGTACAATACCAACAGGAATTATAAAAAGTACTGCTCAAGCAAAACCAGCAGGACAAGGATAAGAAAGGTGGATACAAAGGGAGAAGGCCAGGCCCTTTTTACAAAGACATAGCTGAGAAAAACAATCGGCTCTGGGAATTTATTACCAAAGTTCATTCAGTAGCAATGAACCTACCAGCACTAACTGTGGCCACAATTCCATCCACCCCTCCAGCAGAGGAAATGCCTGAGGAGAGTGAGAGGCCTCAAAAGCAGAAATGTCCATATGCAGAAGTACAAAAAATGCTCCAAGAGATAATCCCTTCAAGTGATTCAGGCCAAGGTGGATCGGACTGGCAGTGTCAGGCCTCAGTCTGCATACTTGCTACTATAGTGACTGATTCCGGCCACCCTTGGATGGAAGTGCAGGTTGGGGGTCACCAGCTTGAACTACTTCTAGACATGAGCACCACAGTTTCAGTGTTACATCAAGATGATCCACAACTGCCTCCATGGTCATCAGGAAAATCCACATCTGCCCAAACCATTGAGGGGACTGTAATAACAACTTACAGGTCCTAGCCAATACCTGTGGTAATAAGCACTCTGCAGATCAAACTATTTTGATTTGATGGGGTTATGTCAACACTAAAGCATCCTGAGAGTGGAGTTCCTTGCACACTGTGGGTTCATGGTGGATCTGACCAACTTCTTCTTTATAGAAATATTAAATTTCTGACTGAAGAGACTCGTCATACCATAGCTAAACAGGTTCTTTTTCCAATATTAGAGTACAAGAGTATTACTTTTACACATTGTAATCAGTTGTTTGAGACAAAATTTAAACTTTTGTATAATGATATTTGTAGATTTGCCTTGCATGTCCCATTCAGAATGCATCACTGTCAGCTTTATCTAGATCTTGGTGTACTTTTTCCAGTTAATCATTTGAAATGTATGATAGTAAATGTTGTTTTTTGTGTAAAATGTATAGGAGATCCTTTGTCTTCGTCTAAATTAATTGTAGCAAAAGTTCATGGTAGGGGTACAAGAAAAAATTTTTAAATCAGTATGCTGTTCCTGGTTACAAGTTACAAATGAGTAGGAAAGCGTTTTCCTAGTACGCACCTTCATTTTTAAATGACTTTGAAGAATTGACTCAAAAAGCACATTCAAAATCTCATTTAAACATTTATTGTTAAAGAGACTATATTGTGATACTGTTTGTTATTGTGATTAATTTTTGTATTTTGTATAATTGTAATATTGTATTGTGATGTATGTTGTATGTCAGACATGGCTGAAAAAGGGCTGTGCCCAGTCCACTTCCTGGTTAAAAGTAAAACAAACAAACAAACAAACAAACAAACTGGCTATTGCTCCAAATGCCAGGCAGGTGTTCATTGCTATTCATATCTGATTCACATGTAGTGGCCACTGTGGAACTAAATGATGCGGCATATGTCATAGTCATGATGCAAAATCACAGACTATTTTCTGAGCTCAAACCAATTTTAAAAAGGCACACAGCAGCCTTTACAAAACACAGACATGACTGTGGAAGAATGAACACTCTCATTCAAGTGGTTGGAGATGAGCCACACAGACAAAGACAATATCCATTTCCTGTAGAGCCAAAACCCTCCTTGAGGGCAGCAATTGACTCCCTCTTGAAACAAAAGGTCCTTAGGCCCTGTGTTTCTACAGTCAATTCTCCCATTTGGAAAGACAAGGCAAGGCAAATTTTATTTCTATGGCTCCCATTCCCAGACGCTCTGGGCGCTTAACAGCAAAACAATAAAAAAGTAAAAATGGAATAAATAATAGTTAAAATTTATAATAACAGCATTAAAAGTAAATATCAGAAGTAACTCATACTGTCAGTTGGGGAGGTTAATCCAAATAGGCCAGGTGGAAGAGGTGTGCCTTTAGCCTCTGTTTAAACACCCCAGTCAAGACAGCCTCCTCGACTGCAGGGAGTAGCGAGTTCCACAGGGTCACCGCCTGTGACACTAAAGGCATGATAGCCTGATGTTTTGAGCTGAACCCTGGGAACTTCCAGGAGGCCCCTTGAAGAGGAGTGGAGGGAGTTGAAAGAAGTTGCAGCTTTCAGGAGCTCAGTCAGGTAGCCAGGACTCAGTCTGCATAGAGCCTTAATGGTGAGCAAACCCACCTTGAAAATGACCCTCCATTGACAGGCAACCAGTGCAGAACACACAGAACCGGGGTCACATGACTGGACCTAGACAGGCTTTTCAGTAACAGAGCCACTGCATTCTGCACCATCTGCAGTCTGCGGAGGGTCCCTATCATGACCCCAAATTATAGAGAGTTACAGTAGTTGAGCCTAGAGGTAACAAAGGTGTGTACTAGAGCCGGCGGATCTTCGGGCGGAACAAGGGGCTTGATCCTAGCAATGTTCCAGAAGTGGTAAAAAACACTTTTGAGAACAGATGATACCTGGTCTTCGAGCATCAATCTGCTGTTCAGGATCACATCAAGACTGTGCTTCTTTGGGGAGGCCACCAACAGAGCAGGCCCCAGGAGAAGACCTGTGTCAGCTCCAGGTGTCAACCCATCACACCTGTGACCTGACTCGATCACCAGCACCTTCGTCTTATCCGGGTTCAGTCGCAACCAGCTGGAGGATATCCAGTCATTGATTTTAGCCAGACAGATGTTAAGCACGTCTACATCATCGGATGTTTCAGGCACAAATGACAGATACAGCTGGGTATCATCTACATATAAATGAAACTCCATGCTGAACTGCTGAATGATCTCACCCAGGGGCAGCATGTACACTGCAAACAGCATCGGTGACAAGATTGAGCCCTTGGGTGCTCCACATGACAGGAGTACTGGGGAGGAGGAGAAATTCCCCATCACCACCCGCTGCAGTCTATCAGAGAGATAGGACTCAAACCATTTGATGACAACACCGGTGAATCCACAATACTCACAGAGCCGATCGAGAAGCATGGAGAGATCCACAGTGTCAAAAACTGAGGAGAGACTGAGGAGAACAAAAATTGACTTGTCTCCTCTATCTCTAGCACGGAGTAGATCAATATGTACTCTAACTAATGCTGTTTCTGTGCTGTGTCTGGCCTGAAAACACGCCTGAAATGGCTGATAGATATCAAAGGTCATGAGGTGATCCTCGATCTGTTGTGCCATAAGTTTTTCAACAACCTTGCTCAAAAATGACAGGTTGGAGATAGGACAGTATTTCTTCAGGACATCTGGGTCAAGAAATTGTTTCTTCAGGAGGAGTCTCACCAGCACTTCTTTCAATGCCATCAGGAAAAATCCCTCTGCCATCTGACACCTAGCAGTCCTGGCAAACACCGGGCCAATAGTCTTGGCGCATCTCTTTAGGAAACACGTAGGGCTGGGCCTAGTTCACAATAGGTGTGCTTCAGCTTGAAGATCACCTCAATGACCTCTGCCATCTCCACTGGATTAAACTCCTCCCAGATCTACAGACTGACTCTGTTCCTCCCAGTCTGACCACTGCGAGCCATTGATTGCCTCACTGACAGAATCCCCTACTGGATAGATGACACTGTGTCAATGAAAAACAGAGCAAACTCTTCACACAAAGTGGATGAAAAAGTCTTTCTCGGCTGTAGACAGGGAGGATGGAGTAGCCTGTCCAGAGTCTGAAAAAGCTGAGAAGGTCTGCTTTTCCCTTCAGCAATTTTCCTGGACAGGAATTCTGCATTCGTATGGGAAATTGCTTCCTGGTACTCACCATAGTGACCCCACAGGACCATTTTGTTGGCCTCCAACTGGGTCTTCCACCAGCAATGTTCCAACTTCCAACCCTTGTTCTTCATTGTCTTAAGATCCCCCATCAACCCAAGGGAATCTCAAGTGAGATCTAGGTCATATACAAACTGGAATGATGACCTCTAATACCACCCTATTATAGGTGGCCACTGCCTCACTGGTGTCGACCGCACATGCTGCGTCCAGTCTAGATAGGTCAGCTAATGCCAATAGTCCCTCTGGGCACAAACCCCTTAAAGGGTGGTAGCTAACCATCTCTGCAGAATAACTTTTTTGGGGGGCCCAGCATGAACCTCATGGTGCAGTGGTCAGACCACAAGACCTGATTGATCTGGAGGCTATCAACCTCAAGATCCAGCTGGAACACCAGACTGAGCATGTGACCATGTTGGTGGGTCACAGAAGCAACTGCTTGTGCTAGGCCCAGTGATGACATCAACTGGAGGAGTTCATAACCAAAATGGGAGGATTTGTCATTGACCCAGGCATTGAAGTCCCCCAGGATTAAACACCTGGTGGACTCCAATACCTGGTCAACTACAAAGTCTGCAACCTCCTGCAGGAATTTTTCCCCAACCCAGGAGGTCGTTATATAAGAAGAATCTTGCTACCTGCACCAGGACCCCAACGTACGGCAACACACTCAAATGATCTAGCATTATCAACTGGATGCACTGTGAAGCCCAGGCTGGATCTAAAAATGATGGCCACCCTCCACCCCTGTGATCCTTCCTCGGGCAATGCACTATGGAGTACCCAGTGGGGACAGCTGCCACTAACACTTGGTTAGCATCATCACACAGCCAGTTCTCCATAATGCCCACCAGGTCGACAGAGGAAATCAAGTCCACAAAAATAGCAGTCTTGTTCCTTATTAACCTGGCATTGCATAGCACCACCCAAAAAGGATTAAAGGTCACAGCCAGCCCTCCGTTTACCTGCCCACTCAGTCTGATGGGACTCCTGGGTACGGAGACCAAACATGTCTGGCCTCTCACTAGGCTCCGCTTAAACCCAGGGCATCTATTGTACCTGACAACCTCAATATCACTCAACTCCCCAGTGAAGAAGCCCAATAACAGCTGAAGGCTCACCATTGATTACAGAAAGCTCAACCAAGTCACTCCCAGTTGTGCACCTACTGTGGATTCAGCCCTAGCCATGCTCAAACTCCTCAAACCGGAACATAAGTTGTTCAGTGCTTTGGACATCTCCAATGGCTTTTGGTCTCTCACACTGGCCCCTGAGACCCAATACAAATTTTCTTTCACTTTTGAGGGATGCCAGTACATGTGGAATTGCCTCCCATGGGGATTCTAGAACTCACCCTCCCTCTTCCATATCCATATAAGGGAGGCCATCAGAAACTTCACTGCACCAAAATGCCTCTTGCAGTACATGGATGATCTATTACTGGCAACACAGACTTTAGACAGTCATCTGAAGCTCCCAGACAAGCTTCTAGGCCTACTGCAGAGGGCAGGCATCAAATGCAATCCTGCAAAAGTACAGCTACTCCAGCCAGAAGTTTCCTTCCTGGGCCTGCGAATAATCACTGAGGGCAGAAGCCCTGCACTGGACAAGGTTCGGGGCATCCCAGATTTGACACTACCAACTAGTGTGGCTACTCTGAGACAGTTCTAGGGTATGGTTAACTACAGTACTCCAGGGATTTCATTTGCAATTTTGCACAAAAGTCCACTCCCCTGTATGAACATCTGAAAAAGGATGTCCCCTGGCACTGGGGGACCCAAACATACAGCTGCTGTTCCTTCCTTGAAACAAGCAATGGTCTCAGCCCCAGTCTTGGTCAATCCAAACCCAGACCTTCCATTCCATCTGGAAACTGACACCTCAGAGACAGGAATGTCAGCAGTTCTGGCACAAAAGGCAAATGGAATCCTCAGATCCATTGCTTATGCCTCCCAAATGCTTTCCTCAGTGGAACAGAAGTACTCTTTGCACAAGAGAAACCTGTTGGCAACCTTTTGGGCTTTCAAACATTTCACCTATATCATAGGGTTTTCTCTTATTGTGTTACACACCAACCACACCCCAACTATCTTCCTGTTAAATGACAGAATTAAAGATGTAAATGTTTCTAACACCAGGCTCACTCATTGATCACTGCTGCTGAAAGATTGACATCACTATCCTTCCTGCCAAAATGCCATCCATTCTGGCACATGGTCTCCTATGCACAGGAAAAGCATATGAGTGTGGCCTACAGCCACCAGCTTTACCAGACCCAGGCCCATTTCTGCCAGCTACAGAGGGTATCTTAACAGATCCAGCATTTTGCCACATCTTTATAGAAGGGTCCTCTACATACTTTGAGGAAGAGCAAATTGCAGGTTTTGGGGCCCTGGTTCTAACCACAGCAGGAAGTACCACTGAAGTGTTTAGAAAATGTACCATTTGGTCTTCACAGAATACAAACCTTGTTGCTGTGGCATGTGCTCTGGAAGTGATCCAACAAGGAAAAGAAGATACCATCATCTTTTCTGACTCCTCCTGGGTGTATAACTCATTAACAGAGTTTCTTCCATTCTGGAGAACACATGATTTTGCCTCCTCAGAGGCTGCTCCAGTCAAATATAGGGATCTGCCCATTTACATTGTCAGTCTTACTAAACAATAAATTCAAGCAGTGCATCCACAAGGTAAAAACCCACTCTAAAGCTGAACCCTTTCATGACCAACATGATCAGTAGACACCTTAGCCAAAGGTGGAGCTCGAGGGGAGGAGGTATCGATCATGCCCCCTCCAAGTGAGATGCATGTAGTGGCCACAAACATGAAGGCCAAAATAGTCCCTCTGGACCTCAATGCAGTACAGAGGGCAGACCCAGTAATTAGACGTATTTGATTACCTCTCCAAGGATACAGAAAAAGAGATGTCTATGAACAATCTATTCAAAAGGCATGCAGATTACCTCCACCTCTCTGTGGATCAACAGTTGGCATTGTACCAGTCTGAAAAATTTGACAACCAGAAGCTTTGGGTTATACACAAGGTTCTCAGACCTCAGTTCATACATTACATCCATGATACCCCAACAGGTGAACCAAGATTTAGACAAGACCCTGCAGAGATTGAGAACTACTAGTTGGTGGCCTGGAATGACAGTGGAAGTCCAACACTATGTGGACATCTATATAGTGTTGCACAAAAAAAACCCATTCCTGGCAAGAAAAATGCCAAATTACTGCTTCAAAGGCAATCAGGCCCTTGGAATACAAATCAGATTGATTTCATTCGACCACTAACCAATACCAGTAGAAACAACAAATATGTTCTTGTGATCACAGACCTCTTCTCCAAATGGATAGAGGCCTTCCCAAGTCGAACAAACAGAGCAAAAGAAACTGCCCAAATCCTGGTGTATTAAGTATTTACCATGAGAGGCCTACCTTTAAAGGTAGACTCTGACAAAGGAACATGCTTTACAGGTGAGTTGATGCAAGACTGTGAGTTTGCTAAGAGTCAGTCAGAAATTTCATATTGCATACCATCCCCAATTCAGGACAAGAAGAGAGGGCAGCTAGACAGATCAAGCATATGTTGCACAAATTTGCTGGTGAAAACCCCAAAGAATGCCCTTACTCCTAATGGCAATCAGAGGGACCCCAGCAACTGCTACCTGGCACACCCTTTTCGAGGTAATGACTGGTAGACAGATGAAATTACCTGAACATCTGTGAACTGATCTCAAAACCCCTACTGCAGATGGAGTGCCCATGGACACCTATGTGGAACAACTAAAAGAAAACCACTCACTCAAGTAGACTCGATAGACCTAAGGGCCTGTATCTGCTGACATTTTTCGTATGGTCGTATGTTCATAAAACCTGGCATAAATTCACCTGCTTGCAGCACAAAATTTGGGCCACGCCCAACAGCAATCTAAAATGTATTTTGACAAAAATACTAAAGAAGTTGATTGGCAAAGAGGAGAACATGTCATGGTACTGAAATTCACCACCCTGCCCATACATTTCAGAACAAATGGGAGGGCCCCCTATGAAATCATCAACAAACTTGAGCCCAGTGGTATGCCAAGTATGCCTTACTGATCTCAAAAGGCCAACTGATAACTGCTTCCATGTGAACCATCTTAAATGATATAATGGTGACTAAACTATTGCTGATCAAAATAAACTCCCTCCTCACTCTGGGGAGGAGGGGGAGATTGAATCTTTTTTCTGTTTTCTTCTCTTTTCAGAAACCTACTGGCACTGGTGAGTGCAAGAGATCTGACCCATATCGAGAAGACCAGAGAGCACATGCTCCTTCATCTGCTGACCCATGATACCCCTCAGGGGCCTCCACCACCCATTTTCACCACTGGCATGGCTATCAACATTCTCCTAAAGGTTGCTACTGTTCAAGAAGGCAAAGATGCTTATCTTAGTACAATGGTGGTGCCCCCGACCAATCTACCCTGCAATTTTTTTTCCAGTTAATCTATTTTCTTCTCCTACACATCCCCTATGGAGCTTCCTCTTGCCAGGGCACCCAGCTCCATCTCCTGCTCACAGCATTTTTCCCTTGCTCCACCCCCCATGGCTTGCATCCTGCGGCGGGGTGGCGGGGATCCCTCAACCTGCCAGTTTGGATCCGGTGTGAGGGGCTGCTGCTACCGCAGGAGCGGGGCCTGCGACATCAGGCAGTCATCTGTCTGAGGGGTCATTTTCCATTTTTCTCACCCCCGAGTGGCACAGCAATGTGCAATGCCATCAGTGACTGAGCCACATGCGCTCCTGCACTCAACACGTCGGGCGACTGCCCTGTAACCACACTCTAGGTGTGAGCCACTGGTGCCAACCCTCAGCCTCCGCTAAGGGTCAGGCATGCAGCGGACTCTGTTCCAACCCCTCTCTGGGAGAGGAAAGCTGTATTCCAGATGCTCGATCTTTTCCTCCCTAGCCGACCCCCGACAGCCTGCTCGCACCACAAACACAGGCCACCAGCGTGGCAGGAGATAAGGCATGCTGCCTCAGCCCTCCATGCCACTGGGCCAGCCAGACCCTACAAATTGAGTGGAAAACTGTTACCCCCAATGGACAACAAATTCTTGTGGCTTGCCTCTCAAAATGGATTTTCCAGGGCTGTCCAAAAACCCCTATTACCCTAAGGGAACTTTGTTTACAGCTATGATGAACCCAGACTTTTGTACAAAATTCTCAAATGACACCTCCCATCAGTTTTGTTCTTCCCACTCCATGACAAATGCTGCACTTTTCCTCACTGTACTCCCACCATCAGAAGATGATCCCATCCAATGCCCGATCCAGGAGCCAGGTCCTTCCAGTGGCTTGGTAGCAAAGTCCCTGCCTAGAACCCTCATTAACAATGTGCAGTTCATTTGTATGCCAGTGGTGCTGAACCTCACCCACTGAAACGTGACTGAATTTGGTTTTTGCTCATCCTCTAATGTATCTAAATATCATGCAGTAATGTTAGGTTTAATGGCAGCATATCATGCATGTACACAAGACCCTATAGACAGGCCCCATACCACGGAAAATTTAGGTGGCTTCTGGTATCCCAAAAGGGTTGCTCAAGCAAGTATAGCAGGCACAACAGGTGCTGTTACAGGATTATTTGGCACTGGAATGTCTATTTGGAAAAGCCAATTTGATTACAATTAAGAGTCAAACACAAATTTAATGATGGTTTGGGTCAAAATGTAATGCAACCCTTGCTACATGGTTTAGATGGCATTTCACAAGAAGAAAGATTTACAGTGTACATCATGCGCTATATTGTGTTATTGTTTAATGAGTCAAAGAACACAATAAGTGAATTGATTTTTCAGAATAATAGAGAAGCTACACACAGGTTCCCATAGGCAGGAAAATTCTTTGTTCAGCTTATGGTAATTTTGCTATTAATACAATAACCAATCTCTTCTGGGATCTTGAGTCAGGGAAAATCCCAGATTTGATCAATGATAGACATATGGCCAAATGGTATTGCCCTGGTTGCTGCACACTTATATGCACCAATAAATGTATTGATAAAACTGTTTCTTTTTCCCTAGCTACTGCAAGGAACTTTGGGTTATGTTACTCATCGCCCCAAATGACACACACCAATGCACTTTGAAAGATACAATGTAAATGACTTTTACAGTTTCTCTTCCACATTTTGATCCAGTATCTTCTGTCTTTGACAAGCTGGCAACCATCCACTCCACGGGCCATCTAGAGGGCAACATCAACCAAGAATGTATGGACTTACCTCCTTTGCTGGTGTTTCATCCTCAGCTTAATGTTTGAGTCACCCGAACACTGACTGTTGTGCAAAAAGGGGCTCACATTACCTGTGCAGATGTGATGTGTTTGATGTAATCAAGCCTGTTTGTGGTTACACTCCAAGTTTTAGGAATTGGTCCTATATTCTTGATATGGATCTCTTTCAAAACGATTCTGCTAATGCAAATGCTACATCAATATCTTCTGAAAATAAACCAACGACACCCAAACCAGACTCTAAGCCTACCATGGCCGCCTCTCCTGAAGACCTTCAATGCCTCACCAGCAAAATCACCAACTCATGCTTCACTTGCTTTATTCTCCTTATCAAGTAGTGTCTTCCTGAAGTGCATGTCATACAACTCTGATGGACTGTATTGGATTGTAACCAATCATAAGTCTCTGTAATATGGACTGTTCATATGTAATTTTTCTATGCCTAAGTTTTGCTTTGTTCCCTAGCAGAGCACTGTCATTGGCCATACAGTTATCACCCCTGTTCCCATCCTGGAACCAGATTACATAGATAGTGACTCTGACTATCTTGATGCTATTTCTCGGTATATACCTGTATTTAATGTACATATTTATCCACTTGCACTTAATCTCAGAACTCTCTTAGACAGGAAAGATACACATTTGATTCATATTAGCAACAATATTACTAAAGCTGGTAATTCTTTGAATTCTCTGTTTCATGATGGAGATCTCTCCACTTCACTATCCCATATTGCCTTAGAACTCACTTTTAAAGGGTTTGTTATTCTTTAAGGGTTTTTTATATTTTTCATGATTATTATCTTATGCTGTTTAAGATGTCCTCTCAAGCAACACCATGAACAACTGATGTTTCTCTACAAAGCTTGTGCAGCTGGACTGTAACTGAAGCAATATCATACCAACCTGCTACCCATATTTGTTGTTGTCTCGGTATTCAGGAAACGAAGGAGGATTATGTAGACCTACATGCCCTAGTAACTGTCATGGAGACTGCATTTAGTTCACAGTATAAGGGAACATAGTATCATGATATAGTGTTTTATTTGTGCCCTTAGCATGCCACCTACTGACATTAGCTAATATGCAAAGCTTAACACAACTTTCTGAAAAGCTCTACTATTACCCAAAAGTACTGCTAGTCAGCAATATTGCTTCTTTTTGTGTACATGTGAAAAGTTATAGTTTTGGGTGACAGGCGCCCACCTTATCCATCAATGAGAGCCTTGCACTGCTCAGCAGATGAGCCATTACTTAGATAACAGACGTTCTTATCTATACTATGTAACATGATGTATGTTCTTTGTTCACTGACTTTTCTGCATGATCACCCAGTGTTGGAGAGTTGCCAAACTCCCAGCTTTTTCTGGGTAAGCTGTTTTGTATGTGTACCATCTAATAAACCTAATAGACTACAACACCTGTCTCTGAGTATTGTCTGCCATCAGGTCAGAATATTCTGCCAGAAGCAAGCTAACATAAGTCATAAACATAAGGCTGAGGAGGAGAAACTGAAGAGGCTTGAACACAAAGTGTATGTCTGTAAACTGGCACACATGCAAAGGCCTTTCCCCACCCTGTACAATGTGGTCCAAAAGCTTAAATGGAAGCTGAACTCTCTGAGCAGTGCCCAGCTGGAAAGGGTGATTATCCTCAGTCAGCCTGGTAACTATTTTGATGGAGATAGAGGAGGAAAGCTATTGGCATGGCAACTGAAGAAATTATAGCGTGAAAGGGCAATTGCAAACCAAAAGGGAGTAGATAGGTGGATGGTTACTGACCAGTAGATCCTAGAGGACACGTTCAATGCATTTTATACTAAGCTGTGTTCCTTGGAGGACTCCCCCACAGCTGAATAGCTGACCAATTTTCTGCAAAAAGCAGGGGTTTCTATGTTACCCCTGAAAAGGCCACCACTCTAGATAAACCACTAAATAGGTAGGAGTTTCCCAAGGCCATCCAAGCCCTTCAGGGAGGTAAAGCTCCAGCCCCCAGTTGCCTTCAGATTGATATTGTTTAAAGCCTTCTCTCCAGTATTAGTTGAGACACTTCAAAATATGCTAGACAAGAGCATGCAGAGAAGGATGCTGCCACTTACCACATGGTCTACTGCCATCATGGTGCTCCCTAAACAGGGCAAAGACCCCACCTTGTGTGCATCTTACCCTGACAAATCCATGCTAATTGTGGACTACAAAATTATTGCCAAAGTAATTTCTTCCCACCTACAGATTCACCAACTACAGTATATTCACCAGGACCAGAGATCATTTGTACAAGGTAAACAGGGAAACATAACATCCGTAGGACTTACAGCTGGGTGTAGAATTCCAAAGCCCATGGTACTGTGGTCCTTGCCCTGGATGCAGAGAAAGCCTTTAACCATGTGAAGTGTAGTACATGTTTGCTACATTGAGTGAGTTTAATCCATAGGTTGATCGAGTGGATCAGGTCTATGAATCCCACCTGAATAGCGCAGGTTATAATCAATGGTTCCAGCACCCCACTCTTTCCCCAGCAGAGGCTCAGGCAGGGATGCCACCTGTCCTCACTCCTTTATGTTCTGTCCCTGGAACCCCTGGTGGTGTCTACTCAAAAACATCCAGGAAGAGAATAATTCAAGAGAGGGAAAGGGACATAAACTCACCCTCTTCGCTGATGACCTCCTTCTCTATGTTCAAAGCCCACTGACGGCCTCGGTCCTAAGGTCCAGACCCTGCCAGAGAAGTCTGGCCAGCTGTCTGGCCACAAACTTAACTGGACAGAAAGCACAATAATGCCAGTCAGGAGGCTACATAGAGAAGCTGTCACCCAAACCCCCCCTAGGACTTCAGGTGGTAGAAGAACTTAAATTCTTGTGAGCCCTCATTCCATCTTGTTTCAGCCACCTGGTTCACAGAACTATGCACTCCTACTTATAGCAGAAGATTATTAGAGATGAAAGGACCTCCCACTCACATTACTAATGAGAATAAATGTGGTGAAAATGCCTTTACATCTTTCAGTCCCTACCTGTCCAAGCCCCAGAAAAAATCTTTAAAAAAATTAGACTCTATAGTGCACAGAGTTCTCTGGAAAAGGAAAAGTACTCATATCCATGTGGCTACTCTGTGGATACAACCTGGAATGGGGGATGCACACCCAAACTTCTGGCTGTATGACTGGGCCTCTCAACTGGCTTTCCTCATTTGTGGAGGGGCACCTCACCCTCAAGCTTGGTCAGCTACAGAGGAGTAACAAATGAGTGAAGACTTAAGATGGGAGGTGGTTTCACAATCAATGACTACCCTGCAGGCCAGAGACTGTAGTAACTTCTTTACCTGCAATTTACTCAAGATCTGGATTGCAGCCCACAAATTCTTAAATATACCTGAGCGTGTGTCCATGTATACAGCGGTCAGTGCCACTTTGAAACATACCCCAAAATACTCAGTATTCCTCCACCAAGGACTCTTGAGATGGTGCAAGAAAGGCCTCTGCAACATAGAGCATTTATATTAAGGAGGGAGTCTGCTGATTTGTCAGGAGCTGAAAAGAGAGTTGGGACTACAACATAAGGATGTCTTTGTCTACTTACAAGTCAGACAACATCTGTCAGGATTAATCAAGTCCTCTCCTGGGACCACCACCTACTCACACCTAGAAGATTTGCATAAATGTCAGCAATGCTGAAAGACACTTGCTGTATATTATAAAATGTTACTGGAGGGTGAACGGCCCCCCCTAACAGAGACAAACATTTTCAGTGGGGTAAGACTTTGGAATTGAGGGAACTCCAGAGATATGAAAAGAGGCTATCAGGCACCTGAACGATTGCTCTACAATTAACAAACTCTGGAAAATTCAGCTGAACTATATGTACAGGACATACTACTCCCCACATAAGCTACAAAAGGTTAACCCAGAAAAGTTAGGTGAGTGCCCAAAATGCAAGGTGGAGGAGGGCTCCTTTGCTCATGTGATTGTGCTATGCAACAAAGTTATGTCTTTTTGGTCATAATGGCATGAGTGCCAGGGTTATCCCTCCTAGATCTCCACTTGAATTTTCACTGGGAGCTGACCGCACACTGCCCCAGCTTAAACAGGTCCTCCCCTTATGGTCCATTGCAATAGTAAATGCCAGGAACACCATAGTTCAGTGCTGGTTCTCTGAGCACCCTTTCACTCTACAGCAATGGGGCAACAACCTTCAAACCTGTTTGAAAATTGAGTGTGCCCAGATGGGTGCTGTGGGCAGAGCCTTAATTTCAAGTCTAAGTGGGGCAAACTGATAAAAGCAATTGAAAAGGGTTTCTTTCCTATCTTAACTCTGTGTCCCACCTATCTCCTCCTGTAACAGGGAGGCAATGGCAAGAAGTCTTGGGTGTGCCCCCCTCACATACTCAAAGAGGAGGCAAAACACCCCCTTGGTGCTGAGTGTTTTTTGCCCCTCCCCTGATATGCTGTGCAGACACCTCCAATACAGTGCCTGTTAGCCATACTCTATATCTTTGAAGGTGTACTGTCCTTTGTAAAGGGGCACCCCACCCTGTTTCTCCCAGGTTCAAGTGTGGGCTTGACTAGCCCATACTCATGAATTTGCACTCATAAGTGTAACACTTATACCATTTCTGACACTGATGGTACTGCATCATATATCTAACGTGCTTCTTACAGCTGTTGTGATGAACTCTAACTCTGCATGATTATGTGTAAACTCTGATCACGTTTGATTTTTGTTATGTATGAACTTTCAATAAAAAATGTTTTTAAGAAAAAAACAATTCTGCACAAGCATAATTCTTCACTTAGGTTGTGTAAACCCATTGAATTAAAACAATGTGCCTGCATTTCTGTGGGCAGGAACTATCAGACACACCCCCTTCCATGAACTATTAAAGCCAGCAGACCCAATTCATGAAAGGTTGTGTCTGTCACAAGTCCACAGTGCGTGGAACAGATAGCGCAGGGGGCTTGTGGCAGACATTTGGCACTGATCGTGATTCATGATCGGGTGTGCCAGACGTAAAAAGTTAGACCAGACCCCCTGGTCTAACAGTACATCAAAGGGGGATGAATTTTATGGGGCATGCACCAAACCTTTGGCACAAGCTGCCATAAAACGTGGTAAAGGTTGGAAATGTGCCAGCCCATCTCGAATTGGGCTGCTTTGTAAACCCATTCTTTGATGCAGCAGTGCCAAAAATTGTGAAAGATGCAGGGCTTGGTGCAAGCCCTGCTTCATCCTTAGTGAATCATACCCAGCATCCTTCAGCCTCATTTGGAAGCAGCATTTCTTTGCCCCCGCCAAGCCTCCCCTCCTCCTCCAGTGGTGCACCTCTCTCCTTCAAGCTTCTTCCAAGGGTACATTTAGCCTAAAGGAATAATATTCCAGTGGTACCTCTAGAGGTGGATCACTCTGTAAGAGGATTTCTTTGCCTCTACAGTACCCCAACAGGGTGATAGTCCCTTGGTGGACAGAGAGCGTGAACATGAACAGCTTAAGTATCCATATATAACAGTCAATCAACTCTATTTCAACTACCTCCAGACTATCAACAATGTTGCACAAGCAGAACTCCTCACTTTGGTTGTGTACACCCACTGAATGACAAGAAATGCAATCATGCACAGAATATGGAATGGTGGGGTTAGACTGGCCACTTCAACAGAGAAGAGGGGATCTGATGGTAATAATTAATGATTCCCTAAAACAAAGAAATGAATGGACCAAAGTATATAACAAGGCATTGATAATACAGTGGTGTATAGGGAGTGTTTTTGATACTAGGAGAAGCAATATGATTCTACCACTGTACAGATCCATGGTGAGATCCCTTCTGGAAGTACTTTACCCAGTTCTAGAGTCCTCACCTTAGGAAAAACATTGATAGACTAGAGTTGGTACAGGGAAGGGTCTCCAAGATTATCTACAGTCGGCAGAGTAGAGCTTGTAAGAATCAGCTGCATGCACTAAATATCTACTCACTGGAGGCCAGGCAGGAGTAGGGACCATTATGAAATACATTAATTCCTCAGTGGGTATGAACAAGGTTAATACTGAGGTCATATTTTTAAGAAATAGTGATGCAGTCACCAGTGGGCATGACTGTAAATTGGTGTGGGGCAAGTTCAAAAAAATTATGTAGAAGTTCAAATTCAGTGAGAGGGTGGTGAAACCATGGAACAGACTGCCAGCAGATGTGGTGGTGGCAGCTATCCTTTATGGGTTTAAACACAGTTTGGGCAGGGAAGGGACTCATAGTTCCCAGGCGTGGGGATAACACAGGTTTGCGGGATGAAGGAGAGGGAGAAGAGGACAACAGACCACAGTGGGTTAATTGGGTGAGGTAATATAGTAAGAGCAGATTCAATGGACTTTTAGTCTCCTTCTGTCATCAAATTATATGTGTCTATGCTTGTTTTTACTGTAGGTTAATTAAACTTGTAGTGCTTCTATGTTATTGCTTTCCAATTTATTTATCTCCTATACAAATTCAAGTGCAAGTGTACAGCATGGAAAAATTGCATCATTGCAAGCTAACACTTAAGAGTTACAGTAGGACTATCCACTACATGGCAGCTTAATTTTATCTCTCTCACTCCCCTTCAGTGCCTAGTACTGTGCCATCCACTCTGATTATGTGCAATCCCTCATTTTTAAACTATCTTATGACGAGACTAGTATGAACCATTTATACGAAATATGGACTTACCTCTCCTCTCTAGCACTTGAACATCCAGGCTCACTTGTGCTCTACCAACTCTGCAGTGGTCTATCTGACTGCATCAGGAGGGACACCACATCAACCATTTGACCTCAGTTTGGCTGAGTCCTTGTTTGTCCACCTGCTAGCGGAAATAGGTGACATCAAGGCAGCGGCAGATAGCACAACCAATGCAATCGTTGCAATGGACTGCAGACTCACAGCAACTGAGTCATGAATCTCCCACACTGAAGACACACATCACAGTAAACAGAATGAACTGTGAGAGAAAGTTCACACAGTTCACACAGAATAAGGAAAAATAGACAACCTGGAAAATTGAGGGTGCAGGAACAACCTGTGATTTGTAGGTTTCCCTGAAAAACCTGAAGTGAAGGATGCCATACGATACATCAGGATGTCCTTTCCCTAGCATTCAAACTCCAGAGCAACCAAGAATTTGACACAGAGTGGGCCCATTGATCTCTGGGCCACAAAGGCTACAGAAAAACCTAAGTCCATCCTAGCATGATTCTTGTGGTTCCAGGGAAAGAGGCCTTCCTACTCCATTAATTTTAATAACAACAATGTTTGCCCTAGCAAATCATTATTTGTTTTAAATTGCATTTTGTTTTTGTGAAGGCTCGCCTGAATGAATTTTACCTCTACATCTAAACTTGCAATGCCTTCTCCTTCTAATGAATTTTGAGACTCTACCTATCTTTGCCTATTCATTGTTTGCCCTTGCTATGTCCCAGCTTGCCAAAGATAGGGTATATCTGTATGGGGGGGCACTATATTGGAGGTTCTATGCTTAATCATTATATATAGGGAAATACAAAATGCTCAAAATACTCTAAGAATTGTCCTTTCACTTTAGCTGTAATAAATTTTAACAGAAATATTGAACATTCGGTGTATATGTTCTGAGTGCATTAGCTTACCTGATCAGTGGTTGCTTTTCTCAGGCACTAGTAAATAGATGTGCAGTAGTTGAAGTTTTCTGCCCCTTTACTGCTAATTTGTTTTCTGTGCTTTTACCTGCCATTCTGACTTTCCAACAACTGTTTTCTTGTTTATCTACAGCAGTATTTTCATATGAGTTTCTAGATCTTAATACCATGACAGTATGTTCTAAATAAAGGGGCAAATAATAGCTGCCTAGGTGTCTATGGGCATTATTGCTCCCTTTATTCTATGATAACTAGTCAACAATTTTTTTCTATGGGTTGACCTAGTTGATATTTTCGTTAATAACCCACAGGTTATTACGGCATTCACGTGCACTGTCCTTCTAAATATGCGATCCCTGTTAGCTCTCGCTCAGTGTGTGGGTGTCCATAACACTTTCATGAACATGGCAGCTCCTTCTCTAGCTTGCTGGGGAGCCGCCACAACAAGCCTGTACACTCACTATTTCTTTTTTAATCTAGCTGGTTGATTCTATGTTCTACACTTTTTAAAAACTCTGTCTTGTTGATCCTGCTTTTCATCCACTTCAGGAATGGGGCCACAGGCTGACTTGCAATGCTAGTGTGATCGCAATCCCTACAACAGACTACAAGTAAAAATAAATGAATAAAACCAACAACAACAAAAAGAACAAAATGCTCAGTGAGAAAAGGGAGAGAGGGACAAAAAGACAGAAATTCTTTGTGTGTGTGTGTGTGTGTGTGTGCGTGCACGCAGGCTGTGAGTGAGTGAGTGTGTCTGTGACACATGGTCATAGAAACTGGGTTGGAAAAAATTGCTGACCAGTTATTATATAAAATAAAGGATGGGGAAATGTCTATATGAGAATGTAATGCCCCCCCCCCCCATTGTGAGATGCTTTAATAAATCTCTCTGGCTTCATCCTCAGGGTTAATGTAGCACCCCACACCTTGTGTGTGCATGAAATTCTCATTTCACACACTTCCCCATCCTTTATTCTATATTTATATCTTAGTAACTACTGTAAATCCAACTTGCTATCTGGAGTAATAAAGTCATTTTTTTTCTCTTCTTTTGTTTTTTCCTCTTTTTTCTATTTCTTTATTTTTGATAGATTGGAAGACATAGCCTACCATGACGTTAGCCTGTGACATATGCACTGTATGTATCATTTGCTGGTAGACATCATGTTCTGCTCTTTATTTATTTTATTTTTACTTATTGTAGATCAGTTTACAACCTTTGAGCCAGAGGCTCATTTCCAAAGGTACCTCGTCACATTGAGGACAGACAGAAAAATTGTTAGGTTACAGCATAAGAGTCACAGTTTAATGAAGCACATAGTGGTTTCTTACATATATACAAATAGTAGCAATTACAGTGATCCAATTGAGCACATGCTGGTAATAACAGAGGTAGTATGCAGCAGGGAGAAGTTCTCCCTGCTGCATAGAAATTTGCAGAAATCTTCTGATTATTCTGCTTAAAAATTTAAATCTAAGACTTCCTACTATTCAAATTCCTTTTTCCTATTCCATTTTTATGTTTGCTTACAAAGCATGCAAACATATTGGTTTCAGTGTGTTGCAAGAATGCTTTTTTGGCCCTCGTCCACCTATCATAGCTTCAGAATACCAACTCTGCTCCCTAATTCTGCCCACTGTCTGCCTTTCTCTTCCTTTAATCTTTGATTTTCCTACCCAGTTGCAAGACTGAAAATGCAAGCTGCAAGATTCTGGCTTATCTTCTAATTCTGACTACTTGAAACCACACCTCTGCTTCTGATTTCACATATTTGCTACTGTGTACATCTTTCATATGTTGTACAGTGTAGTGTTTTGTTTCTCAGGGAAGGACAGTGATGTTGAACAACTAACATTACTTGCATTCCCACAATACCATGGTTGTATGTCATGGAATTAATGTAAGTACAAGTCACATTAAACTGTTTCTCCAGCTCACTGCTGTGGCATTGTTTTATATGCTGGCAATACAGTAGCAATTCAAAATGCTTAAACTACAAACTCATTTTCAACCAACCATCAGCTCTTATGCAAGGCACATACAGTGCACTTGCAGCCACTGTAAATTCCCTTCAGCTCCCCATTTTCAAATGCATTTGAAATGCAGTAATTGCTAGCATTCAATGTTTATGAATGGCCCCAAATTTACTGCACCTAATTTAACACAGTTTACATTTGTTTTTTATTTTGTTATTCACTATTTTAGGCTCATCTTTCCCTGAAAAACAGAATTTGAGATGCCCAAACTTATTCCTGCACTGTACTGTACTATACATTACCTCCAAGTTAGATTGACAAACTACTTAGCCCCACTGCCCCATGCCTCTCAGTGACTTCTTTATTTAGTGGGCCCAATTCACAAAGGTGGATGCAAGGCTTACATCAAGCCTGCATCCACCCAAGTGCTGTGCCAACCACTTCGGCTCACCATGCACCCAATTCACAAAAAAGGTCACATGCCTTTGCGACACTTTACCCCATTTAATGCTGTTTGTGTCAGACATGTGGCACAAGCCCTGTATTACAGGCAGCAGGGTAGACCAGTGAAAAGCTGGTTTAACATCAGGCCATGAACACACCAGCTATGAATTCCATCCTATTGCCGGGGACTGCCACAAGTCCCATTGATATGAGTTAAGTGCACTCGAACTTGTGCCAGTTCACACCTTTTGTGAATCAGGCCCAGTATATTTAGTTTTGCTTTTACTTACAATGCTGTAGTTACAAAGAGTTACAGGCAGTACTGTAGCACTGGTATGGAAAGTCAAATCAGAGAGAAACCAGGGGTCTCGAGTCACAAAAGAGAGAGATAGAGCAAAAAGAGTAAAAATAGCATGGCCAAAATAACAAGTGGAAGAAGAGCACCATAGGATTACAGCAGATGGTATTTCAGTGAGTAAGTTGGACAGCAAAGAACATTGTGAAAGCATGTAGGCACAAAATGTATGTACTGCAATTGTCCTGGCTCTGTAGCTTAGTAGAATCAGTCAGTGATTGTGTGGTTGTGTATGGGATGCCATAGACCTGAGTTTGAAACTTGCAGAAGGCAAACTTTGTTTTTCATGAATCATGCACTGCAACAGAAGATGTTTATATTTATGTTGGGATGCAGGTGGCATATGTAAGATTTTTATTCATTTTTGCTCCCTGACTTCTCCTACCACCTCCCACATATGCAGGGGGAGATCACAAATCAACGCTTAGTGCCACTTTCTACTTTCATCAAGGAGACGCAATGCAAAGTTGCAGGGAAGCCAGCACATATAAACAGTTTACTGGTGCTCACTATAGAGGTGACTCCATTGTTTGCTAAATTTATTTCAACTTACTGTACCTAAGCAAGTCTCTCTTCAATCAATCAATACCTGTTTCTCTCAGTCATCTGTGTTAGCCTGGTCCATTGCTTGCCTGAGCTCCTAAGGCTCTTCCATGCTCACTTATTGAATACAAATGCAACCTGCCATAATTTTAGCTGCATTGCAGTGGACTGAGCAGGTGTAAAGAAAGGTTGAAGCATAATTTGATTAAATGCTAGTCATAGAAGGTGATAACAGATCAGGACCGCAAGGCCTATCCAGTCTGACCATTGATATTCGAATATGAAAATGAGCCTCATAACCCTTAGAGTAAAAGCTAAGAAACTGCTGAATTCTTGGCTTTCTTCATGCCATGAATTCAGCAGTTTCTTACCTTTCTTTCAAATGGTTACAAGGTTCATTTTCATAGTCCAGGTAGCATCTATAAACTTATAATTATGATTATGTATAAAAATATCAGGGGGCATACACATTTTGTAGCTCAGGCATGTACTGTGCAGTACAGTACTTCACTCTACAGTGAAAAAATCGGTCTCCAACTCAGTCCTTAAACATTTTTCTTATGGGATTCAAAATAATAGAAATACCCCTCCAAAAAAGGAAAGCATTCATACAAATTGGGGAAACAATATAAACCCAGAAGGAGAAGGAAAAAAAAAAAACACATAAACAATGGAGACCAAAGAAAATGAAGCGATGAATCATCCAACAAAACCAGACTTAGGTAGAAATAGTGCAATACCAAATACACAAAAAGATATCCTAACAATTGGTGATTCAATACTGAGATGGACAGACACACAAATTTGTAAGGGTGGTAAACATTACGCTACTGAAAATGTGTTGCCAGGGGCAAAAACAAGGGACATCAAAAAGCTTCTTGATGGTCTAATGGAACACAGTAAAACCCCCCTTACCATCTTACATGTTGAGGTAAATGACATAGGAAAAAGACAACTCCTAGACATCTATAATAACTATGTAGATATAACAACGAAAATAAAACAAAAGAAGGGAGATATTGTGACATCAGGGATTTTTCCCATTCATGGCAGACAAGCATGCAAAATTAAAGAAATTAACATATTAAACTGTTGGTTATGAGATCTGCATATAAAGGAGAACTACGGGTTTATAGACAATAGTGGTTTGTTTAGGGATGAAAGACTGTTTAAAATGGATGGAGTACACTTAAACAGTGAAGGCACTAGAATTCTTGCCAGAAAAATAAATGAAACTATAGCAGGACATTTAAACTGGATGGCGGGGAGGAGAAAATCTTGGGTGCCTCTGTACTAAATAAAGAATATTTAATGTCAGCAATCTTAGAAATCAGTGGCTGTAAGGTATTGCTCATCAATGCTAGAAGCCTCAGAAAAATGATTGAGGAATTAAAATACATTATGAAAACTCAAGATGTTAAAATGTGTGCAGTTACAGAAACATGGTGGGACAGAAGTGATGACTGGGATTAGAACATTGAGGGTTATAAGCTTTATCACAAGTCTAGACAGTACAGAAAAGGGGGAAGGGTGGCGGTGTATGTGGCAGATGATATATAGTCAGAAGAGGTTAAGATGGGTACATCTGACCTTGAACAGATTTGGGTCAAACTTATTCCTCAAAAGATCCCCAAAATTACCCTTGGAGTCATATAGAAACCCCCATCCATTAACCAGCAAGACAATATGCCCAGCAAAACATTCTTTTAAACCTTAACCCCTCTGATCGACTGATTACTATGGGAGATTTCAACCTCCCTGGTACTGATTGGATGAAATCACAAGGAACAAAGTAGAAAACAGTTACATGGCCACATTTGATCAATTAGGACTAGACCAACTGGTTCAGGAAACAACTAGAGGGACAAACACATTGGACTTAGTCTTAACAAACATGGGGAACACAGTAAAAAATTGTCATGCATTAGCTCCTTCAGGGGACAGTGATCATTCCATAGTATCATTTGAAATAAATGAACAATTTACCAAACAACCAAATGAGACCACAGTGCTAAAATTCAGAAAAGCAAACTTTGAAGAGATGAGATGCAGCTTGCCCAAATGGAATTGGAAATTAGAATGCAAGAACAAATTCCTTCAGGAAAAATGAGAAATCTTGGTTAATAACTTAACAAAACAAACAAGCAAAAATATCCCCCTCAAATCACAGCAAGGAAGAAACAGCAGATCACCATGTTGGCTGACAGCTAACCTAAAGAGATTAATAAACAAGATAAAATAAAGCTTACAAAATTACTAGACATAATGACAATATTAGAAGTTGTAATAAATATAAACATCTTGCTAAGCGTCTTAAGAAAGAAATAGTAACAAAAACAAAGGACAACTGCAAATCCTTTTATACATATGTAAATAATAAAAAAAGCTCAGATACAATTGGACCACTTATGAACAATGAGGGAAAACTAGAACAAGATATGAAGGAAAAGACAAATATTCAAAACCCATACTTTTCATCAGTCTTTAACAAAAAAAAACACAACATAACATTACCAAACGATCATGGGGGGCAAACAAAGCACTAAATTAAAATAGAACAAGATGAGGTAATAATTAGACAAAAAATAAATAAACCCAAACAAATCCCCCGGAGTAGATAAATTCCATCCTGGAGTTATTTTGTAGGCACTGTAGCTGAAGAAATTGCTTCCCCTTTAACACACATCTGTCAGCAATCTATTGATGACGGTACAGTAGTAGATGTGTGGAGAGATGCAACAGTGATTCCACTGCATAAACAAGCATTTGTCAATGCCGAATGTTTACTGCTGATATTAGCATTGGGCATGCAGGAGTTAGACAGATGCAGAAGAGGAATGGCAGTGAAGCATTGAACTCACTACAACCCCCCCTCCACCCTGCAGAGATGGACAGGCATTGGGGTGTGTCTTTGGGTCATCACCCATAATGCTCATGGCATTTCACCTCACCCTATCCTGTAGACACTGACAAGTGTTGAGGTGTGCCTTGGCGTGTTTGGCTTCACAGTCACCCCATTTTATAAGGACAAACACTGAAATGGGTGCAGTATAGGAGAATGGGGTGAAGTCTGGGGCCAGAGAGTCCAAGGCACACCTCAATGCCTGTAGTTGGCTTCAGGGTGGGGGTGGAATAGCATGAACATTACAGCCAGCAATTCAAAGGCACACCCCTGATGCCTGCTAGTCTGCACAGGGTGGAATGGTATGGTTAGAAACCCTAATGCCCCGGGCATTTGTTGGTATTTGCACTACAAATTTTAAACATTACATTTTTGTGACTCCCACCTCATGAAATCATTTGGGTCCTCTGCTCATGAGCAGTGGCACTGCAATTGTTAATGTGTCCTGAACTTTGATTTCCCACAGTGACCATGCCATTCTGTGCCAGATGTGCGAAAACACATAGACAGGATGTGAAGAATGACAGCTGTATCATTCATAGGGAGGTGTGAAGAGATGGCAATGTTGAAAATCTGAAGTGAAAATATTGAAAATGCTTGAACTTCTGAGCGTACATGGAAATTGCGCAATGCATGCTTGTAACACATTCATTTAGTGGAATTATTTCACCAAATTTTAAATATAGGCATTTTGTGACCTCTGTTCAAGAATACTGTCTTATGATTTTCTTAATCTCTCCTGAACACTGATTTCCCACACTGACCACATCATTGTGTGCTAGATGTGCAAACACAAATTTCGGGCAAGATGAGAAAAATGACAGCTGTACTGTTCATAAGGAGGTTTTGAAAATGGGCAATGTTGAAAATTTTGAGTGGAAATATTACAAATTTTTTAAGTTATGAGAGTGCATGGAAACTGTGCAATGCACTCTTGTAACATAGTTATTTTATAGACTTTAGTCAACAAATTTTCAACATAGGCATTTTGGTCCTCTGCTCGTGAATAGTGTCACTGTGATTTTCTTATTCTGTCCCGGACACTGATTTCCCATCTTGACTGCGCTATTCTGTGCCCGAAGTGCGAAAACACATTTCAGCCAGAATGTGAAAAATGACAGCTGTACTGTTCATAAGGAGGTGTGGAAAAATGCCATGTTGAAAATCTGGAGAGAAAATATTACAAATTCATGAAGTTAAGAGGGTGCCTGGAAACTGCACAATGCATGCTCGCAATACAGTTATTTTATGAACTTTGTCACCAAATTTTCAGCATAGGCATTTTAGGACCTCTGTTCATGAACAGTGTCACTGTGATTTTCTTAATCTGTCCCAAACACTGATTTCCCACATCAACCACGCTATTCTGCACCGGAAGTGCGAAAACACATTTCTGCCAGGATGTTAAAAATCACAGCTGTACTGTTCATTAGGAGGTGTGAAAAATGCCAATGTTGAAAATCTGGAGTGAAAATATTACAAATTTGCGAACTTATGAGTGTGCACAGAAACTGCACAATGCACACTCATAACACAGTCATTTTTTGGAATTTGTTCACCAAATTTGAAACATAGGCTTTTTGAGAGCCCACCTCATGAACAGTGACATTGTCATTTGGTTAATCCATCTTGAAAGATGATTCTGCGCAGTGGCTACAAAATCACCTTTTGGGATCAAATAACACCATGACAGTGACTGAATTCATGAGGAGGGGTCCCAAGAACCCCATGTTGAAAATATGGTGTCAAAAGTCAAAAAAATGACTGAGATATCCACATAAGTTGAGAAAACCCCATTTATGCCATTATACAGCTTACCAGAATGTCTTCAGTTCGCTGTCAGTTTTGAAGAGTGCAGACGTGTTCCCGGTTCACCTAACATCATTACACCGGGCTCCGGAGGTAAGTATGGGGTGAGGGTGTGTGCGGGGAGGTGGGGTGCATAGAGGGTGGATGTGGGTTGGGGAAGGGGGCAAGAGACTCATCGAGGGATTGTTCTTCTTTTAAAGGAATTTGAAAAAAAGACACCTCAGGACATTTAACATGCTTGGGTGGGCTCCCAGTGTGCCACCTGGATGATTGTTAGGGGGTGAAGTGGAGCTGATGGGGATTGGGTGCCCTGTCAGCCATACAGAGTGCTGGGGGAGGCATGAGCATGCCAGGGTGGGCTCCAGCATGCTACCTGGGTGTTTGCTGGGGGGGACTGGAGCTGATGGGGATTGTTCACCCTCTTCGGCCATACAGCGTGCCTGGGGGGGAATGTGCATGAGCCAAGGGGGATTGGACACCCCCTCAGCACACAAAAAGTTAGGGGTTGGCATCATGCTGATGGGGATTGAGCTACCCCATCACTAAATGAACTGGGGAGGGGACATGCTGACAGGGGGATTGGGCACCCCTGTCGGCTTTAACAGGGACTGGGACAGGAGGGGCGACGACTGTCCATCGGCTTTGTGAGAACTGTGAGAGGCCGAAAGAGAAGCCATAACAATGTTTATTTAAAGGGGACACCAGACAATTCAGCTGTAATTGGCTGATGCATTCAGGGACTACCCCTCAAACACAGCTGATTGTTCAGTGACAAGGCACTCCCTGAGTGCAGCAGTCAATTTATTTTAGCATAGTGGCATGCTCATTAACTGCTGTCATTGACAGCATGGTCCTCTATTGTCATGGCAGAGACCAGCCTCAAAATGGACTGCTGCCATTCACCACAACACTGCCATGCCTCCACAACCCACTACTGAAGGAAGCTGACACAATGTGTTTCTTTTGTGTGTGTGTGTGTGTGTGTGTACAAGCAAACACAAAAAGGCCATAAATCAGACCCACCAACTATCGACCAGTCAGTTTAACATCAGTACTACATTATATAAAATACTAGAGGGCATCTTGAAAGACTACATTCTCAGGCATGTAGAAAGAGAGAACATGGGGGACCAAACACAGCATGGGTTCACAAAAGGAAGATCTTGCCAGACCAACATTCTCAGTTTTTATGAAATAGCTAGCAAGGCACTGGATGGGAGGAATTGGTGGATGTGGTGTTTTTGGATGTTTCAAAAGCATTTGATAAACATCCACATTTACAATTTACATTTACAACTGGTAGAAATCCTCATAAAGATGGAACTAGAGAAAAGTATAGTCAGCTGAATACATTCATGGCTATCAAATAGGAAACAGAGAGCATTTATAAAAGGGGCAGACATGATGAGCAGGGTCCCTCAAGGATCAGTTTTGGGGCCTTGCCTCTTTAATATATATGTTACATCTATAGAATATGAACACAAAAATATATGGCTGACCAAATTCGTTGATGACTGTAGGATGGAGCAATAATAAGAGACACCGAGGATGCACATCAGCTCCAAACTGCCCTCGATTACATACATAAATGGACAGTTACAAATAAATTACATCTCAGTAAAGGCAAATGCACCATTATGCAGATGGGGAGAAAAAAATCCCCAAAATATATACCATCTAAATAATACGATCCTAAAAGAAGCAATAAAGGAAAACGATTTGGGAATCATAATTACACAAGATATACAATTTAAGAGACATTTTACTAAGATAGTAAAGAAAGCAAATGGAGTGCTCAACTGCATATTAAGGCATGTATCAAGTGGAGAAAGGCAGGTATTGTTGCCATTGTATAGCTCCCAAGTGAGACCAGGCTTGGAGTATTGTGCCCAGGTATGATTTCCATACAAGAAGGGAGAAATAGAAAAAATACAGAGTTCAGAGGAGAGCTACTAAATTCATCAGAGGGCTCAAACACAAAACTTATGACAGAATGGAGGAACTAAATTTATTTTCATTAGAATATAGGAGAACTCGGGGATCTGTGTTTGCTGTTTAGAGCTCTCACAGATAGTAGCTTATGGGAAAATCTGGTCCTAGAGCTTAGAGAGCAGAATTACGACACCAGAGCACATCTGCTCCAGTTACAAGCAATACAAAAAACAAACAATACTGGTATAGTCAAAGGGTGGTACCAATTTGGAATGGACTTCCCCTAGAGGTCATTGAAAGCACATTAGTGAATATGTTCAAGACCAAATTGGACAAACGTTTTAGAGGGAAATAAACACTGGGAAACTCAGTGAGCATTATAGATGCAAGCCTCATGGCTCTGAAATTACCTATGATACCTAGTGCTCATTGCACTGCACTGAAAAAATTTTTCCAGAGACCTGCAATGTAAGTCGAACCTGAATAGCAGCTACAACCAAACCATTTGGAAACTTTTATTAATTCATTGCAGTGAGCAGTGCACACATTAAGCAACTCATTGAAAAATGCTAAACCACTGAGTTAGAGGAACAGTTTAATGTGACTTGTACTGTATTCTCCTGTGTAGTAAAAAGCAAGCAAAGCATGTTCTAGCACGTTCCTACACTAATTGATCACTTTAGGTAAGGAGCTGTGTTACACTGATTACCTGTGTTTTAACACCATAACTAAAGCATTTTGTTCATTGCAACATAAATAAATGAAGCACAGCACATGTAGACACGCTGAATATGTTTGCTTGCACAGCATAAGGATTTACTGGTATCAGTATGAACTGTGAAAGGGCGTTTAGGGGGCATATCACTTCTTCAAATAGCACAGCTCCTGAATACTGCATCTCCATCCTAATTCCATCCTCACTCTTCCTTTTGAATATCTTGCCAAACCACAAGACTGAAAAATGCAACGTACTTGGTTTTCTTGTGTAGTTCCTAAGACCTGCATGTAATGTTCTCCCTGCTTTTAGATCTGCTTCTGAGCTTTTAACAAACTGCACTGTGATGAATACACCAAATGACATTCTTCACTACCTTATATTTACTGCTCCACCGCACTTTCTACTTACACCATCCTTAAACACTGCTGGTCCCCAACGAAACACATCATCCTTTCTGCCACACTTGCTCTCTATCCCCACATAGATATGTGACCCCCTACAACATGCTGCAATGATTTGTGTATGATAGGTGCTCTGCAGCAATTATTCTCATCCCCCACTCCACAGTCTATGCCTCCACTACAAAATGCCACCCTTCCCAATGATTCTCCGCACCTACTGTTTGCCACTTGCTCTCTTTCTTCTCACTCCATGATCTTTGCCCTACAAAATGTCCTCTCATTCCTGCTAAGTTGCATTATCTGCTGTTCCCCACTTGATCTGTAGCTCTCCCTCACTGATCTCTGCTCACCTCAGATTGTTGCCCATCACTGAATACATTAGCTATTCTGTGGCACTTACTCTCTCCCCCCTCCCCCAAACACTGCCACTCCATTGCCACTCCCGGTACATAATATTACCCGTTGTGTGCCATTTGGTCTCTAGTCCTTTCCACCCTGATTACCCCCAACATACCAGCATTCTCCATATGCATGACTCACTTTCTGGCTCTATCCTTGTTCTATTCTATCAGACCCCTTCCCCACATGCTGCCCTTCTCCATATACATTTGCCACCATGTAGCACCTATTTCTCCCATTACCTTGATATCTTCCCAAATGACTGCCTTTTACTGTATTTCACATGAGATACTCTGCACCATTTGCTCAATATCCAACCCCTTCCCAATCTCTACCCCCTACAACATCCCAACATTTTTACTATACATTAACACATCTGCAGCCCTTGTTCTTATCCCCCTCCCCAATCTCTGCCCCTCCAAAATGCTGTTAATCACCTAAGGGTCTCAGTGGCACTAGTTCTCTACTCCTTGCCTCCCTGATATCTTCCCCCTCCCAGAAAATGCTGACATTGCACTTACACATTATCTGCTCTTTGGCAATTACTCTTTCCAACCTACCCTCAAATGTCTCACCACTCCCAGTACTTCACATTACCTGTTAAGAGCCATTCACTCTGTATTCTCTCCATGATCTCTCTCTCCTCCTAAATACTGCCATTCTCCACTTATACAACATACTGTCTTGCTCTGTCCCTATTCTACCCCATATCTGACCCCCCAACTTTCCACTGTTCTCCGTAAACATTTGCTGAACTTTGGCACTTGCTCTCTCCCCTTCCTGTTCTCTTCCCTCCCAACATGCTCCCATTCCCTATCATTCACATCACCTGCTTTTTAGCATGTGCTGTCTCCCTCCCTCAATATCTGTACCCAAACATCCACCATTCACTGTAATTTACATTAGCTACTCTATGCCACTTACTGTATTCTATATCCAACCCCTTCTTGATCTCTGCCCCCTGCAACATGTTAACATTTTCACCATACATTAGGCCCTCTGTGGCACAAGCTCATCTCCTCCCTCTAATCTCTGCCACTTCAAAATGTTATTTGCTGTTATTCACATTAGCACCTCTGCATCACTTGCTTTCTATTTCTCCCCTCTCCATCTGGACCCCCAAATACCTGTATTACCCATACACATTAGCCAGTCTACAGCACTGAAGCTATCCCCTCATCTTGATCTCTGGCCTCCTCCCAAAACTTGTCACAATTTATCATTATTCACATTAGCTACTCTGCAGCACTTGGTCTCTATCCAGCCACTCCCTAATTGCTACCACCCCAACATGTGGGCAATGTCCCTACACAATAGCTGCTCTGCAACACTTGCTCTCTATCCCTCCCCTCCTCCGTCTCTGCCCTCCAACATGCCTATATTCTCCCTATAGATTAGCTCATCTGTGGCACTTGCTCTCTCTATCCTCTCCTATCTTTGCCCCCTCTCCAAACCTGCTCCTGTCATTCACATTAGGTGCTGTAAAGCTCTAGGTTTCTATCCCTCTCCTCCCCAATTTCTGTCCCCCCAGCAAGCTGGTATTGTCCTTACAAATAAGCTGCTCTTCTGCTCTTGATCTCTCCCCTAGCAATCCCTGCCTCCCTAATATGCTGCCATTCACTGTCATTCACATTTGCCTCCCTGCAGCACCTGTTCAATTTCCCTCCACTGCCCAATCTATGCTGCCCAAACATGATCATATTTTCCCTGTACATTAGATGCTCTGTGGCAGTACCTTTCACTCTCTCCCGAGCTCTGACAGCTGCTATCTCCCTCTCTGACCTTCCCCCTTATAAATTTGCTGCCATTCATATTAGCCACTCTGTAGTTCTTTCTTTTTTTCACTCTCCTCCCCAATCTTTGCCCAGCATGCTGCCATTGTCTGTATACAGTACACTAGCGTTACTTTCTGTTGCTTATTGTTTGCAATGTGAAGAACACACTTCTACTGCTTGCTTTCCCTTTTCCCCCACACCCTTTCAAATACAGTGCTACCACATGCTGTGCATGCTGTCTGAAGGTACACACTCTTTCATTTCTATCAGTATTTCTTATGTTACTCTAGTTACTGTAGTTTGTTTTTATTTTGTACACTTCCATTTCAAACTGTCTTCAGTAATTCTATTTCACTGTTCTTTTTCTGTTTGTGGAAAATATGGACACCCTTCACTTATTTTTGTCCTATTGTGACAGTGATACTAATCTTGCTCATAACTCCACCTACAACATGGTCAGTTCCACTCTAAATTTCAATAAACAAAGAAAAAAAAACTATAAGAAGTGCACATATCATTTTTTGTTTCTGTCTACTACATTTCTCAAATAATCCCCCATCTTCTCCTCCCATTGTCGTTATCTTTCCAAACAATTCTTTGTAACAAAGTTTGTATGGAACTTGCATAAAAGTTGTCCACAACAAATTCACAACATACCAGTATGCAATCTAATAAATGTTGTATTATTTCAATGATCCAGTCCATTGCAACTGATTTCATTCTTGCCGTGCTTTGTTATTAAATGCAATCACCAAACAGTCACCACCATTTTTTTTTTTTTGTTATTATTTATGTAGGTCTAGGATTACAAGTACCTTTGAGCCAAGTCTCTTTTACAAAGGTCCCACGTCAGGTGCAGTACAAAACAGGACATACAACAACATAACAAAATTGTAGGTAAACATTACAGTAATCAGGTAATAAGTAATTGACTGAGAAACACATAGGAGAAACCCAGTATAGCATTGTCAGGGAGAGGAGAGGAGAGAAAGAGGGAACAATGGAAGGGCCAGAGGAAAGTAGGAGCAGCTAGCGGCATTGCCAAACATCACAGGGAGAAGTGCTGGCGGAAGGAGGGAAGAGGATCAGACAAGGGAGGAGAGGGGATAGTGGGAGGCTAAGGGTAAAATAAGAGGTAAGTACTATGAAGGAAGGGCATGGAGTGGCTATGGTAATGGTAACTAAGGCTGATTAGATGAGGCAGCCACAGGAGCTGGAAGCAGTAAGATGAAGGTGGAGCCTGGATTTGAACATGCCAAGCTTGGGAATAGAGGAGATGTCAGTGCTGAGTCCAATAAGCCAGGATGAAGCCCTATGAGCAAAAGATCATTGACCCTGAGCAGTGTGACAATGGAGAACCTGCAAAAGCTGCAATTCGGATCCCCTAGTGTTTCACAGATTTATGCTTGGGTGCAGGACAGCTTGGACTCTAGGAGGGGCAAGGCCCATGGTTATTTTGTTAGCCATAGTGCAGGTTAGATACTTAATATGGTTGGAGAGTTGAAGCCATCCAGACTGAGCAAATAGTTTGCACATATGCGTGAGATGGTGGGCTCCAGTGGTAAGCTGACAGGCCTTGTTGAGGGATGTCGCTATGCATCTAAGAGTGGTAGCAGAGGCTGAGCTGTAGATGATGATGCCATAGTCTGTGATGGAGAACACTGAGCTCTGAACAGGGATCTTCAAGGCTTCTGGGGTGAGATGTTGCCTGTGCCTGAACATTAAGCCTAGCCAAGTATTAGCAGCTTTGGCTACACTATCAATGTGGGCCCCATAGGATAGATTATGGTCAAGCATGATCCCAAGGTATTTAAATGATTGTACCTGTTCGAGGGTATTTCCAAGGCTGGTAGTAGTGGTAAGGAGGTGAAGCCTGTGCTTGTTGTGGCAGCTGCTAAAAAGCACTGACTTAGTTTTTTGTAATTTATGACCAGCTTATGTTCAGCAAACCAGTTTTCAACAGAGGTGAAACCTGGTTACATATTGTATTGTAAGGGTTTGGGGTCCTTGTGGGAAGTGAGAATTTCAGAGTTGTCAGCATAGAGGATGATTTGCTCAGAGCCGGACTGTCGAAGGGTATTCAGGAAAGGGCTAAAAAGAAGTGTTCCCAGTATGGATCCCTGGGGGACATCTGAGTGGACAGGTCTAGCATCAGGGAGTACATCAGCAACTTTTACTCTTTGTGATTGATTTTCCAAGTAACTTTTAAACCATGCTGTAGAGTAAATGAGAGAGCCCAACATTTAGTAGCTGATCAGTTAGCAGACGATGGTGGACAGTATCAAACGCCTTGGTCAAATCAATAAATACTGCCCCGGTTAGGTGACCTTTGTCCAACATGCTGTGTAGGGCTCCAGTGAATTCCAAGAGGGCAGATGAGGTGCTATGTCCTTTTCTGACACAGAATATTGTATTTGTCCAGGAAGTCAGTAAGCTGGTCTGCAGCTGGTCTGCAACTATATGCTCTAGGGCCTTGGAGAGGGGAGGTAATATGGAGATTGGCCAGTAGTACGCGTGGGTGGTCTTGTCACTACTTTTATGGACCGGGGTAACAGTAGCAGATTTCCATTTGTCAGAAAGCTAACTGAGGCTGAGGGAGAGGTTAAAAATTCTAGTTAATGGGCGTAGTACCTCTTCAAGGGTGAGACACAGCAGTTTAAGGTCCAAGGAGTTACCACTAGTTCTGGACTTGGAGATTGCTTTGGTAATGTATTTGCAGGCTTCGTGCACCTTGACTGCTTTGAAGTAGAATGACGGGTATTTAGAAGGGGTGGTAGAGCTTATAGGCAAAGGAGAGCCATTTCTACATTACTTCTCATAATTTATAAGCCCTGCAAGTAAGATTGCATATTATCCTAAGTACGTAGGACATGCAATCATGTATAATCCCCTAAGTACACAGTTTTACTTAAATACCATTGCATGCCTCTCATAGGATCCAATCTCATTCTTTATAAAAATAGCTAGAGCTGATACAGGTCACTGAAGTGCATCCTTCTACTTTTTAACTATCTTTTGCACTACAGTATACATTCTCACCGAGCTCTTGATTTTATGAACACTACTGGTAGCCTCACAAATTACTTTTTAACTTTGATTTTTTCTTCATCATGCATATGCTCCAAAAATGTGTACAGTGCATATTCTTGAGAAGGATTCACCTGCTTTTCTGTCACTTGATCTCTTTTCTTCCTTTCACTGATCTGTGCTACCCCCTAAATCATTGCCATTCTCTGTATACTTCAGCCACTTTTGCAGCACTGCCTCTGTTCCACTCCTAGGTCTTGCCCCTCCCCATGTCTCAGTACCCCAAGTACTGTTGTTCTCTGTAAACATAACCTGCTCTTCAGGAGTTGTTCTCTCCACCCCTCCCCGATTTCTCCTCTCCTACTCCTACCATTTTCCATACTTGCCAGTACCTGCTGTACACCACTTCTTCTCTCCCTCTGCCATCTCTGCCACCATCCTACCACTTTCAACACTACTTCACAATACCCTCTGTGTTCCATTTCCTCTCTATCTCCTCTCTTCCTGCCTCCATCTCTACCTTCAGCCATAAAAGGCTGCTATTATCATTATCAATCAGTCAATCAACTTTATTTTTAAGCTCTGTTCCTATGATCACAGCACTGTAAAATTAATACAATCCAACACAATAATACATAATATAAGACAAAAAACAAATAACAATCATGAAAAAGCAGATCATCATAGAGTTCAAATATTAAAAATCTAAACAGAACACTCGCTTACTTTTAGCTCTGGATTTAAAGAAGTGGGTCTTAAAAGCAATTTTAAAACACTCTGTGGTCAAGCACTCTCTGATCTGATGAGGTAGAGAGTTTCACAGAGTAGGGGCCACAAAAGCAAAGGACTGGGCACCAGAGGTCTTTAAACAGACCCTGGGAACCTCTATCAATCCCTCGTCTGAGGAGCGGAGAGATCAGATGGGGTGATAGGGATGGAGAAGGTCTTACAAGTAGCCCAGATCCTGACTGTGCAGGGCTTTGTAGGTCAATAGCCTTACCTTAAAGGTGATCCACCACTGAACTGGCATGGCAAGATCTTGAAAGGCCCATCAACAACCTGGCAGCCTCATTCTGCATCAGCTGCAGTCAGCAGATATCAACCCCTGGTAGCCCTAGGTGTAGGGCATTGCAGTAGTCAAGGCAAGAGGTGACAAAGGTGTGGACCAACATTGAAAGATCACCAGGTGAGGCCACGTGCTTGATAAAGGTGATGTTCCTCAGTTGGAAAAAAGAGATATTAATGACAGCAGACACCTGAGATTTTAATATCAGGCCATTGTTGAATACAATGCCAAGAATTCACGGCCTGTCCAAGGTAGAGAGCTGGTCACCCCTGAGACAAAGCCCGGAAGGTTGACCATTGACAACCCCAACCCATGGCTACCTGGGTCCACAACCAACACCTCGGTCTTCCCTGAATTCAACATCAGCCAGTTGGTACTCATCCAATCCTGGATCTCGGTGCGGCAACTATTAAATACCAAGACAGCTGTACTCTGTTCATGCACAAAGGACATGTAGGGCTGAGTATCATCTGCATAGCAATGAAACCTCAGCCCATACCAACTTATAATGTCTCCTAACAGCAGCACATACACTGCGAACAACATGAGGGACAGCATGGAACCCTATGGAACCCCACATGACAGGGGGAAGGGGGCATCTGAAAATATTCCCGACACCACTTTCTAAGTCCTGCCAGTGAGGAAGGATTGAAACCATCTGAGGATTGTACCAGAGAGTCCACAAAGAGTTCACAGCTGCTCCAGCAGCACCCCATGATCCACAGTGTCAAATGCTGCAGAGAGATCAAGGAGAACCAAGATTGTATGGCTTCCTTGATCTCTCACTATCAGGAGATCATTAAGCACCTGAACCAGAGCCATCTTGGTACTGTGCCTGGAGATGATCATAGACATTATGAGATGTTAAGTGGTCATCCAGCTGCACCACAACCACCTTCTCAATAACCTTACCCACAAAAGGTAGGTTAGAGACTAGTTTTTAGTTGGCTAAGCAGTCAGGGTTGAGGGAAGATTTCTTCATGAGGGGTACTACTATCGCCTTCATGAGAACTTCTGGAAACACACCTGTTTCCAATAAGCACCAGACTATCTCAGCAAGGATTAGGCCAATGACTTCAATGCACCCCACTAGTGTGCACACTGGGCCCAGATCCAGACTGTAGCAGGTTGGGCGCATACTAGAGACAACCTGCACAATGTCCTTGATCACTAATCAGCCAAAGCCAAAACAGGTGGACTGGGTGCTTGCCACCCCATGCTGACCACTGTAATACCTATTTGAGGACACTAAGTGGATCGCTGACCTGATGGTGGCAATCTTATCAATAAAAAACAGAGCAAACTCATCACACTTAGCTTGTGAAAAGGCACTCCGCTGCTGGAGACAGATTGGATTGCACAACCTGTTCACAGTCCAGAAGAGCAGAGCAGGTTGGTTCCTTGCTGCAGCAATCTCCTTGGACAGGAATTCTGCCTTCTTACTAGAGATTGCTGATTGATAGTCTTTATAATGCACTATCAACCTAAGCTTGTCAACCTCCAGTCCAGACATTATACATTAACCACTCTCATCATTTGCTTTCCACTTCTTTTCTACCCCATCTCTGACCCAATATCCTCCCATTCTCGATATATATTTTCATCTGTGTTCCAATTGCTTTCTTTCCACCTCCCTGATCTTTGCTCTTCTAAAATCTTGCCAGTCATCCTCATTCTCATTACCTGCCCTCCCTTATTTGCTTTCTATCATCTCCCCTCAACATGAATCAATCAATCAATATCTTTATTTATCCAGGCAGGCACCATTGAGCAAGCTCATTTACAAGGTGGACCTGTGGTCCTACAGTAATAATACAGAAAGACAAATTACAATAGTACAAACAGTAAAAATAGCTGCTATTATAGTAAAAATGCACATTTACAGGTAATATACATTGAACATAGAACTACAAGGAGTCACGGATAATGAACTTGTGCTGGATCCAAGCCCAAAAACTGTGCATTTTGTAGTGGGAAATGTTAGGGAGAGGGAAGGCATACCGGATAGAAGATATCAAGTGCATAATGTAGGGAGAGGTGGGGAATAGAGCTGCAAGCGAAGAGGACCCAATTGTTAGAGCAGAGTGAGGGATTGGGAGGGCGGAGGACCGTACGAAAGGTGATGAAGAGATTTTGCCCCAAACGCATACATATGGAGGAGAAAAGCTGCCGTTGTACTAAGTGCAAGAGGAGGAATATAGTATCAGGGGCATAACTGGGAGGGTCCTGGAGGTTGGGGCAGAGGGAGGCATTGGATGAATGAGGGACCAAATATTTTTTGGGGTGGAAGATGATAATTATCCCCAATTGCAGTAGCATGTGCTAGAATCAGGCTACAGCTGTTCAGTGCATCAAAGAATAAGATACGGGAGTTCGGCAATAAATCCTGTGGATCTGTTGGTGGAAATGCTAGAGGCAGAGGCATACATTTCAGCTGGGGTGCCGCCATTTGAGGGCCACCATTTGAGGGAGGGAGGTTAGTTAGTGTCTAGTAAAGCAGTTGCAAATTTCCATAATGCCATCACGGTAAAGCCTTTTGAACAAAAGGGTACTTACTGGGGTTTTCAGCTTAAGTATTTTTTGGGTTTTATTCCATATTGATGGGAGTGAGAATCCAAAGGTGGCTCTCCTGACTCATGTGAGTGCCCTGGATATATTTAGCAGGTGTTGTGAGCAGCATCTAAGAGAATAATTCCTGGGCACAATCAGAGACAGACAGTCGAAGATGTACTGAGGGAGTTTGCCACTGAGGGCTCTAAGTGTCCAGAGTGCTGCATTGAAGTTGCGCCTATAGTGAAGTGAGGTCCAGCCTATGGCAACATATAGTGCACAATGATGGGTAAAGAAGGGGAGATCAGAGATGAAGCATATAGCTCTGTGGTAGAGCGTATCCAATTTTCCAAGATAGGAAGCTGCACAGCTACTGTATATGAAGTCTGCGTAGTCAATTAAGGACAGGACTGTGACTTGGACTAGTCGTTTCTTTGCGTCTGCTGTAAGAAGTCTTCTTATCCTGTAAAAAAGGCCAAGTCTTTGCCTTAATTTTTTCAGCAAGTCTTCCAGGTGGTCAGTGAAGGAGAGTTTACAGTTGATCCAGACCCCAAGATATCTGAATTTTGGAACATACTCTAAGCACTCTCCTAGAATCGTGGCTATTGGGAGGAGGGAGTCAGTAGCACTTGTATAGTTTGTGGGGGAAATTAACATGGCTTTAGTTTTCTTAGTATTTAATAGCAGTTTTTTATTGATTAGTTGGAGTTGCTGGAAGTTGAAATCTTTTTGTAGGTCAGCACAAGCTTCTTTTGGTGTGGGACAACTCGGGTATAGCACTGTGTCATCTGCGAATAAGTGAATACTTGCATCCTTGATTCCCTCATCAATGTTGTTGATATACACTGCGAAGAGGAGGGGACCTAATATGGATCACTGAGGGACACCTCTTTGTAAGAGTTTTAGAGCAGATAGTTCACCATCCGCTTTCACCTGCTGATATCTGTCTGTCAGATATTCAGAGAACCAGTTTAGAGAAGTAGCATCCAATCCTAGAGTTTTTAGCGAGTTGAGGAGCAGGTCGTGGTTGACTTTGTCGAATCCTTGCTGAGGTCAAGAAACACAGCACATACTGACTTTTTATGCTCCAACTCCAGTTGCCAGTCATTGGTTAGTTTAGCTAATGCCAGGACTGTACTGTGGTTGGCTCTGAATCCAGATTGAAGGGGGTTTAGTAATTTTTCTCTGTCGATGAAGGATCTTAGTTGGTCATTTACTATTTTTGCCAGTAGCTTCAAGAGTGTGGCTAGGAGAGAAATTAGCCTATAGTTATTAAGGTCTCAAGGGTCTCCAGATTTAAATAGTGGGATAACGTGTGCGATCGTCCATATTTGAGGGAGGGTACCTTGTGTTAGGGACAGGTTGAATAAATGAGTAATAGGCATTGCCAATACGTGGCATGCTATCTTTAGGAAGTATGGTTCAAGTGCATCTGCGCTGGCACTTTTCTTAGTATCCAGGTGGAGAATCAAGTCTTTCACTTCCTTGAGGGAAACCGATGAGAATGAGAAATGTTGACTAACGGAGCCAACATTTGGTGGGGTCATGCTGTTGGTGCACAGGCTACATGCAACGAAGTTATCGGCTAGGCCTGCTGTATGGCGCGTGTTGAATGCCTGCAGTATCTCTTTTGTCATTGATTACTGTATTGTCAGAGGTAATTTTTGTAGGGAGCATATTTTGTGACGTGGCTCCAGCCAGTTCTTTGATTGTGGCCCAGAATTTGGAGGGACAATTGGCTGCAGTATCTAGTTCTGCGTGTTAATAGCAGGCTTTGGCTTCTCTAATCAGTTAGGTGCAGCGATTTCTGGCTGTTCTAAAGAGGTGCCAATCTTCCTCTTTTTGGGACTTGAGGGCAGTTTTCCAGAGTTTATCCTGGGACAGTAGTGCAACTTTGAGATCTTGAGTGAACCAGCAGCATTTCCTAGCCTTTATGCATATTTTTGACAGAGGCACATGTAGATTCATGGCGCAGGTAATGATTTCATGTAGTATAGAATATGCAGTTTCCACTGTTTTAGCAAGGTAAAAACCCTGCTACAAGGGAGAGTTTTTTAGGCCAAGTAGGTATGCCTTTGGGTCGAATGACCTGGTTGACCTTTTTGTGGAGAATTTGGCCACAGTTGGCACTTTGTTGGCTGCCCAAACTCCAGCTATTAGGCAATGGTCACTAATATCTGCGTCGAAGGTTCCAATGTGGGAGAAGGAATGGTGTTTATTCACAAGCAGGACATCCAGAAGGGTACTTTTGGCTGTATTCTTTTTGTTGATATGGGTGGGCTCTTCGTTGAGTAGGGTGAAACCAAGGGAGTCGCAGAAAGATTTAAGCGGGTGACCAGCTTACTACAGCCAATCATAGTTTAGATCCCTAAGGATAATTGTTTCCAGGGGGCTAGTGTCCAAGATAGTTGTAAGATAGGACAAGAGCTGAGTACCGGCAGATGGTGGTCTATAGCATCCTATGACTAATGAGCTAATGATGGGGATAGGTCCATTTTTATGTCCAGGCACTCAAATTCTGCTACCAGTGAGTTAGAATTAAGTGTTGATGCCACAAATCTATCTTTGATGTAGATGGTGACCACACCTCCTCTGGATTGCCTATTGCATCTAAAGATCTGGTAGTTAGGTATATTAATCATGCCATTTGGCATAGAGGGCCGAAGCCAGGATTCTGAGATAACAAGCACATCTGGCATTGTATGGGTGGTCCAAGCCTGGATAAGGGTGAATTTTTTCAGCAGGCTGCACACGTTAATGTGCATAAAACTAATACCTTTAAGAGATAGTGACTCAGAAGGGGAGGTAAGTTTATTTATGGGCCCTAGATTAAGCTCAACATTGTCAGAGCAGAGTAAGAGGAGGAGTAACACATTTTTCAGGGATTCAAGTAAAAGGCAATGAGCTTGAGGCTTTTTCCGGCTTGGTATGGAGGAGGAACTGGGGTGCCAAGCTTTGTTTTTTAGTTTATGCAAGCCTAAGGACACTGAGGCTAATACTCTTACTGTGTAATGCCAGTGGGAGTAACTCAAATTAATTAGAGATAAGGAAGGAGGCATAGACAGACCTACAATAGTTGCTCTTCGAGGAAGGTAGCCCACCTGGATCAGTTGGCAAGGAGCCTTGGCATAACATGTGATGTGTAGAGTCAGATTGGGTAAGCAGTCTTCAGGATGAGGATGTGGTGTACCCCCAGTCTCAAATTTTTTGGATAATAAGCCAGTAAGGGGTATGATACACAGTGTAGTCAGGAAGAGGAATTGCTGCAATGCTGCCATAATTGCAGTTGTTGGGTAAATGAGGGAATTTTGATAACAAGGGTAGCTCACCAGCTGCTGGTTGCAGGATTCCACTGGCGGAACCCTGGCAGTAACAAATGTTGGACTTGTCCCTACATTTACTTTCCCAAACAACTGGAATGCAGTCCAGTACACCTAAACAAAATAAATATATATGGCAAAAAGCAATTCAAATTATACACTGTTCTGCAAAACAAAATATCACACTTGATCAATGGTAATACTTTTAATTTGTAGTGCACAGTTTTCATTTATTACATATATTACATTTTTTATAAGTTTTCAAATCTACAATATAAGGCTACAATCATCTTTTTACTTTTTACATACTATAGGTATATAAGTATACTCTGATTCCGTCTGTGCTGATCTTCCCATTTTCATTTTCTTCACTGCCTGCTTTGTTTGAATCTGCCATTGACATCGAGGAGTGCTGTTCAGTCTGGCATCACATGTGAGATCAACTGTTCTTAACAAACTGCTTGTACAGACCAGTCTTTCCCAGCAAAATGCAGCATCCTGATCACTGTGATGATTTGTGGAAGTGTTTGTGAACAATAGAATGATGAATTAAAAAAAATATATATACAGCTGTCTTAGACTAAATAATGTATCTTGTTGGAAGCATGACTGCAACTGTTGAAACCACAGCTCCCGATAGTTCAGTGTCTTGTGAGGACAAGATATTAACATACTAACATACTAAAATGCCAGCAGAATAGGCCTAATGGTCTTTCATGTCTGCTTATTTGGTCAGCCCCCACTCTGGGAGCTGACCTTGCTGCCCCCCTTGCCCTCTCTGGCTTCTCCCTTCCCAGTCCCGGATATTCTCTCTGCACAGTACTTTGCTTCCAGAACCCTTCCCCTGTACCTGTCCCACTCCCTCTTGAATATTGGTGTGGTGAAACTGATAAAAAATATTTTAATCTAGGTCTAATAAATAAATACAGCAACATATTGTACACAATATGGGTTCCTGGCAGGGAGGTCTTGTCAGATCAGTCCGACAGTATTCTTTGACTGGGTGATGGGTGTACTGGGGAAGGGGCATACTGTGGCTTTACTGTACTTCAACTTCAGCAAGATTTTTGACTCAGTGCCTCACATACGATTGCTGAAAAAGAAGAAGGATCTGGGTGCAGTAAGGGACATAGATGGGTAAGAACTTGGTTGAAAAAGAGGCAGCAGAGGGCTGTGATGAATGGTATCAAATCAGAAGAGATAAAGGTCATGATTCGAGTGTCACAGGGATCTGTCCTGGTTCCTGTCCTCTTCAATATCAGTGACAATGGGGAAGAAATTCAGAACAAATTGTGTTTCTTCACTGATGACACTAAGCTCTATGGGAGGGTAGATAGTGACAAGAAAATTAGGAAGATGCAGAATGACCCACAAAGGCTAGAGGTTATTTCAGATTTGGCAGATGAAATTCAATGCCAGAAAGTGCAAAGTGATGCATCTAAGAAACAAGAACCCCAGGACTGGATAGAAGTGATAAAGCTGAGCACTTCAGCTGAGGAAAGGGACCTAGGACTCATCATTGGTGAGTCTCTTAAACAATCAAGGCAGTGCAACAAGGCCTTTAGTAAGGCCAAAAGGATGCTGGAATGTATCAGAAAGGATGTTGACAGTAGAAGAAAATAGGAATTACTTCCTCTTTATAGGTTGTTAGAGAGGGTTCACCTGGAGGACTGTGCCCAGTTCTAGAGTCTTCACCTCAGGAAAGATAAGGGCAGGCTAGATGTGGTGTAATGAAGGGTGTCCAGGATGATTCAGTGCAAGCAGGAGAGCTGTTTTGAGGATCATCTCAAGGCACTGAACATGTACTTGCTGGAGACCAGATGAGAGAGGGGTGATATGAAAGAGACCTTCAGGTTTCTGAAAGGAATAAACAAGGTGAACTACGAGAAACTATTTAGTATAAGTAACAGTTCAAGGACACAGTGGCTTAAGTGGAAACTGACAGGAGGGAGATTCAAGAAGGATATGAGAAAGTGTATTTTACAGAAAGGATGGTGGAACCGTCAAACAATCTACGACCTGTGGTGGTAAGCACCAATACCATATGTTCTTTCATGCACAGCTTGGAAAAAGTGAAAGGTATAGTGTTTTTCCAGGGTGATAATAGTATTAGAGACGGGAATATGGGGTAGACACTGAAGGTTACTACCCTCTATGGACAAAAGACCCTGGGGTTTGATAGGGATATATGGGTAGACTGGATGGGCCATAGGTCTTTTTGTGCCATCACTGCCTACAGGTATGTTTCTATCTGAAAACAAACTTGTTTTATATCAGCATTCTTTTTCCAACTAAACATTTTTAAATAATAAATAAATGAGTAGATAAAAGAGCAGTGTTTGCGGATGGAGTAATAATCTGTGTAGATGTTAGGGGAGTTTAAGAGTCATGTCTATTAGTGGTAGCCAAGAAAAGTTGGTACTGTAAATTCTGTCTTGCAAACAGTAGAAAAAGCAGTGAGTTTTTTTTTCTGTTTAAGTGATGCACCTAATTTGTGTAGCCATACTTATAACAATAGTGCACTCGCAGCAGGCAATTAAATATATGGACAATGAATGGAGAAGATGACAGCTTGAATTAGATTTATTGATAATTTGAGCTGCCCAAAACAAAAAATTAAAACATTTACCTGCTGATTGTTGTCAATAAGGTAGAAAGTAAGGAGGCTGAACATTTCCTTATCTTGGAAATCAGCAGGATTTGTTATAAAACACATCCTGCTGATCATTCCAATCTGAGGTTTCTAATTGTTTGTATTGAGATTCCATCTTCTTATCTGAGTGTCATGGTGAAATAGGCACATTCTAACTCTCCAGGCATAGAAATACTACAGGAGATGTAATTAGTCTATTTGTCTAAAAAATGCTCTAAGAAGAATGAAATGCCAATGTTGAAAGCCAACGGAAACAAAACAATTTACTTTAAAGAGAATATGGATAATGTATTGTTGCAATACAGTTTTATCATCCAAATAGTTTTGATTCACACAAATTACTAGACAGAAAATAAAACATATTGTTTTATTATTATGGAACATACAGAAATGATTCTACAGTTAAATGTTTTAGCAAATTACACATATCATATAGTCAAATTCATACACTTTATACTGACATGAGTAAGTTATATAGTGAAACACGTACAGTGTTACCCAACACCATTTACAACAATATCACACAATGGCACACTGTGGCAATCCTGATACCAGAAATGCCATAACTTATGATTGGCATTGAAGGCAGCTGTGGCTTCCACCAGAAGCTTATCCCCCCCCCCCAATGCTTGAGGTCTCTAGATCACACCAGTGCTAATAGCTGCTGCATTCCCCATCTCCAAGTTGACCCACAGTACAGTACCTCTGCTCCTTTCTCTATTCCCCTTATCTCTGTTGCTTTTATGCTTTCCCTCACATAAAGCACCACACCTCTGCCTTTCTTTCCCACCCTGTCCTTTCGAAACAGAGTATAGCCTGGAATAGCTATATCCCAAACATGTTTCTCATTGCACCATAACTCAGTAATGTCAGCCTCTGCCATAATGCTATAATGGCCTCTAGCTCCAGAATTTTGTTACTCAGGCCTTGAGCATTCGTACTCATGGCCTTCCTTTTTGCTACTACTCTGCTTGTCAACCCCCCTTTTCCCTTTTGCTCTCTGTCCTTACACCCTCTGCACTTAATCCCATCTCTCTTCATTATTACCATTTTGTTTTTCTTATTAATAGGTACTTTTCTGGATTTCACTTCCTTTGGATTCTCCGAAATGACTACTTCATCTTGTGGAGGGAAACAGTTAATGCCTCCCTGCTTCTTTTCACCACCACCCCTCAGCTAGTTTAAATGTTCTCCAAAGTAACACTTAAACCATTCACTGAGGACTGTGGTTCCCCTACTAGATGGATGCAGGCCATCTCCTCTGTACAGGTCCTTATCCCTCCATGTGGGACCACAGTCTCCAATATATCTAAACCCCTCCTCTCTGCACCACTCCTTCAACCATAAGTTGAAACTCCTGGTACGGAGTACACTATCCTCTCCCTCAGTCCAGAGGATTTGGATAAGGTTGTGGTGGAAGCCATTCAAAAGATCTCAAATAAGGGGGAGCTGCTGCTGGTGTGGCACTTCAATCTGACAGATGTAGATTGGAGTCTCTCATCTGCAGCTTCGGCTAGAAGAAGGGACATCCTGGACTCCCTGCAGGGGCATTCTCAGACAACTAGTAAGGGAACCCAGCCATGATGGGGAAATACTGGGCCTTGTACTCACTAATGGGGACAATGTTGCAGACGTCACAGTGGGAGGCCAGCTGGGGACCAGTGATCACTGTATATTGTGTTTCAAAAATAAGAACAGTGGCAGAATCAATCCACACACAGGTGAGTGTCCTGGACTTTAGGAGGACTGATTTTAAAAAGATGGAGGAATGCCTCAGAGATGCCCAGGCAGAAAGGGAGGACTTGATGGGTAGAGGATCAGTGGGTTAAGTGAAAAGTGACCATAGTGTAGGCAACAAACCTCTGCATCATGCAAGTGAGTTAAAGCAAGAAGAAATGGAGGCTGCTATGATTCTCAAAAGAGGTGACTGGGAAGATAAAGGCAAAAAAATTACATTCAGGAGGTATAAGAAGACACAGAGTGAGAGGGAAGGGTGGTGTAACAGAGGAAATAGAGGGAGGCAGAAAAAGCAGTAAGGAGTGTAAAGGCACAAATGGGGGACAGAATACCTCAGGCAGTAACAAAAGGTAGAACATTTTTTTCAGGTCTGTGAGTGAAAAAAGGAAGACCAGGTGAGGTATGGTAAGGCTCAGAGGGGAAGGGGGGGGGGAGTGTGTGGAAGGGAAACAGGAAAAAGCAGAAATCCTGAACAAATACTTTTCTTCAGTGTTCACAGAGGAAGGGGAAGGTGAAGGGCTACAGCAAAGTAATAGGACCATTGAAGGAAAGGAGTTAGATACTAGTCCATTTTCAAAGGAGAGTGTCCTGAAGGAACTCATGAATCTGAAAGTGAGAAAGGCAATGTGGCCAGATGGGGTGCATCCAATGATATTGAGAGAGCCCAGGGAGGTACTGGTTGCACCTCTGACAATCCTGTTGAGCTACTTACTGGACATGGGAGTGGTTCTGGAGGACTAGAGGAGGGCAGATGTAGTCCCACTACACAAAAGCGGTAGCAGGGAGGAGGTTGGCAACTACAGGCCAATCAGCCTGACTTCAGTGAATGGGAAATTAATGGCATCACTACTGAAGGAAAGGATTGTGGAAAATCTTGAATCCAGTGGCTTACAAGATCCAAGGCAGCATGGATTCACAGTGGGGAGATCATGTCAACGAATCTGATAGATTGCTTTGACTAGGTAACCAGGGAATTGGATCAGTGTGGAGTAGTGGATGATGCCTATCTTGATTTCAGTAAGGTCTTCAACTCCATTCCACACGGGCGACTTGTAAACAATCTGTGCAGCCTAGGAATAGGTCCAAACGTAGTAAACTGGATAAGAACTTGGTTAGGGAATAGGCGACAATGGGTGATGGTAAACGGAGATCACTCTGAGGATGGAAGGATGGACAGTGAGCCACCACAGGGATCATTACTGGTACCGGTCCAGGGTTTTATTTAACTCTAAAAATTGATTAGCGTTTTGCTCATAAAAGTTCTAAAACAGTGTGAAAATGCATTGCACTTGCATCACTGTGTTTAATAAAGATAACACTTCTAGAAAACCTATATAAATGCTTTCTGTACAGTTAGTATTGTCCTAAGAAAAAAACTGCTAATCAATTATTTAAAACCCTGCGGTCCTCTTCAATGTCTCTGTTATTGACATTGCAAAGGGGCTGGAGAGGAAGATCTGCCTTTTTGAGGATGACATTAAAATCTGCAATAGGACTGACACTCCAGGAGGGATGGAAAAATGAGCAGCGATCTGAGAAAGCAAGAGGAGTGATCAAGGGTATGGCAGCTAAGCTTCAATGCGAAAGTGCAAAATCATGCACTTGGAACACAGAAACCCAGGGTGGAGTACAAAATTGGGAGAGTGGTATTGATGACCACAAATCAGGAAAGAAACCTGGGGCTAATCATATCTGATAACCTAAAGGTGGTCAGGCAGTGTGACAAGGCAGTTGGGAGAGCTAGTGTGATGCTATAATGATTAGGGAAGGGTATCAGCAGCAGAAAGAGGGAGCTGGTGTTACCTCTGAATAGATCAATGGTGATACCTCACCTGGAGTACTGTGTCCAGTTCTGGAGACCTCATCTCCCGAAGGATATAGGCATAGTGGAGGTGGTTCACAGGGGGCAACTAAATGGTGCAGGGTCTGGATAATAAGCCTGATAAGGAGTGACTGAGGGAACTCAATATGTACACCCTGGAGGAAAGAAGGAGAGTGGGGATATGATAGAGACTTTCAAATACCTCAAGGGTGTAAATAAGGAAAAAAAGGAAAGCATTTTTCAGAAAACAAAATGCTCGAGAACAATGGGGTCATGTTATGATGTTGGAAGGGGTAGACTCAGGGGGTAAGTGAGGAAGTACTTCTTCATGGAAAGAATGGTGGATGCCTGGAACAGCCTCCCAGCAGAGGTGGTGGAGGCAAAAACTGTACTGGGGTTCAAGAATGCATGGGATAGGCATAAGGGCACCTTACTAGTAAGGTAAGGGGGTGTCGAACAGGAGATCAAGAAGGGTTTGCAGTAATACAGTAGGTAGGGAAAAATGTGAAGACTCGGTTGGCCAAACGGTTCTTATCTGTTGTCAAATTCTATGTTTCTGTGCTGAAATGCATACCTTATACAGTAAAATACATACATATCGACTGAAATACAAATACTGAGCAATAGTGAAATGCATATGTATCTACTGAAATACACATACTGACTACTGAAAAGCCACATACGCTATAGACTGAAAAAATGTGTGTATTCAAACACATACACTACCTATTGAGATACATACAGAACACTACAGGCTGAAAAACCCACATACACTACATACTAAAAGAAATACACTATACTACTGTATGTATTGTAGCACATACACTATATATCAAAAACAATTCCACATACACTATATACTGAAACAAATACACCGCATTTTGAAATATATAAAAAAAAAATGTTATGGAGTTGCTGGTGGAACCTTGGAACAGTCTGCCAGATGAGGTGGTACAAGTCAAACCCATAAATGGTTTCAAGGACTGGTGGGATAAAGTGACGGGCATAGTGGCTACTCAGGGTAATAGTAGCATGGAGGGAAATGGAAGGGGGGTGGATAGAGAGGAATAATACCCTTAATGACAATTACATCCTAGGGATTGATAGGGAACCATGGGCAGACTGGATGGGGCATCAGTCTTTTTGTTCTGGCATTGTCTATGTTTCTGTTTCTATATACACTATCTACTGAAATTCATACACTACACATTAAAAAATCTACATACATTATATACTGAAATAAATACATTGCATACTGAAACATATACACTAACTACTGAAATACATTCACTGCACATTAAAAATATGCATACACTACATACCGAAACATATACACTACATAGTGAAACACATACACTGTATATTAAAATACATAAACTATACTGTACATTGAAAAACCCATATACATTATATACTGAAACAAACACACTATATTATGAAACACATATACACTATATATTCAACCATTCTACACACAATATATGGAAACAAATAAACTATATACTGACATTAGCTCCACCTCTGGAATGGCCTTCTCTTGCACTCATTTTTGTGCTGCACTCAGTGAACTGCTGGCCTGGTGAGAGGATGTCTGAAGCTGTAGAGTATAGGGTAAACAAAACAGAGCTATCTTTTCTACTTCTGCTTTTTTATGGGGGGTTTCCAACTCCAATCAATCAAATTTCAAAACATGGTGATGTTACAAGAAGTTTTACAACTAATTTAAATCAGTTTAGTTTAGTTTAGTTCAGTGCTGCCTTCGTTTGCTGTAAAAATTTAATTATTTATTTTTAATTATTATTCGGAAAGTACCTTTGAGCTAAAAGCTCATTTACAAAGGTTCCACATTAGACACAAGGCTTGGACATTGGTATAGTACAGTAAAACAGATATAGAGTACAAGTAGCAGTTGAGATCAAGTTACTATAAACATTTAAACAATTAAGGAAATACAGGTGAAAAATCACAGAGAACACTATACAACATCATGAGCAGCTGGGAAAACAGCTTTGTTCACATTTGATGCCATAGTAGGAGTTACCTAGTAAGGTTCTGTAGGGAATGGAGGTAGAGAGGAAGTTAGAAGAATGGGGTGATGTGAGGAGAGAAATAGTTAGGGATGAGAAGGTGGGGGTAGTATAAGGTTGGTGCAGCCAAGGGAAAGGTGGGGGTATCTAGAATAGGAGTAAGAGGACTGGCCTTGCCAGTAGTAAAGGTAGCAGGCTTATAGAGTCCTCCATTGTAGAGTGTAAAGTGCATAGTTGTGGAGAACAGATATCTATGGTTAAGTAGTCAAGTTAAGTAGTCCTTCACCACTACTGCCGAGTGAGGAGATGGTGGCACCAGGGTGGGGCAAAGTTCTTGGACGGCACTCACAAGTGCTACCATTAGCTAGCTGCTGTCTCAGCTTATGCTTGAAAGCTGGCAGAGTCATGGCATTAGTTATAGAGGCAGGGAGCTCATTCATCCAAACTGGGGCCCTGTAGGCAAACCATCTTTGTCCTAGCGATGTTCTCCTATAGGGCACGCTGAGAGAGCCATGGGCATTGCCTCTAGTGAAAGCTGTGAATTTGCTGGAAGAAGGATCTGGATGATACATGGAGGGGAGAGACCAAGTTGTGCTTTTTTACCTGATAGGACGTACTGGAATTTAGTTCTTGCATTCAGGTTGAGCCATTTGACTTGCTCAAAGACTTTGCAAGTAAGCGTAAGCTTGTCTGCCCCCAGAACTAGCCTCCATGCTTTATTGAGGGCAGTGGAAACTCTTTTGAGAGCCATGTCCAATGCTGCGCTGTACACCACTAGCCCATAATCTATGACTGATAGTTTATAGCTGGTTACTGAGAGTCATAGTACTGCAGGTATGAGATAATTTCTGTGCCTATATAGGACCGCTAGTCTGGTATTGACCAATTTTTTTTTTATATAATTAAAATTTTTATTGTTTTATATGCCACTCCAGAAAACAACAAGGAAACAGCAGTATCTTACTATGACAGGTACAGTTCAACCATCTTTAGAGAGATGACATGTTACATCTAGGGCATATTATAAAAATAGAGTTTGGTAATAACAGATCAGGAGAAAAAATAGGTATGAAAAACAGACAAGGCCCCTCCACCCAAGCCTCCCCACCCAAGGTTACTGTAGAAGGAAGAGATTGGAAACGCAGGAAGGAAGAAAAGTAAGGCAAATAGGTTAGGCCAGGTAGTGTAAATTAGTTCTTCGAGTTCCAGCATCGCAAGAAGCGGTCTAAGTGACCCCATCTTAATGTAAAGATTTTCATCTGGCCTCGATTATAAGCTATATGTCTTTCCAGCTGAAGAGCTAACGTACATTCACGGTGCCACTCCAGAAGGGTCGGGGAGCAGTCAGATGACCAGTGCCTTAGAATTATGAGCTTCCTAGTGGCAGTAATAATTGACACTTGAGCTCTCCATGATTTTGGAGTGGAACCAGGAAAAACATTCAATAAGCAGATTTCTGGAGTGTTCATAGCCAAGGATAGGGCGTATTAGCTTACTAAGAGACTCCCATAGAATTTGAATCTTCGGGCATGCCCAAAAGACATGGTATAAGGAACCCTCTTCTAGTTCACATCTCCAGCAGAGTGGGGAACTACGCGCCTTCCATCTGTAAAGGTGCGTGGGAGTTAGGTATAAGTGGTGTAGCAAACTGAATTGGATCAACCTGAATCTATCTTGTTTAAGATATCTGTAGCTAGAATTCCAAAGCTTAATCCAGAAGTCTGGTGTATCTGTGAGGTTTAACTCATTGACCCAATAATAACAGACTCCGGATGGAAGTTTAGGATCCCACTCTAGTAATACTTTGTATACTTTAGATATTGCATGTGGCTGCATCGCAGCTGCTAAGAGGGAGTCAATGTTTACTGACTTAAAAGTCAAAGTTGAGAGCGAGGACAGGAATGGAGACAAGGCCCTTCCCAGCTGCAGCCATCTAAAAAAGCAATTATCGTCAAAGCCATAACAGTTTTTTTAGGTCCTCAAAGGATCTCAACATGTCCCGATCCAAGAGGTCTGCAGCTGAGAAGTGGCTAATCTGCGACCAGAAAGGCGGAGGTATAGTGTTACCCCCAATCTTAAAGTGGATATTTTCAAAAATAGGTTGGGCAGCCGAGGTCCACCATCTGACTTTAAAACGTTGCTGTAGTTGAAAAAGGGCTTTCAGAGACCACCCCATAGGATTATTCTTAAATGGCCTAGGAATATCAGAAGGGGAGAGAAATAGGAGGGCTCGCAAGGAAGAATTTACACTCTTCGCTAGCCCATACTCTATATCATACCAGAGGGGCCTGTAATCTAAAGGTGCCCTATCTTTATTCCACCAACCCAGCTTACACATATGTTGTGCAATATAGTAGAAATACACTGAAGGGGCGGTTAAACCACCCTTGCCTTTTGGGGCTATTAAATTATGGTATGACCTCCGGGTTCGCTTACCTTGCCATAGAAAAGAGTCAAAAATTTTCTGTAATTTGAGGAACCATTTTTTTGGGAGATATGCCCCAATCATACCCAAGGGGTATAAAAGCCTAGGTAGAATATTCATCTTTAATATACTTACCCTGCCCCACAATGTTAAGGAGAGAGATCTCCATCTAGTCAAATCATCTGATATAGCTTGAACAAGAGTATCTAAATTCTTTTGAATCATTAACGAAATACTTGTGGAAATGTTGATACCCAAATACGATAAGGACTTGTCTTCCCAACCTAAGTTAAGGGAGTCAAAATCTGTCATTATTACCTTATTATTTAACGGAAAACTTTAGATTTTGACGATTTAATTTATAACCGACACTTTTGAAAAGCGGTCTATTTCTGGTATGGCCGGCATGGAAACATCGATTTTCAACATGTAACAAGACATCTTCTGCATAGGTGAGCAGACATAAGAGTCTCTGCCCACCTTAATGCCCCTTATAAGTGGATTCCCCATTAATCTACGCAGGAACGGTTCCAAATATAAGTTAAATAGTAGTGGGGACAAAGGGCAACCTTGCCTAGTGCCCCGTTGTAACTTAATACATTGTGACAAAACCCCATTACATTTAACTCTAGCAGAGGGAGAAGAGTATAAAATTTGGACCCATTTTATAAAGCTATTGAGGATCCCAAAAGTTGACATAGTATGGAATAAGAAATCCCAAGACACCCTGTCGAATGCCTTTTCGGCATCGAGAGAAAGAAGCACAGCCAGGGTATCAGATCTTTTGACCTCTGTCATGAGATGTAACAGCTTTCTGAGATGGTCCTGAGGTAGCCTTCCCCTCATGAAACCAACTTGCTCCCTGCAAATCAGCCTGTCCATTACTTTAGCTAGTCTGCCTGCAAGAATCTTCGCTAGAATTTTTACATCTGTGTTCAATAACGATATAGGGCGATAGCTATCTAAATTCAAGGGGTCTTTGCCTACTTTCAAAATTAAGGTAATTGTTGCCTCAAAAAAAGTCACGTCAGACACTCCATATTCATACCAGTAATAAAACACTTCTAAAAGGATTGGGGCTAGTTCACAGGAAAGGGCTTTGAAAAAGTTACTAGGTAGCCATCAGGGCGGAGATTATCAAGAGGTAGTTGCTGGATAGCCTGACAGATCTCAAAGGTAGTTATTGGGAGACCAAGTCTGCGGCCTCTTCCAAGAAATTTTGGCAATGAGACTGATTGGAGGAATTCTTAATACCTGAATCGAGACCTCTAACTGAGGGTCCTTGGAGTATATCATTTGAAAGAATTCTTTAAAGGCATCCGCCATGGCATGAGGATCCGTACAGACCTGGTCTTCCTGAGAAAGACGGATTCCTGCAATATACTGGGCTGAATCCATCTGTTTTATCCGCATTGAGACAGTTTTCCGGCCTTCTCACCTGTGCTCCAAATATTGAAGCCTTTGCCAATAAAGCAAGCTCGGCTTACAAGGCAAGCCCCTAATATTGCTACTGTAATCTATGCAACTTAACTTCTGTGTCAGACGAGTGCTGGGATAGCCTATATTCAATTTGACTAATTTGGGTTAGCAAAGAGTTCATCTTATTCCTCTAGTTAAGTTTTTTCCTAGAAGTAATCTTTATTAATTCCCCCCTTAAAGAGCATTTCAGTGCTGCCCAAATCATATCTTTCTGAGGTATTGAATTTTGGTTAGCTTGTAAGAATAGGTTAATATATTCTTTAATTGTTTTTAAGTGGTATTCTTCCTTTAGTATTTGAGTAGTTAATCTCCATTGTGGTGAACGCCGGAGTAAAGGGGATGGTCTAAATAATATACTGACCGGAGCATGAGCCGAGATAACCCTGGCTGATATATCTGCCTCTATGATGTCCGGGATTGCTATAGAGCTGAGTAGAATATAATCAATTCTTGAGTAAGAATTGTGAACTGGGGAATAGAAAGAATATTGCCGTTTCCCAGGGTGAAGGATACGCCATATATCCACTCGGTCAGCATTATTCATAAGGCCCTTTAAAGCCCTTTGTGCCAGTGACAGACCTTTCTTCCTATTGAAGGTTCGGTCTATATCATTCTGTAGCACTAAATTCCAATCTCCTCCAATAATTACCAGTGGAGGCATGTCTACGACTACCCGCTGTAGTAACCTAGAAAAGAAACAGGGGGAGTCACTGTTAGGGCCATAGACTGATCCTAGGAGTAGGGTTTGCGAAGCTAATTGCGCCCATACAAGTATAAATCGGCCTTCCTGGTCCCAATATTCATTTAATAGTTTAAAGGGGTCACCTTTAGCCACCAATATGACCACTCCAGCCCTTCTGGTCGAGACCCCGGCCCTGTACACCTGGGCGACCCATGCCCTCCTGAAATACTGCATATCATCCTTTTTCAGATGAGTTTCTTGAAGGAGAGCAACATGTGCACCCAGATGGTGGAGGTGTTTTTAATATTATTTGCCGTTTAGCCCTATCCTTGGCTCCTTTCACATTCCAGGTTATGATCTTATACATTTGACTCATCATATGCAGAGGTAGGAATCCTCATGTATACAGAGAGGAAACTGGGAGTATTAAAACTCTCCCAAGGGAGAATTAAACATGAACAAATATTAACCTGCCAAAGATAAGTATACTTTCCCAAGAAACAGTAACCTTGATTATTACTAATACCCTCCCTACCACCCTGACCCCATCCAGTACCAAACCCCCCCCTCCTACAATTAACAAACAGTATACAGAAAAATCTCCCTCTCCCAGATCATCTGCCCCCCAGTTCCATAGAACTGCTCTCCTAAAAACAATCCGCCACATGATATATATCCAAACAGCCCAATATGTTCGACTACACAAGCCACAGCCCCCGCCCACCATATCCTGACTAGTAATCACATTATTAAATCCAGAGTAGCCCTAGAGCTTGATATAATGTAAAATGTTGCAGAAAGAAAAAAAAAAAAAAAAAGGGTAGATTCATATCCAGTTCTGGTCGAGAGACTAGTTCCTTTGCCAATTAGATCTGGCCTCCAACATGTCCAGTCCATATCTAGAGCAGGCAGGAGTCGAGGTGGAGACTTTCCCTTATTCGAGAAAAAAAAAAAAAGGGGGGGGACCAGTGTTCAATAAAACAAAATATGATCCATAACAGGGATCGAGCCATTGCAGTATCTCACGGCAGTCATCAAAGAGACTGCGCTACTAGACCCCTTGCTCATAGGGAGATCCAAGAGACCATTTGGAGAATTCGCATTGTCCATCACATAGCTTTACAATGGTCGTTCGCAGATTTTGGCCAGTCCAATCTTACATCAGGCTAATAACCAGGCACTTCATAAGGGAGTGTAAACAGGGAAATAGACATCAAGATGTTCCAACAGTCCACTAGGCACACCAAGTGTCTTCGAAGGGGTATAGAAACATCTCCTCATTTGAAAAGATCAGGAAGGAGTAGTTGCAGTTCTTGATGGGCTTGAGAACAGGACTCAAAGGACAACCAAGTTCCATCTAAGTTGACCATCAGGACTGCAGGATACTTCACTTTAAACTGCTTGGCAGCAGCAATAAGTTTTGTTACGATCGGGTGCAGTTCCTGGCGCTTTACTCTCACTGAGTGGGGGAGATCCTGAATAATATGTATTCGCTTGCCCTCCCATAATAGCTCCTTCACCCCTCTCACTTTGTCAAGCACATGCTGCCTGTCTAAATAATTGAGAAATTTCACAATCAAAGGCCTGGGGGGCTGACCCTGTGCAGGAGGGGGCCGCAGAGCCCTATGTGCCCTTTCTATGATGTAGTCCCCTCCAGCTGGGGAGGGGGCCAGCGATCTTGGAGCATAATTTCTGAATAAAGGAGATTGGGGAATTTCCCTCTTCCTTCTCAGGGACCCACTTATGACAATGTTGTTGCGCCTGCTGCGCCTCCAAGTCCTCGATCTTGTCCTCCAGTTTTTGAATCCATGCTTACCAATGTTAGCTCCAACTCATGGCTTGTCTGCTTATTTTCTAATGAGATCACTTTCGCTTCAGTATCGCCCACCCTTCGGGTTAAGGACTCCATTGATTTCTTGATTTGTTGCATATCTTCAGCCACCGAAGTAATTGTGGCCTGTAGAGGTTGCAGGAGCTCAAGAAACCTGGTCTCCGAAAGCGGAACGTCTACTGTGGGCAGGCTTGATAAACTAGCAGCCTGCTGCTTCGCACGCTTGGTGGCCTTGTCCTTTTCGGGAGTCCAGGGAGGAGTGTGCTTCAGTCTTGTTTTTTTAATGTACTCCTCCATTTTTTATGGTGATCGATCGGCTGGCAAAGATCTCCTCGATCTCCCCTGACAGCTTACAGGCTCGATATCGGTGGTAGAGATGCTGAAAACAGCAAAATTTGTCGGACTGGCGACGGAGCTCCGTGGGTGCGCTGCTTCCCCTCAGGCTGCCATCACGTGACCTCGGTATTGACCAATTTAAACACATGGTCTATGTGTTGTGTGTATGATAGAGTATCATCGAGTAAGATCCTCAGATATTTGAACATGTGTACTTGTTCTAGTGGCTCTACCCTATTGTTTGTGATGGTAAGTAGAGAGTTCTTTTTCCTTAGTTGGTGGCTGGCAAAGAGCATTGACTTGTTGTTTTTTATAGTTGAGAAGAAGTTTCTGCCCACCGAACCAATCCTCTAATTGGGTGAAGGTAGACTGAAGATTCTTAGTGAGTTGTTCTAGTTGGGATTTGCACTTTAGGATGACGACGTCATCAACGTATAGGATAATTTTACTGGGACAGGATTTTGGTAGTCCATTTAGGAAAAGGCTAAACAGTAGGGGTCCCAGGATGGACCTTTGAGGGACTCCCATTGACTCCTCACTTGTTGCTGATATCGCCTTCCCAATTTTTATGGTTTGTGATCTGCAGGAGAGGTAGTCCTTGAACTATTCAACCAAGCTGTGGGAGAGGCATGGAGGAGGCCTAATTGCATTAATTACTGTAACAGTATGTGGTGGTTGACTGTGAGGTCAATAAAAATTTACCTCACAAGCCTGCCTCCGTCTAGGGCCTGGTGGACATAATCAAAGAATTCAACTAAAGCGGTTGAAGTATTATGTTTTTTTTCTAAAGCCATGCTGCTGTGGGCATTGAATGTTATACTTTTGCGAGTAGTCTGAGAGCTGGTCTGAGATTATTCTCTCCAAGGCCTTGGGGGAGGATGGAGATAAGCTGGTAGTTTGCTGTACTGGACCAATCTTCACTTTCATAAACTGGGGTGACAAGTGCCTGCTTCCAGAGTTTGGGGAATTTGGCCACACCTCGTCCAAAGTGAGGGCCACTATTTTCATATCTAATTTATCACTTCCTAGCCTGGTTTTCCCCAGAACCATCTTTACATATTTCATGGCCTCCTGGACTGAGATACACTTGAAGTAAAATGGTGGATGGTCTCTGATGGGGGCTACTAGTGTTTGATTAGGTGCTAAGAGGTAGTCCAGGGGGAGGACAGAGCTCAGGTCCATGAATGCTGTGTTGAAGGAGTCTGCAATCAGGAGAGGTCCTGGGTGATGTTCCCTTTGATGTTGAGCAGAGAATGCTGTTTCTTGTCTTCATTCCCTAAGAGGTCTTTTATATTACACCAGAACTTCCTACTCTCCCCAGGTTTTCTCTAGTTGTTCTCAATGATACTTAGCTTTGGCCAGTCTTATATCATAGGTACATTTTTTTCTAGAAGCCCAGTATACCTGATAATCATACGCAGTGCCAGTGGCCTTGGCTTGGTGCCAAAATCATATTTGATTGGGACTATAATACATAGGAGATTTATAAAATATCAGTGTAGTACTATATAAACACAGGGGACTGCATGCCCACATTTCTGTTATAAGTGGGGATTTTGATCAGATTTTCCATCGCCTAGAAGAGCAATTATGTAAAATCAGTTATTGTTTTAGTTCAGCAGCTTATCTCAGCTGAATGCTTGGATGGCAGGGACTGTGATAGTGTAAGCAAATAACAGTTTATTTTGATTTAGTTTTGTTTTTTATTTTAATATTTTGTTTAAGAAAGGTTATTTGTTAAGAAAAACAAAAATACATTTTTTTGCAGTAAGTGCAAGGGCCCAATTCTCATCAGGAGCATATGGCATATGCATGATTTGCACATTTTTGTTCTGAATAACTCTGCACCATGATACCTCATTGGTGGCATTCATAGCCCCTAGACACCCCTAAAAATATATGTGAAGCACTGCAAGGTGGACAAAGCTTTGCCTGAACAGGATATCTACTAGAAAGCCTGCCTTGGTCTAGCTACATAAGCTCTGTTCACACTGGGGTTGGGATATTCGGAGATCCTGGATTGTATCCCTAAATGTTTGCTCTAGGAGCAAATTAGTGTTTGGAGCAAAGAACAGGTATATTGGAATGTGCTGAGGTACATAGTGAGTGTTAAAGTCATGTTCCAATATAAGAACCAGACATTATCTCAATTGCACCCGCAAACCACATCCCCCAACTGGCCAACAGAGTTATGCAGCCAATAACATGATATGGAGCCTGCAGAAGCAATTGGGCTGTTAGGGCGAACTAAGGGAAATTGCTCCTCAGTAGCAATCTGCCATACCCATACCTTAATATGAAAATGACCCATAGTACAAGCAAGGAATTACGGGGACATTTGTATCCCATTAGGGCCTCATTATAGTCCTAGAGCAAACACGGTTTGTACACGCCCCACCTCAGTATCACTCAGATTCAGTGGTCCACCTCAAATACCCCACTGGTATGTTTACAGAAGTTCCTTATGTCCAGTGGTCCCACCTACACCATGATTGCACTGTCTGTACATGGCATAACTTTCTCTTGTGTCCAGTGGTTCATTTCATTTCATTCTTTATTTTTAAAAGGCGCTTTTCTCATAACCAAAGCGCCTGTACAATACATAAAACAATGAATAAACCAAATTTAAAACTAAGATAAGTCATTAAAAGCTATACTAAAAATATGTGTCTTCAAAGCTCCTTTAAAGCTTAGGACAGTCGGGCAATTTCTCACCTGACGAGGTAGAGAATTCCACAGGGTCAGGGCCATAAAACTAAATGATCTAGCCCCTGAAGTTTTTAAATGAACCCTGGGAATCTCTAGCAATCCCTCATCAGTGGATCGGAGGGGGCCGGGAGGACAGTAGGGGCACAGGAGCTCTTTCAGGTAAGTAGGTCCCTGATCATGTAGGGCTTTATAGGTCAGCAAACGACCTTGAAGGTGATTCGCCAGAACAGGCAGCCAGTGCAGTCCACGGAGCACAGTGGATTATATGGCTGGATCTAGAAGATCCAGTCAACAACCTGGCCGCCGCATTCTGCACTAGCTGCAGATGGCGAAGTTCAACCCCCGATAGCCCCAGGTAAAGGGAGTTGCAATAGTCAAGGTGGGAGGTAACGAAAGCGTGGATCAACGTTGGAAGATCCTCTGGAGGAACCAGGTGCTTCACCCTGGTGATGTTCCTCAGATGGAAAAAGGAAGTTTTGACCACCGCTGACACCTGAGATTTAAACGTCAAGCGGTAGTCAAATATTACGCCCAGGTTCCGCACCTGGTCTGAGGTCGTCAGTTGGACGGCCCCAAGCCATAAGCCTGAGGGCGATCCATCCAGCAGACTCACCTCACAGCGACCCTTGTCCACGACCAACACCTCAGTTTTCTCCGGGTTTAACCTCAGCCAACTCCCATTCATCCAGTCTTGGATCTTGGCAAGGCAGTTATTAAATACCGAAAAGGCAGCATCCTGGCCAGGCACAAAAGACATATACAGCTGGGTATCATCTGCATAACAGTGAAAACCCAAACCGCATCATCTAATAATTGTTCCTAACGGCAGCATATACACCGCAAACAACATGGGTTCACCCCCCCCCCAGTCAGCTGCCTGGTAAGGTCAGTAATTCTTTCATGCCACTTCCCCACTGCCCAGTGGTTCCCCATCCTCTGATTAGTTGCCCAATAGAAGCTGTAACTGTAGACATTCCCAGGTATCCAGTGGTCCCCCCACCTCAGGATTGCCCAGTCAGTACATGGCATAACTGTCCCTGGTGTCTAGTGGCTCCCCACCTCCCCGATTGCATGCCCAGGTAATTTCTTTGTACCACTTGCCTGGTATCCAGTAACTTCCTCATACCCCAGTTAGCAACCTGGTACGATTAGTAAGTCTTCTGTACCATGCTGCTGGTGTCCAGTGGTCCCTCTTCTGCCTGTATGAATGACAACCACAGCCTGCCTACCCAGTCTCCATCACTACCACCACAACTCCAACCCCTCGCCTATGGTATATACCCCCTGATGGCAACTGGAACAGAGCCTCTGTTTACCTCCATGGCTGATCATTGTCTGAAAGACACTGTTTGGGCCACAGCCTTTTGAAAGATCTTCTGGAGGAGACTGAGATGCTGCCCTTGATTTACTCCTTTCTTTGGGTGGGGGGCACAGGTTATTGAACTCCGGGCTGAACTAGTAAGGATACAGAGGAACTTCTGCCCCAACCAGGGGCCACTAAGTCTGCTGCCACTCCCCTGAGGATGCCTATACAGATTTGATGGACCTTGGTAGTCTCTGGGTGGGTGAAGTGGCAGGAAGGGTGCATGCTTCTCAACCTATAACATTGCTGAACTCCTTTGCTACACTGTCAGGATGGGAATGCAGAAAGGAAGCACCCATTGCAGGGGGAAGGGAGGAGGTAGGGTCCTCACAAGTGGAGGCCCCAAGGAGGGAGAGGTCACCAGCTCAAGAAGTAGTTTCTGGTGGGGGATTTATTGTGAGGGGGATAAACTTTGGAGGGGGGAATAACATGGAGGTGGCATGCCTGAGTGGTGCTTCATTTTGGAGGAGCTGGAATTGAAATAGGCATCATTATCCACCTGGGCATGAATGACATGGCAAGGGATAAGGAAGGAATAGTGCATGGTAACTATAGGAAGCTGGAGAAGGGTCTCAAGCAGGTGGCATGTGTGGTGACTTTGTCCAAGGTGTTACCTGTGTACAGCTGGAGAAAGGTAAGGCTACACCACTCCAGGGCATTTAATGAACGGTTGAAACCATGGTGCATGCAGGAGAATGTTGGCTAGATGAAGGACTAAGGTCAGCCTGGGAGAATATGGGCCTATATAAGGAAGACAGCATGCATCCTTCTGGGAAGGGGACCACAATCCTTGCTGGGAGGTTTAAATGCTACTTGGATAAGCATTTTAACTCACTGAGGGGTGGCAGTAAAACCAACAACTCTCCTCCCCAGATAATGCAGCATTAGGGCAGAAGGGAAGGCCCAAGGGGAGAAAACTCGACTCGGGCAGGGTACAGAAAGGCAAGGATGGAGACAAGACAGAATAAAAGGGTGGTATAACTCAGGTAATCAAGGTAAAGGACTGAAGGAGATAAGGAATGGTGAAGGTAAAAAGGGATGAGGTGAGTCGGGAGGCTTCAAGAAATACAGGTAGGAATGGTAGGATAAAGTAGGGCAGCAGGCAGGGGGAAGGAAGGTGTGGAGACTGAACCATGAGTGCCAATGCAAGGAGTCTTGGAAACAAAATTCCAGACCCTGAAAGCCATCATAGTGGAGGCTAACCTGCATATACTGTATTGGCCATAAGAGAGTCATGGTGCACTGAGCAAAAGTACATGGATATGGACATACCGGGCTACTCTCTGTTCAGGACAAACATGGGAGGGAGCAAAAGGGTAGCGATTTTACTATATGGTATGTGAGGGAGGGAATTAAGGCTATGGAACTACAGGGGCACTGAAGGAAAAGGCTGCACTGGAGGTGCTATGGGTCATCCTGGAAACATGTGCTGGGGCCTCTATTCATACAGGGCTGCTATACAGACCTTCAGCAAAAGTGAAGGAACAGGATTTTGGGGAAGTCATCAACAGAACAGTAAATAAGGGGGCGATTCTGCTTGTTGGTGACATCTGCCAGATGTGGAGTGGAGCCTTCCAACTTCAGCTTCAGCAAGGAACAGGGCAATTCTTAACTCACTACAAAAGGCTTTTCTCAGGAAGACAGTCAAATAACCCACTAGTGATGAGGCATTGCTAGACCTTGTACTTACTAACAGGAACAGTGTTGCAGACATCCATTTTCATCTGCCAGCACAAACCAGATGCTCCTACCTGCTACAATCATCTTGCAGCATTCAGAAACAGCCTGCCTGAACAGCATCTGCAGCATGTGGCTGCAAGGACTTTGGTATTCTCAGTGTGTAAGGGGATCGGGGGAGCTGGCAGCCATGATACATCATCCAGGGGGTGGGCTTGACAGTTTCAAAAGCCTGTTCTGCCCGCTATTGCTTCAGATCTGTTTTCATCTGCCAGTTCACAACAGACATTGCTGCCTGCTACAACCATCCTGCAGCCTTCAGAAAGAGCCTGCCTGAACAGTATCTGGAGCATTTGGCTGCAAGAACTATGGTATTCTCATGTTTAGGGTCTTGGGGGAGCTGGCAGCCAAGATGCATCATCTAGGGGGCAGGCTTGTCAGTTTCAAAAGCCCGTGCCACCCACTAACACTCCAGATCCATTTCCATGTGCCAGCACACACCAGATGCTGCTACTTGCTACAACCATCCTGCAGCCTTCAAAAACAACCTGCTTGAACAGTATCTGCAGCATTTGGCTGCAAGGACTTTGGTATTCTCAGTGTATAGGGGGCTCGGGGGAGCTTGCAGCCATGATACGTCATCCAGGAGGTGGGCTGGAAAGTTTCAAAAGCCTGTTCTTCCCTCTAGCACTCCAGATCAATTTTCATCTGCCAGCACACACCAGACATTGCTACCTGCTACAACCATCCTGCAGCCTCAGAAACAGACTGCCTGAACAGTATCTGCAGCATTTGGCTGCAAGGACTTTGATATTCTCGGTGTATAGGGGGCTCAGGGGAGCTGGCGCCCAAGACACGTCATCCAGGGAGCAGGCTTGTCAGTTTCAAAAGCCTGTGCCACCAGCTAGCATGAGCATTGTGAGAGCATGGGGCCGTAAATGCCACTCTGTAAGTAAAGTTTCCAAATTGCACAAAGGCTAGGTTAGATATTTAGTAAGTTACTGGTATTTAAGTCAGCATTGTTTGTATCTTAAGAGTGTTTTAGGTGTTTGATAGTTTGCTCCAAGACATTCCATGCCTGCACAGGGTAACAAAAACCTGTACTTAGTTATTTTGCCTGTTACTTGATTGCTAATTTGAGAATAGTTAAACCCGATACAGAGTTCATGGTGTACCTGGTAAGCAAACTGCTAATATTAATGGTGTTAACTTTTATTGTAGATAACTGGGTGTAGTTAAGTTTTATGTTATTTTATTTTATCTATTTATGTTTGAAGTTAGTGATTTTATGGAGTAAGATGAAACTAATTCCAATAACTGGGGAATTGATGTTTCTGATATGGACTGTTTGTGTTTCTAACTATTTATATTGTACAAAGCAAAATGAGAAGACCAAATTAAGGTCCATAGAAAAAAAGGGTCAGCATGCTGGTAGCCTTGAGAGCTGAAACAAACATTCATTAAAACACACCAAATCGATCTAAAACTTAGCTTAAGTAAAAAAAAAAAGTATAGTATGTATGGTATAAATATGACTTGCTTCTTGTTACTAGCAGGTAACTAACCTAGGACCCAAAGTGAATAAGGAAGTAAAAGTATTCCATACAAATGCTCATAATATATTACCAAAAATTTACAAATTAAGAATTTGGTATATGCAAAATAAACAAACATTACTTGGAATTTCTGAGACGTGGCTAGATAATAAAATAGTTGATACTGAAATAAAAATTCAGGGTTATGACCATGTGCATATGATAGGAACCAAAGGGATGATGGTGTCTTACTCTACATAAATAAGGAGATAGGATCTTACAACCATAAATTCCATGTAAGGTAAATGGTACTGGCACGGGGTCATATCACTGCAGACAAAAACAGCGTGGCTACAAATGCCACAAGCAACTCAATGCCAACCACAACAGAGTCACACAAAACACTGACTCAAACAACAAGCTCTGGCACAGCCACTACAACTGTGAATGCATTAACTAGATAAGGGTGTTTCATGGGCTTAAGCATAAACATTTATTTATTTATTTAAAAAATATCAGATTTACAAACCTTTGAGTCACAGATTCATTTACAAAGGAACCTCGTCGAAACTAATACAAAGACAGCACAGTTAACAAGTCAAAAAACAATGGCTTGGAGAGCAGACAGTTGGAACAATCATTCACTGGAGGAACATGGGTAGCAGCAGATAAACAGATTACATAGTTTAGGCACACAGGCACCACATCAAGAAGACCAAAGCAGTTCAAACAATATACAATAGCTAAATCAAATAGACATCAGGAGTCAAAGAGAAGCCCAGAGTGTTCACATGAAGGCTGTTGCATACACTAACTGAATCAAAGTATAGTACATTGAGAAAGGGCCTATTTAAGCAATAAGACAGGACAGGGTGTGTGTTATCATGTAATAACATCACTCCTGGGGTGGGTTGAAGCATGAGGTGAAGGCGAGTATTTATTTATTTGCACGTATTTATTTTATCCACTGGATCAGCATTATTTTCACAAGCTGTACCCAGTGCAGATTTTACAGCTCTGCTCCTGGTCTGGTGATCTGGGTTTTACCCAGACCACACTGCATATGGCTTAGTGATATACTGTACAGATGGCAGCAGAGTCTAACCCATTGAAGGTTGAAGTTTCAGAAAACCATTATGCTACAAATACCAAGACTCACTCCCTTCCTTACCCCCCAGTCACAATTAATCTTCTACCAAAGTCATGCTTAAATACTGGTGCCTCTACATCCACGCCACTAAGCTTTTAATGCCAACATGCTTTTTCTGCTGCTGTGAGTTAAACTCTTTATTTAAAAACATTTTGTTGAGAAATTTTTGTTTTACTATATCCATTGTGAGGAAAAATGAATTTGTAAAAGAAACCAAAATCCCCATTTATCAGTTCATTGAATCACAATATAGCATGTTATGAATTTTTCAGATTCTATGTGTAACCTACAGTAAGTCAAACAGAAATTAGACACAAATGCTTACTTATTTGCAAGTGCAGCAAATGTGGTTATTATCATTCGGTTGTAAACACCTATAGTCACAGCCAGGATTCACATTGCTAAACTCTGGGTAAGTATGACAAGTTTCCTAAATACTGGTACCTTATCCAGCTGTGTTCTGCTTGGTGTGCATGTGTGTGTGTGTGTGTGTGTGTGTATGTGTTTAAACATGTAACTTTCTATAGTATATTGTATAGCACTGTGAATCTTGACTGCAGTGTACTTTCTCTGCTGTGGCTAAGCAAGACACTGTAACAAGACACTGACCTGCTGTAGGGGCTATTAGACATCAAACCAAAGGGTAGTCTGTGAAGACTAACTTGGAGAAGATGAAATAAAACAAACTTGAATGACAGCCCCCAGACATCATAAAACACCCAGGGAAAATTAGAAAAAAATCCTTTCACAGCTTAGGCAGAAACAAAACACTGGATTGAAGTGAGAACTCAAAACTGGTAGTAATACATATATTCCTGATTTTAACATGCAGCTTTCCTTTAAGAAGATTCAGTAGAATATAAACAGTAGCCCAGAACTGCCTGCCTGAGAATGAATTTGGTATATTACTTGGAAAAAGGCAAGGCTGGCTCTCTTGCTATGCAATGTCCTGCAAAGTAACACACTAACTGCTCTTAGGATGGTGGTGTCAAATGCTGTGAGGTGCCTAGGGGAACTTATTATGCAGAAAGTTCCAGAAAGTGTTTAACCCATTCTACTTCTAATAGTTTTCTATGATGTCTGTACTATCCATTTGTGCAAGTCAACTCCACTTCTCAAACTTAAAAAGAAAAATACACTTCATCACAGACTGTGTTTACCAAGCACTGTGCCCATGATTAAAATAATTTGAACTCCATCCCCCCAAAAATGTGCCCTCACATGAACATGCATGAGTTCTCTGTAAAGACAATTAAAACATGTATTTCTAAATGCATTACTAACATCAATGCTTTCAAGGTTTTGAAACTACTAAAAAGACAAACTATATATATATATATATATATATATATATAATATGGTAAACAGATATTGTTAATCACAAAAGCTGAACTTTGTTTTTAGTATATAAATGTTTACAAAATATCTGAAAGCTATCTATTTTCCTTAGTTTTTAGACACTTCTTAGTCTTTCCTTTTGAGACACCAGGAGACTCTGATAATCATTTGTTCCAAGGGTTTTTAAGTCAGTTTGAAGGCATTTTAAGTATCTTCTGTTCTCCTAGTCCTTAACAAAATGCAGGGACTCCACAGACTTGTTGTTCCTTGGTCCACACCCCAAACTAGTGAGTCTTCTTTCAGCATGATAGATCCACCTCATGCCCCTCCCACATGAATAAAAAAAGGTGGGATGGACCTTTTGGAGCTTCTTGGGTGGAGGTGGGGTGGACCTTACTTCCTCCAAAAACTATGCTGCCTCCCACTACTCAGGTTCCAGTTCTTGTACCACCCATTTAAGAAAGAAAATAGTACCCTGCAACCATTGACTAACATGAAAGCGTATTTATTTGAGGGTGGAAAACATTTCTTGGAGGAGGAGGATAAGGGGGAGGAGACTATTCACACCTTCAGTCAGTTCCATGGATACAAAACATGACCTCACTCCTTTTGTACATGCAATACTCCTGTTGGTTCTGCCCCCAGTCATAAAAAGAGCATGCCCATTGCAAACAGTGGGACTTTATGTTTTTTTTTTGTGTGGGTGAAATTCTGCCGTTCGCAGGCAAAATTCCGCATTTCACCTGCAAAATTCCACATTTCACAGGTGAAATTCCACATTTCGCACCCGCAACATATTTTGCAGAATGCATGAATTTTGTGAAATATTTTGCCTGGCAAAATTCACGATTTCATCAGAATTTCACTGGCGAAATTAAATGTCACTGCATCTCTACTCCCCGGCATCTAGTGCTTGTGCCACTTTGTTGATGAAGTCCATAAGTGCTGTGCCCGACGAGTACCCAGCCCTAAACCTATGTTGGAATTGGGTCAATGTCTGATGTTTCTCCAAATAATCGTAAAGCTGGTTGTATACCATTCTCACCAACAATTTGGACAGGATGGACAACAATGCTATTGGCCTATAGTTTGATGGTTCATTTGGACAACCACCCTTAAATATAGGAGCAGTCTTAGCTTGCTTCCAGTTTTCAGGGAATATTCCCTCTATTAGACTCTGAGGGCTAGATATTCAAAGGGATTGCACCTTGTGCAACTGAGTTGCACCAGCGCAACCCGAGAACTGCAACCCGGGGCAATATTCAAATGTGGGAATTGCGCAGTGCAATTCCCAGTGTGCTGGGGTGCAAAGATAATGTATGCGGCTCTTCTCCAGGGGGCATGCCCATGTATATGCGGCATATCCCAATATTCAGCCCAGGATGTGCGGCGCACATGCTGCACAACCCCGAGATATGCCACATACTGGGGCACAAAGTTGAGCCCCAAAAACATGGCGCAAATGGTAGCCACCCACAGGCGAGCTGCTGTAATGCTAAGGGCATCACAGCAGCCACCAGCCGTGGGTGGCTTCCCCCACAGAACACTGTTCACAAGCACCCACAAATGTCTCTGGTAGTCTAGTGGTACCCTCCTCCCTGCCTATAACCCTGATCACCAGAAATAAAGTATTATATATTCCCTGGTAGTCTAGTGGTGCCCCCGTAACTGCCCATAAACCCGATCACCTGAAATAAAGTATTATATATTTCCTGGTAGTCTAGTGGTGCCTCACTCCCTGCTTGTAACCCCAATCACCTGAAATAAAGTATTATATATTTCCTGGCAGTCTAGCAGTACTCCCTACCCCTCCCATACTTCTGATTACCCATAAATACGATTAATATTTCCCTGGTAGTCTAGTGGTACCCCCCCACCGAGCCGGTAGCCCCGATCACCAGTACAGTTGAGTAAAACATATCCCTGGTTGTCCAGTGGAACCCCCCACCCACACAGGACCCCCTGCCCACCCCGCTGCCCCCCAACATCGGAGGGCAGCAGCAAATGCACCCACATACCACCACAGCTGCCAGTCGAATGACAGCTTATAGTATCAGCTGCAAGCCCATTGTGGACCAAAGGGTTTGCAGTGCATACTGTAATAGTCATTCACAAATGTGTGAATGAAGTCATTCATTCACATATTTGTGAATGACTACTCATTTCACTTGCCAGCCCTGCACAGCACATGCAAATGGGGCCATAATGACATGCAAATGACCCCATTTGCACCTTGCATGCATAATGACTCCATTTGCATATCCAGGTCTGAATATCTGGGAATTCTGCCTGGTGCAGCTACAGTTGCACTTGAGCATTTCCATTCCTGGCATTTAGATCTGTCTGGAGGATGTGCCAGCACATTGTACTTGTGCCATGCACATTATGTGCTATAATCAGAGGAGATGTGTCATTGCACATCTCTTTTGAATATCTCCCTTTGTTGCTCCAGTGCAATTCAGTTGTGCTGCACCACCACTTGCGCCTTTGTCAGGTGCAATTCTGAATATCAGGGTCAGATTGAATAGTTTAGTAATTGCTGGCAACACTGTGTTATGACATCTTTCAGAAATTTGATTTCAATATTGTCAAAACTGCCAGATTTTGGGGGTTTTAAATTCTTAATCTTCAGTAACACTTCCTTAACTTTAATTTTCCTAAAACCTTCGTAAATCTTTTTCTAAGTTTCTATTTCCAATGCTTTCAGTATTTGTATTTGTTGTACCTGGAATCTTATTGTCTGATAAAGTGATAAAATAACAATTTAAAGCGTCGGCTGCTTTTTTAGAGCTTAGGATGTCCCCATTGCTATCCAGTACCTTGATTTCAGATGTTATCTTAACTGAGTTTTCTAATTCTTTAATTATATCTCAGTACTGTTTTGGTTCTCATGTATTGCTAATTTTGTCTTGATAGTATTATTTGCCTGTTTTATAAGTATTTTACATCTGTTTCTCTGCTTTTTGAATACTTCTCAATCTTGTTTCCTGATTTATTTGCCTTTTTCAAAAATCTATTTTTAAGGTGGATCATTTTCCTTAAAAATGTATCCACCCTTACTAAATGGTTGGGATGGACCAGGGTCCCCTGAGACTGGGTCAACAGGTTCCTGTGAAGGGGGAGTGGAGCCGGAGGTTCCTCCACCAGCTGCAATAGCAGGGGAAACCATATCTGGCAGCAATTTGATGAGGACCCTCTAAATTAGAGGGAAAAAAGGAAATGCATAAACAGGACAACACATCTTTCCAGAAAACTCCAGGCCCAGGATCGAGCTAGTAGAAATTGGGCAGTTTTCGTTAAGTTGGGACCCCATCTGTAGAACAACTGCTCTGCTATGGATGAGAGGAACTCCCACTCATGCATCCTAGAATGAGTCTGGCTGAGGCAGTCGACCAGAGTGTTTAGCACGCCTAGTACATGGACCACCAAGAGTGTCAGACCATGATCCAATTCCCAGTACCACACCCTCATGCCATCCCTGGATAGGAGGTCAGTACTGTATGAATACCCCCCTGCATGTTGATGTAGTACATTATGCAGAGGTTGTCTTACTGCACCAACAGCTGACCCGGAGCAAGATGGTTCTGAAAGGCCTGCATGGCATGCAGAACTGCCCACATCTCCAGGACATTGCCTGAGACTAGAAGCCCTGGGTTTGAAAGGGTCCCAGGTGAGCTCCCCAGCCCAAACCAGAAGCGTTCGTGGTGAGGATCTGCTGTGGGCCAGAGATTTGGAATGGGACTCCTTGCAGCAGGTTCAAGAAGTCCATCTACCACTAGAGCACTCTGCAGACTGGGGAGGAGACAAGCACTAACTGATCTAACTTGTCCTTGCGTTGGTCCCATTGTACCTGGAGAGTCCATTGGAGGATGCACATATGAAGTCTGGCCAGTGAGACAGTGGGCAGCTGCCATTAGACCCAACAGTCTCAGGTATACCCTGGCAGGAATAAAATCACTCTGAACCACCTCCTGAGCCTGGGCTATAAGGCACTCCACCTTGTTCTGAGGTAGGAAAGTCTACCCCTGTGCCGAATCTAGAACTGCCCTATGTATTGCAGTCTTTGGGATGGTACCAGAATCAGATTGGGCAAGTTGACTGTAATGCACAAGAACTGGAGCAACTGGAGAGTTCTCTTCAGAGTCCACAGGAGCTGTTCCCTGGATGGGGCCTTTAAGAACCAATCATCCAAGTAGGGGAAAACCTACAATCCCTCCCTTCTGAGGCCTGCAGATACTGCTGCTAAGCACTTGGTGAAGACCCATGGTGCAGAGGACAAGCCAAAGGAAAGCACCTTGAATTGGTAATGCTTACCCTGAAACAGAAAATGGAGAAACCTCCAGTAAGGAGGGAAGACAAAGATGTGCAGGTAGGCATCCTGCATGTCCAGTGAACAGAGCCAGTCACCTGCCTTGAGAAGGGGCATCAGGCTTGGCAAAGTTACCATCTTAAACTTTTGATACTGGACGTACAAACTGAGGTCCTTTTAATCCAGAATGGGTCTCAGATCTCTGGTCTTTTTGGGGACCGGGAAAAACCTGGAATAAAATCCCTTGTTTGTCTGTTACCTGGGTACTAGCTCAATGGCCTGCTTGTGCAGAATAGACTGTATCTCCTCCCAGAGAACAGACTAGTGAGCCAGGGGGTAAGTGGAAGGCAGGGGAAGGGTTTCTGGAGGCTGCAAGATAAGCTCCTGCATGTGACCTCTTTCTATGATTTGCAGAATCCAAGCATCTGAAGCTATGGTTTTCCATTTATTTAGATGGAGGGAGATCCGACCTCTGACCACCACCTCTTGGTTGTGGACCAGAAGAGCAGGGTCTGGCAAGGAGTCAAGCAGAGGCAGGTCCTGTCTTTGGGGCTGACCCATCACTTTGTGGATGCTTGGCCGCGGCTCCTACATTGGAGGGGGCAGGAAGGGCAGTAGAGGCTCTTCATTTGCCTTGAGGTTGGGAGGCTGCACCAGGTCTATTGGATGCCTTGAGAAAGGGAGGGTGCTGTCTACCCTTAGGCTTTATATGGTGGAGGGAGTGGACAGATTTTATAGACCTGCTGGACACCTGCAAATCATTAATGATGTCCTGGACATCAGGCCCAAAGAGATTAGTGCCATTGAAGGGGGCATTAAGCACCTCCTTCTAAACTTCAGCAACAATGCCAGAGACCCTCAGCCAGGACTGCCTACATAGGTAGATACTGGTGGCAGCAAACCTGGCAACAGTGTCTGAGACATCATAGAGGGCCCTGAGGAGGTGCTTGCTAATGTCCTCAGCAGTCTGTAAGCACTTAAGAATCTCCTGCTTCTGTGTACTGTATCATCTGGGAGGGCCTAAGTGGAAGCTTTGCCCTTCTTCCAGTTGGAGTTCTTGTATTTGACCAATGCTCAGCACAAGGGTGGAGGAGGCATAAACCCTCTTGCCCCAAAGGTCAATTCTGTGACACTGTTTGTCCAGGAGAAGAGAAGAGAACTAAGGTGCTTAGGTGCCTTAAACCATGTTGTGAGCTGCCTTGATTAACACCGAATCATTCTCTGGCTGGGCAGCATAGCAAGGAATACCCTGGGGGGCATGGAAAAGCTTATCTGTCCAGCAGGCAAAGCTGGCACCATGTTTGGCTTATGCCAAGCTGCAGTAGCAGCATTCCTCAGTGCAGGTAACATAGGAAAAATGATCTTTGGAGTAGAATCTGACATCTCCAGAAAGTCCACCAGATCCTTTCTGGTGACATCTCCCTCTTCAGATTGGAACCCCATGGCTGAGGACAATTGTTTCATCACATTGAAAAATATGGGGTCCTCAGGAAGAGACCTAGGGGTGTGCTTGACAGAATCCTCACAAACAGAGGATGCTGTGGAACTGTCTGAGGTCAAGGCCTCCTCTTCCTCACTGGGGAGAATGAGGTGAGAGTGGTACGCCTCCTCAATGTTGACCTCTTCTAAATACAGGTCCAACATCATAGGCACAGATGACAGCTTGAGGAGGGCATCCTATAGAGAGGGGCAGGCGACCCGGAGGTCAATGACCAACTACCCTGTGAATCAAGCAGATGCACTGTCAGTATCGGTCCGGAGATCACGGAGACCTGGACAGTGACTTTATGTGTCGGTGCAGCCTCAGCTAACAAGAAACCCCCAGACGAAATTGAAGAGGCCATCCAGGAATGAGACCGCCACCGGGGGGATCAGCCCCAATCATGGTTCTTTTTTTTTTTCCAGAGGACTTGCCTTGGGCCTTAGAGGCCTAGGAGCTCGACAACCCTGATGGTGATTAAGAGGCTGGGACCCCAGATGACCCTGCCTCTAACTGGCTAATTGTTCTTCCATTCAGGAAATTTTTTAAAGCCTTTTTGCACCCCCTGAGGGTTGTTTGATCAAACATCTGGCAAAGCTCACCATCAGAAAATTCATGATCAGGCACAAGACAGCAGACTCAGAGAGACTGTTCATCTGTGGAGGCAATCTTCTCTTCTTCAGCGATGGAAGAGACAGGTCAAAGGATTAACTCTCAACATAGAAAAGAGCTTCTAAAAGTAACAGGTAAGAAAAAGCTGTAGGCAAAAATGGCATGAAACTGTGTCGGAGATTTTGCAGAGACCCATGCAAACAAGTCAATGGCGGGAAAGAACTGAGGAGAGAGCAGGGCTACTCACACCTTAATAGGGTTGATGACATCGATGAACATCGACGGCATGGGCAGTCACAGTTGTACTGCTGAAAATCTTCTGTGTGAATTCCTCTTCACCAACTGTGAAGTTCCTATGGTGTGACTTGATGACTGAGATACCCCTGAAGAAGATCTGAAAGTTTTATTTTCATGAGAGACTTCAATGCACACTGAGGTCAATCTAGGGGTAAAAGGCTTAAACAAGTCCTGGATCCTTTATATGTTAAATGAATAATACAAGTCCCCACTAGAATCTGCAACATGAGAGACACTAGGGCCCCCATATGCAAATGAGATGCGTGCTGTAGCCCGGTGGTAAAGGAAAATGCACCGTGCAACTCCAACAATGTGCCACAGCATGATATTCAGTAAGGGCAGATGGGCAGCCCAAAAGCAAATTGGCCATGGCACAAACATAATGTATGAGACCCAAGGAGAGGGCGTGTTCCCATGAATATGCCGCGCATGGCCAAAAATGTGCTGCGTAGAGATAAGGAGCAAAAAGCTGGCTTAAATCAGCCAGCCACCCACCCACAGGCAGGCTACTGAAGTGCAGGCAGGTGCATGGCAGCCTGCCTGCCATGGCTATCTAGTGGTATTCCCACCTCCATCATGGTATTTACTACAATGCCCTCCCAACCCTGTACCATAGTGTAGGTCCCCCCTCCCATGCCCGATCCCCAGTCACACAATAAGCATCCCCCATCTCCTATTCCATACTGTAGGGACTCCCCCTCCCTTGCCCAAACCCTGTTCACATTAATAGCATCCCCCATCCCTATTCCATAGTGTAGGGACCCCTCCTATGCCTGATCCCCAGATGAATCAGTCCTATACCCCGATCCCAATAGCACAGTGTTGCTGGGGATCCCCCACCCATTCCCGATCCACAATTGCCATAAAGTCATCTACTGTAAGCTGTTCCATAATGCCGTGGCTCCCCACCCCACTGCCTCATCAGGATCGGAACCCAGACCCTGCTCCCCCAACACACAGAGCCAGTGACTGCTCAGCCCAGCACTGTCATGACCTACGTGCCGCCAACTGAACTGGCATGGACTGTGCTCTATACAAAGTACATGCTCAGTGGCAACCAATGAGTGTGTACTATGTACAGTGCATAGTCAATGACAGTTCAGTCAGCAGCTGGCTGTGGTGGTGTGCAGAAGGCTGAGCCAGTCGCTGGCTCTGGGTGGGCGGGTATGGGATTCTGGGATCCTGTTCTGATGGGTGGGGGCTGCTATACCATGAATCTGCAGGGGGAGCATCTACTATTTCAAAAATCAGGTTTGGGGCATGGATGGGTGTTTGTGTCCCCTATGCTCGGGGATCAGGTCTGGGTGTGAGCTTCTATCTCACATGGACAGTGATCGGGGCCGGGTTGGGGCTTGTTTCACACATGGACAGAGATCGGGGATGGGTGGGGGGACACTACACTTTGGCACATGAATTTAGTAATGCAGAATACATTTCTTGTGGATTGCGGACATGGGGGGGGTTTAAATGAACCACCATCGCAGACAGGGGGACATGTCCTGTCACTGTTGTTCGAGGTGGGTGGGGGACGTCCCGGCGCACTCAACCGGGTGCAGCTATGATAATGAGCCCATAATGGGCATACATGGGGCCTTCTTGCACCATGCATGTCCAATGAGCTCATTAACAAACTGTGGTTGAATATTACCCTTGAGGGAACGGTGCATCCAGGTATGTGCTACACATTCCCCATAGGCAGTGTTCAGTTCTGGCGCTGGATGCACTGTGCCCACCGTGGCAGCTGCCTGCTTTTGTGCCGCACTTCCAGGGTCCCTTAATCAAACAGGATGTGTGATCTATGCTGACAGTGTATACTGTTTAAATATTGCTTCAGTGACGGTCAGCATATCTGTTTTGTGCGACGCATTGTTTTGTTCACGCAACAAGTCGGCACTGACTATGTCCCCCAAGAACTATAATTGATTTGCTTTTTGTATCAAGTAATGTGATGGAGCACAAATGACATGTTGGTGCCCCGCTATTGTGGGACCGTTGTGTCACTGAATGTATGGTTACACTGGAACTTCATCACAAACCAATGAATACCCTCTTGTTAGCATCAAGATCTTACAAGAATGTTGATAATCTGTCTTTTTAAAATGACTTGCTAAAAGTCAAATGGTACAGTTTAGATTTGATACCAGCTCTTGAAGATGCTGTAAAAAAATGTTTCTAAGTGAATTTCTACTGATTTGTGATATACACGCTCCTAAATTACAAACAAAAAGAAAATCAAATAGGTTGTGCTGGATAAAAGGTAGAATTTTAAAACATAGAGTGAGAAATAGATTATGGAAAGTGGCAAGGAAAACTTACTGGGATAGTTACTGGAATGCATATAAAACATATAGGAACAAGTGTCAAAATCTTATTGTGGACTAAAAGGGAAGACATTATAAAAATAGATTTGAATCAGCTACAAACTTTCTGGACTTTTGGAAAACCATTAGACTATAGTCACCATTGATAACTACATTCCATGAAGATTGATTGATCAGTAACATCTGGCCAAAAATCAATGGCAGAGGTCTTAAATATTTTTTTTTTGTAAATCTACCCACACTGAATGATGACAATGGAAAACATCCTGATATTTCAGATGGGAGCAACTTAGTGAGAGAAACACAGGGTAATAGTTACACTACATTTAGGTTTTAAGATTTTGAAACCAAAGAATAAATGGAAACAATTAAAATCATTAAATACATCTAAATCTTGGGAATTGGACAGCCACAAGGCCAGACTGCTGAGGGATGGAGCTGATGAATTAGTTTTTCTTTTAACAAAACTCTTTAATCAGAGTTTGTATTGTGGCCTCTTCCCTGAATTCTGGAAGAGTGCTAAAATTATTCCAGGGAATAAGGGAGGCGGCTCTTTACAGGCAGACAACTACAGAACTATAGCTTTGCTTTCTATTGTCTCAAAGATATTTGAAAAAAGAAATTCACAAACAAGTTTATACTTATTTGTCTGATAATTATCTTCTTGCACCCCAGCAGTCTGCTTTCAAGTCTCTGCACTCCACACACATACTGCTTTGATGGACTTCACAGACACTGTCTCCTGTGCACTGGAAATAAACAGTTCACAGGGACAGTGTTCGTGGATCTATCAAAGGCCTTTGATACTGTGGATTATCCACTATTGCTACATAAAATGGAGACCAAGGGATTTAGTGGTGAGGCACTGCAATGGTTTAAATCTTATTTATATGGGCATACTTAAGTAGCAACTATCCAAGAAACATTATCAGTAGTGAGGGAAGTGAGTAGAGGTGCTTCTGGCAATGAACAGTGTGGGACAAAACATCACAAACAGGAATGTGGCAGCAAGAACATCACTGACAGCAATAGCGCTGGCACAACAGAAAGTGGTCAGGAACATCGCAGGGATGCAGACCGCATGGACAAACAGTGATTGCTGAAATAAGGGAGGAAAATACATCACACGCCCAAATGCCGCAGGCACAACCAACAGGGCCTGGAATAGTACAGGGGATGCAGACCACGGGGGCAAACAACGAATGCCCAAATAAAGGAGGACAAAACAACACAAGCTAGACATGCCACTACACAACACAAGGCAGGGAATAACAGAGTCTAGCAGCACACCGCAGGTGGCAGCAATGGCCTCGGCACACACAAGTACACCCACACAGTAGAAGGCACTAGAGCCCATGCACAGCACATGGTGGCAGAACTATGTATGGCAACTGGGGCCGGGCACCCCAGTGGGAGGCCAGCAAGCCTCCCTGAATGCCACCAAGCACAGATGCACATAGGGAGATGGCCCCAGATAGTGACTCTACAATGTCCACGGGGCACCAAGGCCAGGTGTGCCGACTGGTGGACCACTAGCAGCTGCAGGACTGCCATGCAATGGCATGACAGCCAGATGCAACTGCAACCCAGTATAATGTGCACACCCCACAGGACATGCAACAGTGTAGCAGGAGGGGGATATGGGCATAACACTGTGGTGGGCATGCACCCCCAGGTGACCATGTCCAGCTGTGATGCACATGGGCACACCCATGGGGGACAGCATGGTTTGGATGAGCCACAGGTGGACAAGAGGCATCGGGAAGTGCAGGTGGACACTGCCACCCACACAGGTATGTAGAGATAGGAATCTCACCAACAAATGTTGCCACGGGATGAGTAGGAGCCATATACAGTGACAGCATGCCTGTATGGACATGGGCTGCAGGTGCCCTAACACATGCCAGCCTGCCGGAGCCCAAGGACAATGTGTGGCCAGTGTATACCCCAGTGGTTGAGCCACAACTGATGTACCACTGGCTGTGGGGACCAAGATGCACACAGTGTCCAATATCAGTGCCAGGGGTCCATGGCAACACAACACACACAGTGCCCCTGCCAGCAGACACCAGGCATGCCTAACACAACACATGTGACAATGGCACACACACACACCACCAATGCATGGCCAAGTGGTGCACAGGACAGTGACCTGCATAACATGCAGCCCCAGCATGGCACAGACGCAGACATGCACCGCACAGAGCACACACCCCAGGGATGGCATATTGGACAAGCACATGGCATCATCATGGCACCATTGTGGACATCACATGCACCTGCAGTGGCAGTGACCACCACACACCGCACCACAGCCAGTGTGCAGACATCCACACCACCCGGTGCACCTCCCCCCATAGTGGTGCACAACCCCCATGGTAACAGAGGCATCACCCCTGGCACAGACAGCACAGGAGCCCAACACCAGCACAGTCATCCCCTCATGACAGAGCAACACCCCACAGCAGAACTTTCCCCCCATGACAGAGCAGCACCCCTAGTACAGCACAGCACCCCTCTTGGCAGAACAATGCCCCAGATAGCACAGGCCCCCATGACAGAGCAGCACCCCTAGTACAGCACAGTACCCCCCCATGTGGAGGGCGATACCCTGATAACAGTACAGTAACCCCCATGACAGTACATCACCCCATATCAGCAATAGTACCCTCATGTGCAGGGCGATATCCTGATAACAGCACAGTACCCCTTTGACAGTACATCACCCCATATCAGCACAGTAACCCCCATATCAGCACAGTAACCCCCATGTGCAGGGCGATACCCTGATAACAGCACAGTACCCCTCTTGACAGTGCATCACCCATATCAGCATAGTACCCCCATATGCAGGGCGATACCCTGATAACAGCACAGTACCCCTTGACAGTGCATTACCCCATCGGCACAGTACTTCTATGTGCAGGGCGATACCCTGATAACAGCACAGTACCCTCTTGACAGTACATCACCCCATATCAGCACAGTAACCCCCATGTGCAGGGTAATAACCTGATAACAGCACAGTACCCCTTGACACTGCATCACCCCATATCAGCACAGGTACCCCCCAAGTGCAGGTAATACCCTGATAACAGCACAGTACCCCCCTTGACAGTGCATCACCCCATATCAGCACAGTACCCCCCCATGTACAGGGTGACAACCTGATAACAGCACAGTACCCCCACCTTGACAGTGCATCACCCCATATCAGCACAGTAGCCCCCCAGGAGTGTGCGGTTGCACACTGTACAGGTGGTTGGCAGTCACTGGCACCCTCATATGGCACAGTGGTGGTCAGTTCGCACCCAGCAGCCGCAGCCACTGGCATGGTCCTAGTCAGACCTGCAGCTGGAAGTTATGGGTGATGCCGTGCAAATAGTCATTTGTGGGTCTGGTGCCATACTCCCCAAGAATGTGCTGTATGCAGTCCATCGAATCCCTGAACCGCTTCCGTGACAGTGGTACATAGCACCCAATGATGCATTTCTCTATCTTCAGCTCATATAGCCACTGCTCTGACTTCAGGGAATCAATGAACTTTCACAGGCTGGGGTGGCATGCACCTATTAGGGTGCTGAAGGCACAGTGCCACCCTTCCATAGAGTTGTTGGTGTAGGCACTGCCAGTCCTGGCTGCATCATAACAGCTCCATAGGTCAACAGGGAACAGGGAGTGCCTGCAGACACCACCACAGATGGTGCGCCCTACTCATGTGTTCTCAAAGTAGTCTACTATTGGCACCAGCAGCTCATCATGTGTGATGTAGAATTTGAATAACTTGAATACCTCAAAGACAGTGGACACATCCTCTGGGGGGACGAAGGCAAGCCCAGGCAGCAGGTGCACATGAAGTACAAAGTCCTCATCCTCTGTGTAGCAGTGCACAGTCTCTGGAACCTCCTGGACCTTCCTCCACAGGGCCTGGCACAGGTGGAAGAAGCAGCTGTGCTCACTGGCATCCAGGAATACAGTGGCAAAGGACTTTATTGCAGCCTGCTTGAAGTCCGTGATTATCACGGATGGCTTGAGGTCCTCTCAGAGCTCCCTCACTGCGGTGAACGCCTTTGTGTACATCACTCCTGTCTTGTTCAGCAGCAGGAGGTACATAGTGGGTACTACAGTGCAGTATTGCTCCCCATGTATTTTGTAGAGCTGTGAAAAGTTTGGTGGTGCTGTCTTGAATGTGCCATCTTCATGCCATGTATGGCACTGTGACAGCAGCTGCAGGTTCCTGTCTGTGGTGTATATTAGTATTCTTGAGGCACTGCCACTGTCATGGAGCAGGAACTGGACTCCATCATGTGTCACAGTGTCCACATCTGGGATGGTGAGGTCCTCTAGTGAGGTTGGCAGGGGTGGTGGCTGGCTGGCGGCTGTCCGTGCATAGTGGACACTCCTTTTTAGGAGGTGTATGTTGGGAAGTCTACCAGATACGGTGGTGGTTATGTTGCTACTGCATGCAGCCACCACCTGGTAGGGTGTCTCCATCATTTGTAGGGCCCTCTGCTTTATGTCCATGATGGCCTCCCGGACACTTATGGCCCCACAGTCAGGTACATGGTTGTGGCTGTTCACCACCCTGATGACCTCCTCCCCTGTGGTGTGGACACACCTTGGGCATTTTACCCTGTAATACTCCTAGCACTTCCAATATGTTTTCTCTGCCAGATTTCACTCCTTGTAGTACAGGTAGCCCTCATGTTGTAGTAGGGTCTTCCCCTTTTGGCTGTTCACATAGTGCAGTGGAATGGTTCTCCGGACTGCTCACATGCCTGCCACACAGTGTTTTTCCTCTGCATGACTCTCCCATGCACTTCAGTGTGGTCTGTGTGCTCTGTTGCCTTATGGGAGTGCCTCTGGGTTTGGGATTGACAGCACCTGCCCTGGCGGCACATGCCAGGCTCACAGGTGTGCCCTGTCAGCCCTATATCCATGCTGTGATGTCACGCCCCACCCTCTGTGTGTCCTGCTGTCTGTCAGCATGGTGTGGTTCGCTTGCCTGGGTTGGTGTGGGAGTGGTTCCCATGCTGTGGTGTTCCCCCTGTGTGGCCCTCCACCCTTGCTGTTGTGTGTGGTACATCACTGGGTGCAGGTGTCCTGTGCTGGTAGTTACCTCCTGCCCCTGTCCCTTTGCCCCTCTCTCTACATGCCCCTTGTGTGACTGGGTCTCCCTTGTAGCCCTGTGGTGGCTTTTGGACTATTGTACCCCATGTGTGGTCTGGCTCCTTACTGGTCGGCCCTGTGCCCCCCCTTTCTCAGGGTCCATCTGCCACACTGTGCCCCTTCTGTCTCCCTCTGTGCTCTGGGTGCACCTTGCTCCGTGGCACCTGTGTTGTTTCCTGTTTTACCACCAGACCCGTTGTGTGTCCGGTTGTGTTGCCCTGCTGGTGACCTCATGGTTTTGCTGGTGCTGGGTTTCCCTCTCCATATGGTTCATTGTGCACCCCTCCACTGCTGCTGCTGTGTTGCGCCACTTTGCTTGTGGGTCAGCGGCTGTTGTGCTCAGCATTGTTGGGTCCACTGCGATGTTCTTGTTTGCGGCATTGCTTTAGAGTTGATCTGCCCATGTTGTTTCCTTCATGATGTTCGTGGCATGAAACAGAGGCATGCCACAAGGATCAATATTAGGGCCACTCCTGTTTATTATATTTATTGATGAGCTTTCTAAAATTTATTCAAAGTGTACAATAAAACTATATGCCGACGACACAGTCCTGCTCTTTCTTGACAGAGATTGCACAGTATAGAAAAGTTCTTCGGCAAAAATCTAACAAACCAGAGCACAGGTTGGTGGAAAACAAACTTATATTAAATTTAAAGAAAGCTAATGTAATGCTATTTAAAGACAGAGCAGGTAGGTCCAGTGCTTTATCATCTAATATACTGATAAACTCAATCAGGGGACCAACGATAGACCAGGTTACCTCCAACAAATACTTGGGTGTGTGGTTTGATCCTGAACTGAAATTTGATACTCACGTAGATCATGCCTGTGTTTAAGTCTCTCAAAAGTTAGGGGAACTCCATAGGCATAAAAACTGTATGTTTCGAGAGACTAAAGAAAAGTTGGTAAACACAGTTATACTTCCTATAATTGACTATGGAAGCATTATCTACTGATCAGCAAATAAAAGTAACTTTCAGAAACTAGACAGACCACAGTATCACCTAGTAAATTTTTTTTTAGGTTTAACTGGTCCCTATGCAAAGTATCACCACTGTACCATGCTTCTACAACCAGAGTGGACATCTCTGGAAATCAGGACAGAAACACTTTTAAGAATTTTTTTATATAAAAGGACACCGCCAACCCCATTTGGCATCAAAGTATCCCTAGTTTAAAAAATACATTTTATGATTGTTCTAATTCTGTAGTGACTGTTGATGTAGCTGGTTGTTTGATTCAGACTCCTTTTTCCTTTTAGAAAGTAAAAAACTGAGTGTCAACCACACTGATGTTACCACACCAAAACATGTTTGTTTATATTTCTTGACCAACTACAACTGCATCTTTCCTGGACTCTGGAACACCCCCAATGCTATCTAGCTACTCATTATGCAGTGGGAGTAGATAATGCTATTGTATCATGAGTGGCTGCACTGTTTGAGGGCTTTTCTAATGTTCAGGAAATATGCAGTGTGCTTAGGTAAACAATTTGGAGTAAAACAAGGCTGTGTATAACTATACATTCCCATGCGTTTCAGTTCTAATAAGCAAGGAGGAAGATTAAACAACCAGCAACATCAATGAATTTTAGAAAAGGTAAGCAATCATAAAATGTGGGATTTTACCTAGAAATAATATAATGTGAAAAAGGTTGACAGTGCCCCTTTAAATGTGCAAAGGGTTTAGCTCCTGGATATTTTTTGGATAAAATATTACCTAGTCCTACAGTTTACTGTCTATATGAAATCACAGGTAGAGGATTGATAGTTCCTAGAGAAAAACTAGATATGGGCATATGTGGTTTGACTATATTACAACTGTTTGGAACTCCCTTCCTTCTAAATTACATAATATACTTACTTCCACCAATTTTAAGTCAGCACTTCTGGAACTGTATATTTTTCTGTTCAACTATTATTAAGTTTACTCCTGCAAGTAGGACTCAAAGTCAAAACTTAGGATTCTCTGATAAAGCCTCCAAGGTGAGGTGAAATGTAAAGCAGGGCAGGAGCCCTGTGTTCTGGTATCACTTGTTTGAAATATATGGCTGAATAAACTAGGTAAAACCTAAGTTTTGACTTCGAGTCCTACTTGCAGGGGTGAGTGCACTTCTTCTCAACAAACATTAATTGCGATTAAAAGCTGCACCACTAGCCTTGTGCACCCCCTCACTAACTGTTATTAAGTTTATTCATATTCCTACAGTATATATGGTTTTTGTATTTAACATGTTTGTATGTATCATTTACCTATGTACATATATACAGGATGGCCCTGAAAACAGGCTTTTCTGGTATCCTGTGATATGGGCGACTGAAATTGAGTAACTCAGATATGAGCATCTCAATTTCGGCACCCGTTATGTGAGCTACCCTGGAAGAGCAGCCAGGGGAAGAAGAGTGAGGATATGGGTTAGTGAGGGAAGAAGAACAACGATATAGGACATCTCCTGGAAGGGGAGAGATAAGGAAGAAAGGATTTGGGAGGTAGTGCAGTGTGGTGTTGCCAAGCTGGCCATGTGGTTCTGAGGGTGGCTGACTCTGGTGCAGTAGGTTAAGGGTTCCAGACTGGAGAGGGGTAAACATTTTAATGTTTGTCACGAGCGTTTATTTTTTTTAACAGTGTCTCCCCCTCCCTGACATGCACCCAACTGAAGCTGATAATCTTTCTTAAGGGGGGGGTGTGAGGGGCAAACCCCCCATGAGGAGGGTGAGGATGGCACAGTTCCCCACAAAAATATAAGTAATGTTTCCACCCATGTTGTTGTTTTACTCGCTGGGCACATACATTGCTGTTTTGCTTTTCAGCAATGTACACTCGCTCAAACAGTGATCGCGGTTTGGTGATCATCTTTATGATATGGAACCAGCTTTGCCTAGTGCCTTATCCTGTCTAAATATAAATAAACTTGAACTTAACATCACAGTGAGCAGTCCCATGGGAAACAATGATCACTGTACTGTGTATTTACCATAAAGAAACAAACAGAGGAAAACCGGATTAGGACAAGGATCCTGGACTTTTGGAAGGCAGATTTTAAAGAAATGGGAGACAACCTCAGAAACTGCCTTGAAGAGCAGGGTTCCCAGAGAGGGGAAGAGGTACAGTGGAGAAAAATAATGGATGGCATAATTAAAACAACCAACTTCTGCTTAAAGAAAGGGAGAAAAGGCAGAAGGAGCATGCATTTGTCAGTGCTGAATTTTGCTAGCTTGTATTTGCTGCATAGATGTTTGGCTTTGATAGTGCAAAGGCGATAATTAACAAAATAATAACACAAGTTATAATAGTGAATTGTCATGATTGGGAAATGAAGAGGTGCACTCATAATGTTGTTGTTTTCTTAGACTGTGACCTTGAATTTTCAAAATACTAGTTTTTCCCCCAGCATATGCACATGAAATTTGTCATTAATGAAATGCAACCCAGAACACTGTTTTTTGGAATGACAGTGAAAACTGGTTTTGGGGGGATTTGATAATGACACCTGTCATGTTTATGACATAGGGTACAAAAAGGGATATGTTGAAAATGTCTGGTCACAATCTGGTAAAATGACAAAGCTAGGAGCAAACATTGAGGAATTCCAATATTTCTTTATAACTGTTGTTTTTTTAATGTTTTGATCCCAAATTTTCAACATGGTCTTATTATCACCCACCTTATGATCAAGACAAGTACAATGTTTTAAAATCCCATCTGAAATGTGATTTCATGGAGTGGCTGCAAAAACATCTTTTGGAGGGGATTTGAAAAATTACACCGGCCTTGTTCATGATGCTGGGGTGAAAAGAAAGCTACGTGGAAAATCTGGGGACAAAATGTAGAAAAATTGAAAAGTTTTGAGGAAACATTGAAGAATTTCAATGTTGTTTCATAACTTAGTTGATTTTTTTCTGTAAATGTTGACTCCAGATTTTCAGCATAGTCTTTTTATAGCTCCATGTCATGATCAAGACGTGGAGTTTTTGAAATCCCTTCCTAAAGCTGATATTGCACACAAACTGAAAACATGTTTCAGAGGTGATTTGAACAAGCATTTGTCAATGCAAAATGTTTACTTGCATGCTGTTTCATTGGGTCTTGCCTGTGCCCATTTTTACAATATATTTACCAAAGACAGACCAGATAAGATGTAATATGTCATTTGCAATGGGGTCCTGATGGTACACAGTTTCATACTACATTTACCTAGGGTAGTAGAGGTGAGATGCAATATCTCATTTTTAGTGTACTCCTGCTTTTATAATGTATTTTTTCTAGTATAGATAATCTTACTGTAGATACAACATCTCCTTTTCAGTGCGGTTCTGCTGTAGGGTCCTGCTTTTACACTGTTTTGCAACATATTTACTCAGGATAACCCAGTTGAGATGCGATATCTCATTTTCAGAGGAGTCCTGCTTTGACACATTTTTGTACTATATTTACCCAGGATAGAGCAAGTCAGATACAATGTTTTTTTTCAGTGGGATCCTGCTTTTTTTCCCAATTTTGACACTGTATTTACCCAGGATAGCATAGCTGAGATGCAATATTTCATTGTATATGGGGCCCTGCTTTTACCCATTTTTATAATGTATTTTTTCATTATAGCTCAGCTGAAAGGCAAATTACATTTTCAGTGGGGTTCAGCTTTCAGAATGTACTTATCCCAGGATAGAGCAGCATAGATGCATAGTTTGGTGGGGGCTTTGCAGTACTGGGGTCCTGATTTTACACATTTTTACTACATGTGTACTTAGGAAAGACCAAGTGAGATGCAATATCTCATTTTCAGTGGTGTCTTTCTTTTGCACATTTTTAGATTGTATTTAGCTAGGGCTGGCCAGAAGAGAGGCAATATCTAATTTTCAGTGGGCTCCACAGTTTGACCCCTGATTTCCAACAAGAAGACTTCCTCCAACTGATGTCTTTGTTGGGCCTGACACAGGTGGTTACCTCTGCCACTAATATACATGTCCATTCATTGGACATTGTCTTCCTGCTGGGAATGGAGGTCTTTGACCTTATGGTGGAGCCAGTTGTATGACTAGACCACCATACTGTGAGGTTCTCATTCAAGGCCCCCTCAAATAGACCCTTCCCTATGGAGATGGTCCAGTACCACCATTTAAGGGTTTTGACCCCACAGGGTCTGATGGGGCTGCTGGATCTATTAGGTCCAATGAATGCATGTGAGGAGCCGAGGAATTGTTTTTCACCAATAGTAAGGTGATAATTGAGACCTTCAACTCTAGCGTACCTATCCGTGTTTGACCCCTCACCTCACACCAGAGGTCCCCTTGGTTTGATGGGACTCTCAGGGAGATGTGGAGGAAGGGTCGAAGGTTAGAGCAGCACTGGTGGAGATCTGGCCTGGAGGAGGAGGAGGAGGAGGATAAACTTATATTGATGATCTGTTATAGAGACTATCAATCAGCAATCTCCTGTAAGAAGGCAGAGTTCCTGTCCAAGGAGATTGCTGCAGCAACTAACAGACCAGCTTAGCTCTTCTGCACCATGGACAGGCTTTGTAATCCAGCCTGTTTTTGGTCAGGGAGAGCTTTTTCATAGTTAAGAAGTGATGAGTTTGCTCTGTTTTTTGCTGATAAGGTTTCCTCCATCAAGTCGGAGATCCTGTCACGCCCTCAAAGGGCAATTGTGGTGAAGGGCGTGAGGTTGCAGGCACTTAGTCTGTCTGGTCTGACTTCAACCAGGTAGTGGTAGTAGATGTTGTGGTGGTCTTTCATGGGTTACGGCCAGCCTACTGTAGTTTGGACCTGGGCCCAATGTGCCTCCTGGTGAGGTGTGTTGGTACTATTGGCCTGGTCCTAGTGAAGACAGTTCAATGTTCTTTAGTGTCGGGGGGGGTTAAGGAGTCCCTGAAGGAGGTAGTTGTAAGGTCCTCCTAATAAAAACCTCACTAGATGTGGACTGTCTGGCAAACTACAGACTGGTCTCTAACCTTCCCTTTGCAGGAAAGGTAATTGCGAAGGTGGTGGCAGTTCAACTGGAGAACTATTTAACAGCCCATAACATCTAAGATCCTCTCCAGTCAGGATTTAGGAAAAGGCATAGTACTGAGACTGCCATGGTTTGGGTGCTAAATGATCTTCTGGTGGTAAGGGATCAGAGGAGATGGTCTATTCTTGTCCTCCTCGATCTCTGGGTATCATTTGATGTTGTGGACCATGGGGATGCTGTTAGAGCACCTGTGGGTATGGTGTGGACTGGTAGGTACAGCCCACAACTGATTTAGATCTTACCTCACCAGCAGGTAGCAGCATGTGGTGTCTTGGGTTTACTCCTCAGCTCCCATGGCCCTGCCATATGGGGTTCTGTAGGGATCTGTTTTGTCCTCCATATTGTTTGTGGTGTACATGTTGCCACTAAGGAACATTATAAGATGGTATGGGCTGAGATTCACTGCTATGCAGATGATACTCAGCTCTACATGTCCTTTGCACCCGAGCAGCAGGAGATGGCCACAGTGCTAAACACCTGCCTGGATGAGATCCAAGACTGGATGAGAGTGAACTGGTTGAGGTTGGATCTGGATAAGTCTGATGTTCTGGTGCTGGAACCTGGTCACCAGGGGATGAGGATGCAAGCTGGTTGAGTCTCAGGGCTTAGGCTAGGGGACTTTCTAATTGCTTACCTCGGATTGGGTGAGAAACCTTGGTGTTGTCTAGGACTGTGACCTGATGCTTAAACCACAGGTGTTGGCCATGGTCAAGACCTCTTTTTACCATCTGAGGAACATCGCCAAGGTTAAATACCTGATACAGCCATCTGATCTGCAGTTCACACCTTTGTGACAGCATACCTAGATTACTGCAATGCCCTGTACCAAGGACTAGCTGGACTAGATTTGCGCTGCCTGCAGCTAGTACAGAATGCAGCAGTCAGGTTGTTGACTGTTCTGCCTAGATCATGTCATATCACACTTATGCTGGGCTCTCTGCACTGGCTGCTGGTTACCTCATGGATTTCCTTTAAGGTTGGTTTGCTGACCTATGAGGCCCTACACGAGCCAGGGCCTAGCTACCTGCAAGAACTCCTGTGTCCCTACTGCCCCATCTGTTCCCTTTGTTCCATAGATGAGGGTTTGTTGGGAGTTCCCAGGATTCACTTAAAAACATCAAAGGCCCGTGCATTTTCATATGCTGCCCCAATCCTGTGGAACTCCCTCCCTCAACAGATCCAAGAGAGTCCAACAATTGATATCTTTAAAAAGGAGCTGAAGACCTTTTTATTCAGTCAGGCTTTTATGACTAGTTAACATTCGTTTAGTAATAATTAATGCTGTTATTTATTTGTATATTTTGTTTTTGACTTATTGTATTTTAAAATTTTTAGAACTATTGTTAAGCACATTGAGTTGCAATGCAGAAATGTGCTCTATCAAATAAAGTTTGATTTGATGAGCATAGACTTTTTATGATCTGACATTAATATTCAAGACAGGCAGAATTTTTTATATCCAGTCCGAAAGTTGATTTCACAGTTCAACTGTGAAAACATATTTTGGAGGGGATTTGAAAAATAACAAATGCCATGTTCATGAGGTGGGGCAACACAAGGGATACGTTTCACATTAGGGGCCATAATCTGTAAAAATAAAGTTATGAGTAAATGTTGGAACAATTCAATGGTTCTTCATAACTTAGTTTTTCTTTTCACATTTTAAGCCAAGATTTTTAATGGAGTCTTTTTATAACCCCAAGTTATGATCAAAACAGGTGGATTTTTTTTAATATTGTCCAAAAGGTGGTTTCACAGAGGGACTGTGAAAACATGTTTCAAAGGGGATTAGAAAAATCACACCTGTCATGTTTGTCAGGTGGGGTGCCAAAAGGGCTATGTGCACATTTGTGGCCAAAATCTATGAAAATCACAAAGTACCTGGACCTACAAAGCAATAATAAACACACTTCCTCAGTACATCTCTCACTGCTTGTCTGTCTGTACCGTTGGCAGCTATCTGCTTAGGAGCATCTCTTACAACTCCCTGGTCATCCTGAGAGTGAGAACACATTTTGGCATGGTCGACGTTAGTCATGCCCTCCCTGGTCTTTGGAATCACTTTCAAAAAACCCTAAAAATATCGATGTCTGTCAAACTAGCGACTCTTAAAACCTTAGCATGTGTCCTAAATGAATCCTGTAAATATTTTCCCTGACAATCCCCTGTCTACCTTCCCTGCTCCTTGACATCCTTTATTATTAGAACTGGTCTGCCTTCTGTTTCTTCCAGTGTTAGCCTCCTATTTATACACATTGCATGTATGGAATGTGTGATCTATGTATATATAGTTGTACATTTGTATAAATTTATACTGTGTGTACATCTGATCTTAGTTAGCCTCATATACTATGTATTAGTTAGCCTCTCATTTTTTTTCTTCTTACGCACTTTCTGCATGGATGGAATGAATTATGTACATTTATTTTGTATTTTGTTTACATATTAAATATCAGTGTTCCCTACCTCCACCACTTTTTGTTGGCTTTACTACCTACTTTGTATAATTTTTATCCCACTGCCTGTTATTCCTTTTGGGCCCGATTCTAGAAGGGTGGTGCAGATTGCCGCTGAACGCAACCTGCACCATCTGCAACTGCAACATTGACTTTGCGCCCTATTCTAGAAGGGGCAGAGTCTCCACAGCAAAGTCCTACAAATTGTGACATGTGGCAAGGTACGTGGCACAGAAGGCGTACCTGGGCAGCATGTCACAGCCCACCGCCAGAGGTCGCTAGTATCTCCCTCACTCATGCCCCAACTCCTGATCACCACGCATATGCGGCACATCACCTGCCTGGCAGTTCAGTGCCCCCAACTGCAAAATAACATCTGAGTCTCTGATTTCGGTAGTCTAGTGATCCTTCACACAGTACAGTCCTATATTATAATAATTCACTCCCCGGTAGTTCCGCGTTCCCCGACCTGTACAGCCCATATTAATAAATCGATCGGCCCAGGTTTCACCCAGTGTTAGGTTTTGTCATTTCTCATCCCAGTCCGCATTAGCCCACCATCCACGTCAGTCGGGGGCTGGGCTGTGGAGGTGAGAGGTGGCGTGACAGTTGCTGGCTGGGGATGGTGGGGGTGCTGGGTGTGCTGGCATGGCTGGGTGGGGAGCCACTAGACTACCAGGGAATCAGGATTTATTGTTATAATATGGGACCGTACAGTTTGGGGGGCACTAGACTACCAGGGAATTGGGAATTATTATTATAATATGGGACTGTACAGTTCGGGGGTGGGCACTAGACTACCAGGGACACAGGATTTATTTTAATATCTGGACTGTACAATTCGGGGAAGGGCACTAGACTGCCAAGGCTGTTGTATTGCCGCATAGGTGGTGGGCAACTCGCGGTTTGGGGCACGGGTTGGGGATGGCAGCGCCGCCCTTTGGAGCTTCCTGCCATTGGCTGTTTCGGGGATCTGGTGGTATGGGTAGTCCTGTGCGGCCCCACTGCGGGGTGTGCTGGGCATGGGGGTTGGAAACAGTGCACTTTCCACAGGACAGCCAACGGGTCTACAGGACCCCTTGGGGTATCCGAAGTTGTACCAGCAAATGCTGGTATAACTTCATTGCCGGATCTCTCCAGGGTTCTTGTAGAACTTCTGATGGGCACTTGGTGGCTGCCTCTTCTGGAATGAGGTGCAACTGCTGCCGTAAACCCCCTAGCGCCATGTCGCAGGGGGTTTATGCGGCATAACAGCTGTTTAGAGCAAGTGGCCTGCGACATGTCACAGGTCACTTTGTAGAATCGTGCATGTCGCAACTGCTGGCATAAGTTGCTACATGCGCCATTCTACTTGGCGCAACTGCTGTTACACCTGGCATAACTCTTCTAGAATCAGGCCCCTTGTCTTTAGTTGCTTACCCAGGTTCATCTTGCAAATGAGATTCTCTCATTGATGTTTCACCTGGTAAAATGAAGCTTATTGATTGATTGCTGAGTAAACGTTGAAACAATTCTATGTTTCCTCATAACTTTCTTATTTATTTTTTTTTGCATTTTGACCCTACAGTTTCAACAGTGTCTTTTTATGACACCAGCTTGTGATCATGGTAGATGAAATTTTTTAAATCCCATTTGAAAGGAAACTTTAAGGAGAAAATGTACAAACATGTTTTGGAAGAGATTTAAAAAATGACACTTATCATGTTCATAAGGTGGGGTAACAAGAAAGCCATGCTGAAAACTTGGGGGGGCAAAATCTGCATGCATCACAATGTTATGAGTAAACACTGGAAAAATTCAACATTTCTTCGAAACTTTATATTGTGACATTTTGACCCCACATTTTCAACATAGTCTTTATGTCACCTCCTTCTGAACATGACAAGTATTTATAAAATACTGGTCAAATAGTCATTTTGAGTCACAAGTGCAAAACACATTTTGTCTAGTATTTGAAATACAACATCTGTCCTGCCCGCGGGGTGGTGTGAATAAATGGCTATGTTGAAAATTTGAAGACAAAATATTGAAAATTATAAAAGTTATGAGCGAGCATTGAAAAACTCCTGCTTGACTCCCTCAGATGGTTGGTTTCTCCCCCGGACAACTTGCATGGTTCACCGGCTATCTCTGTGCCAGAACTCAGTGTGTAAAAATCAATAGCACCCTATCTGACACAAGACCTGTCTGCTCTGGGGTTTCCCAGGGCTCCATTTTAGGCCCTCTCCTCTTCAGTCTGTTCCTCAACTCCATCCTGTAGGCCTGCCCAAGTAAGATCCTCCTCTACATGGATGATGCTGTGGTCTTTGCCTCTGACCCCAACCCCAACACAGTCCAGGTCACCCTCCAACAAGCTTTTGATAGAGATGAGCATTGGTTCACATCACGAAGGCTAGTCCTGAACCTAAAAAAGACCAAAGATATGCTCTTCTCACATCACCAAAGCAAAGCCAGTGGTGCCTATCTCGTGATACTGCATAGCACACTAAACCCCATTGAGCAGGTTTCCTCCTACAAGTATCTGGGCATTACCTTTGATTCGGCACTCTCCTTCCATTCCCATATCAATGCTCTTTCTGCTGCCACCAATGTCAGGATTGAACTGTTATACTGCCATAGGGACTTCCTACCACAAGAGGCCCTTAGATTGGCAATCACCTCCTCTGTCCTGTCATTAATTGACTATGGGCTGCCCATCTATGCTGCAGCCAACAACACTGTGCTTGCAAGAATCCAGCTCTCTATAAACAAGGCCTGCAGGCTAATGCTGGGAGCCCCTAGGTGCACCCATACGTGCCTGCTGCACTCCACCACCAACTTGCTCAACCTTGAAGAAAGACCCCACTTCCAAACCTGCCTTCTTGTAAAAAAGACCCTGCTAGGGTTCTCCCCCCCTGGGGTCACCACCTGCCTGCAGCATGTCTCCCCCTCAGTCTCCACCCGCAGCACTGCCAAAACCTATCATATTATTCCCAGGGTAAGGACCTCCATGGCCCAGAGATCCTTTTGCTATCGGGCTCCCTCCTGGTTCAAGTTCCCTCCCAGCCATCATAGCTGACTCCAGTAAGCTTGGTCCTTTCAAGGTCTCCCTCAGAAGCCATCTGACAAGCACTCACTGCTGCAACTGCACATAATCCCCCATCTGCCCCTTACCCTCACCCCTAGGCTTGGTCTGCCCTGTCTACTTTTGCTGTATATGCCGGGGGTCTCAGGCAACATCTGCTGACTAATGTAATAAAATATCTCTGGTTGCTACCTGACGTGGTACTCATTTACCTATATTATGACTACTGTGATCTACCTATTACCAAGCTTTTACCACCAGTGAATGCCTGTAACACTGGTTGCTTTTTTAATCTAAGCATTATGTACTGTACTGCTTTGTTTGCTGTGATGTTTTGCTCTCTTGACGAGGTGCTTTTGTAAATTAGTCTTTGACTCAAAGGTCTGTAAACTGATGATCTAATAAATAAATAAATAAAATAACATTTTTTTTAATACTGTGACAACAAATTATCAACATAGTCTTCTATGACCCCACCTCAAGAACCCTGCAGGTGAAAATTTTCAAATCCTGCTTGAAACATGATTTTGCAGAGCGACTGCAAAATCACCTTTTGGGTCCAATTTAAAAATCTTCACCAACCCTGTTCTTAAGGTGGGTCCCAAAAAGGACATGTTGAAAATTTGGGGCAAAAATATTTTAAAAAATTACCCAGTTATGAGAATATGTTCAAAACACATTAAATTACATTAACTGCAACATACCTGATTTCCTCAGTTCCCAGTCCAATGAAGACAGAAGACGTGTCTCTGGTCCAGAGAGGATTATGGTGTTGAAACCCTGCCAGGTAAGTAAGAGGTAAGGGTGTGTGGGGTGGTTGGTGCTGTGTGGTGGGGCAGATGGGGGAAGGTAATGATAGCAGGGGCAGTGGTGGCAACAGACATCAATGGAACATTTTGTTTTTTCCAGAGAGTAAAAAATAAAAATAAACAAATGACAGAATAACAGTTTTCTTTATTTCAGGTAATGACATGGGAGATTGGGCACCCCAATGTCCGATTCATATTTATTGGGCACAGAAAGTGATAGGGAGTTGGGAGGGATACTTGGCAGAGAGTGAGATTGTGGGATTGTCAGTTACATTGTGGTAGGGGAGGAAGAGGCACGAGCTCATCATGATGCCAGTCAGCTACCTACTGGCATCATCACACAGATAAAAACAAAGATCCATCCTGTGATTTGAGCAGCTCTTTTCTTTGAACATCATGAAGTTTCAGCCCAACAAGCCTTGAAGAGTGTCATGATCATCCTGGCTGATGATTGTTCTGACACTGTCGAGTCCAATATAGACTGCCCTGCATTGAACAGAGAGTGACATACCTCTCAAATCCCTTGTCATTGCAATCCATTCACTTTGCATCAGCATGACCATGAATGACACCTGCCGTGTTCAAGAGGTGTGGTTCAAGAAAGGCTATGTTGAAAATTTGAAAATTTGGGTCATAATTTTAAATAAAGAGTGACGTTATGAGTAGACACTAAAGAATTTCAACACTGCTTCATAGCTTTGCTGTTTTCTTAGAGTCTGAACCCAAATTTGCAACATAATCTCTTTATTAGCCCACCTTATGATTAAGACAGGTAAAATGTGTAAAGGGGAATAATATTCTATGTATAAAGATGTGACACTGTATGTATGATAACTGTGTTCTTATTTTCCTTCCATCTAAATGCTGTTTATGTAGAGTTGTACCTCCAGTGGGTTCAACTGGCCAGGATGTTACAAAGTTGAAGTAAGTTTTTTTTTAAGAATATACCTCCATATATGGTAATGCATGATAATTTTTTCAGAATATTTTCAAGTATGTTATAACTTTGGGGAAAAAATAAAAATTATCAATAAAGATAAAAGACATGTAAAATGTTTAAAATCCTGCCTGAAACACAGTTTTGCAGAGTGACTGCAAAAACACATTTTGGGGGTTGAATCTTGATGTGGCATTAAAAAGGCCTTGCTGAAAATTTGGTGTATAGATATTAAGAAATGACAAAGGTATGAGTAAAAGTTAAAAAAACAAAACATGAAAAAGCCATTAACCAAACGTATCTTTTTTTCAGACACTTTCTGAGTGAATCTCAAAAAAATCAGGATGACTGATTTTTTAATGTGATTATTCCTAACTTTTTTTAATGTTTAGTTTGGAAAGCTATGGTTTTTAATATGCAAATAGAATAATGTGATTGATGGAGACAAAACCAATATAAACTATATCCTACATTTTAGTTTTCAAAATAATTGTTCATTCTTTGCATTCTGTAAATTACTGCTGTATCAAACTGTTGCTATTGATTTTACCGTTATTAGACTTATTGAAGAGGGGGAGGTACCTAAAACAAACAATAGAAACACTCTGGATACAGAAGTTGATACCAGCCCATTTACAGAAGAAACGGTTCTGAAAGAACTCTTAAAACTGAAGGTGGACAAAGCAATGGGGCCTAATGGGATTCATCCCAGAATTCTAAAAGAACTAAGGGTAGAACAACTGACACCACTGACTACCCTCTTTAACAAATCATGGAGGATGGGGTGGTACCGAGGACTGGGGAGGGCAGATGTGATCTCTTCACAAAGTGGGAGCAAGGCAGAAGCAGGAAACTACAGACCTGTTAGTTTAACCTCAGTGATAGGGAAAATGATGGAATCACTTCTGAAGGAAAGAATTGTCGAGTATCTAGAGGCCAGAGGGCACAGGACCCAAGCAGCATGGATTCACAGTGGGAAGGTCATGCCAGATGAATCTGATAGATTTCTTTGACTGGGTGACCAAAGTAGTAGATCAGGGAGGGCTGTGGACATGGCCTACCTAGACTTTAGCAAGGCATTTGACACAGTCCCACACAAAAGATTAATATACAAGTTAGTCAGCCTGGGGAGGGTCCAAGATGACAGCCAGGGTAAAGAATTGGCTGGAGAATAGGACACAGAGAGTAATAGTAAATGAGTCACTCTGAAGAAAGGTGGGTTACTAGTGGGGTACTGCAGGGTTCAGTATTAGGACCGGTCCTCTTCAATGTCTTTATAAGCGTACATTGCAGAGGGACTGGAAGGAAAAGTATGTCTCTTTGCAGATGACACAAAGATCTGCAACAGAGTTGATGCACAGGTGGGGTGGAAAGGATGAGAAGGACTTGGCAAGGTTAGAGGAATGGTCAAATGTATGGCAGCTTAGATTCAATGCTAAGAAGTGCAAGGTAATGCACCTGGGAAACAAAACCCAGGGAAGAGTACACACAATGGGGGTGAGATACTAACAACAACAAAAATGGAAAGGGACCTGGGGGTAGTCATATCAGATGACCTAAAGGTGGGCAAGCAATGTGAGAGGGCAGCAAGGAGGGTTGGGGATACTGGGATGCATAGGGAATGGCATCACCAGTAGAAAACAGGAAGTTATTATCCCTCTGTACAGACAGCTGGTGAGACCCCATCTGAGTACTGCATGCAGTTCTGGAGACCCAATCTCGCAAAGACATAGACAGGATGGAAGCTGTCCAGAGGAGGGCAACTAAAATGCTGCAGGGTCTGCACTGAAGACATATGAAGAGAGACTTATGAGCTTAATATGTATAGCCCTTGAGGAAAGGAGGAGAGGGGGACATGATAAAACTTTTAGTACCTCAAGGAATCAACAAAGTCCAAGAGGGCAGCATCTTTCAAAAAAGAGGTGTGCAAGAACAAGGGGCACAATTTGAAGATATAGGGGGCAGCTTGGGGTAATTTAAAAGTATTTTTCACAGAGAGGGTTGTGGATGCATGGAATGGCCTTCCGGCGGAGGTTGTGGAGTCAAAAACAGTGGTGGAATTCAAGCATGCATGGGACAGTCATAAGGCAATTCTAGGGGGTGGAGGTAGGAAGAAGTAGGCTACTGGTTAACTAGGATCTGCAGCTTATCCATTAGGTAGGAAATGGGCAGACGGGGTGGGCCAAGCAGTCCTCATCTGCCGTCAAATTCTATGTTTCTATGCTTCTATGTTTACTTCATCTCTAGCTAAAGGGGTTTCTTTTGTTTACATTTCCTCCCACATAAGATCACCAAGAAAATGCTCTTGTTACAATGATAGCAATAGATCTCCTTTCTGTTAGATCTGTATGGTTTTGGGCCATTATTTACAGCCATAACAACCAGTCTTAGTCTGTAGCTGATATGGATTTTTTTAACAATTTATAACTAATGTTCATAGAAGTGATGTTTTTATACAAACTAGAAAGAATGAAAGACAGCATCATAGCCTAATTTCAGCTAACAGCATTGAAAACAAAATATGGATGGAGTTAGAGGTCTTCTGGCATGTAAACTGGCTATGTTTGAGAACTATTTTTTCGTAGTGTTTTGTCTTTGAGCCAATGCAATAATTAGAAAGCAAATCTAAATGAGTCCCTCCCATGCCCAGCATGGAGTTGGAGGGTATGCATAGGATACAGCTAGAGACAACAGCTACAGTATGTGATTGGTCAATTTATGTTAAAGCATTCATTTATTAGAACTTTTGACCAGAAAGGAACATGAGCCTAATTATTTCTCATCTGTCCAGAGCTACTGCAATCATGGAGTAGAAGCTGATAAAAACAGCAGTGATGAGAAAAAAAGTTATGGAACCTGCAGTAGTACAGTCTGTAGTACCAATTGCTGTGGATGCCATAAGTCAAATTATATACAGAACTGAACACTTTCCCTGAGGCATCAGCAAATGCCAAGTTTGCCAGAAAATAGTTGGTTACCATCCTCATTCACTTGTGGGCCACAGTGATCCAGATAACAGTTAGATTCCCCATAAGTGCTATTACAATAATGATGGAGTAGGCAATCACCCAAAGAGCAATATTTAAGCCCCACTGCACAAACTGGTTGGCTTAAAAGGTCTGGAGGGGTGAGGAAGCACCGCTGGAGAAGTTAGAGTTATATGTGAAGAACTCATCCATGGTGGATGGGCATGGGTGCTACTCCTTTTTAAGAATGAAATGGGGGGAAAATGTGTCCACCAGTGCTGGTCATCTTTCTAAAGATCCACAGAAAAGGAGAAAATACGTTGATGGGTAAGGAAAATGAGATAATTACCTCCCCCCATGTGTAGAAAATACAGGTAATGGGCTTGCAAAACATACTATAATTATAAAAGTTACAGCTTGGGGGTAATCAGTCTCTGTTTCTTCAGTATACATTTTTTTGGGGGAAAGAAGAGATAAGATAGATTCAGAGCATGGCTACTTGTTTCTTTATCAATTATTGCCCCCCCCAACCCCATGGCAGATTTACAATTGCATGAAGAAAATCTAATTAAAGGAAGTCTTCTTTGGAATAATGTACCATGATGAATTTTATAGCCTGGAGGTGACCTACCACTGTTTCTCCCATATAAAAAAACATGTTCTTTGTTAAGAAGATATGCAATACAGTAGATACAGAGCATGGCTAATCAGTTCTTTATCAATTCTTTTTATTTTTTTCAATGGAAGAATTTTGATTACTTGAAGAAAAACAAATTAAAGTACATCTTCTTTAAAAAAATCCCAAGTTTCCTAGATCCTTTACCAGTTCTTTAGGGAAATTGAGTTGGCAACATTATGGATATAAAATAGTTCCTTACTGCTCTGGCATCTGGCATTGCTTTGCAAAAAGATGTTTTCCAATGTAAGAGAGGCTGCCTGACAGGTTTGACAGAAAGAGTGATGTGCAACACTAGAGTCACGTCTGGAGAGGTTGCAGGACTACATTTGCCTGCAGTTTTTGTGTTGCTCATTCTAAAATGGAGGCTGGCTTTATTGGAGGAATGTCATGGAACTGGAAAGGGGAGAGTTGAATCTGGGACTTCCCAGGTCAGGGAGCATAGAGCCTGGCAGGCAATGCTTGAGTGAAGATGGCTGATGACATCAGGACAAGGTTGTTGTGAGGTGAGACTCATGCCCCTCCCTGGAAGATCAAGAGATAAATAGCAGGATCCACCAGGCATTGACTGGATGTGAGTGAGAAAGAGCTTGTCAGCTGCTCATGATGGCTCACCACAGGACAACCAAGTGAGTGTGAACTCAGATAGAAAACATGGAGCAACTGCTCAAGACACTAAGCTGAGTAGACAGCTGCCAGTGTATTGAAGGTAGGTGGATGGGGTGGAAGATGAATGATCTCTCATAGAGCACTGAGGCAGTGGCACTCAGATCAGTTTCAAATTTTGTTTGCAACTCCAAAGTTGTTCATCTGTGTGTTCCTGTAATTATAAAGGGTGCCAGAGAAATGGAAGACACTAAGAGCACCACATCTTCATCTTGTGGGGGTGGGTGGATGGGGATCTGACAACATAATCACTGAAAATTGCTCCCTTCAGTGGTCTCAAATATAATTCACCTAGTAAAACACCAGTGAATAATAAGCCTGTCTTTTTGTGATGTTAATCCAAATGAGTCCCTCTCACACCCAGCATGGAATAGGATGATGTGCCTAGAATAAGCTTAGAGACAACAGACAGGTGACGGATCAATGTTTTGTAAACAATTTATTTATTAGCACTGTTGCCTGGGAAAGGCACATGAGCCTAAGCTCGTACACAAATTAAAAATGCCACCTAGTGTACTGGAGGCATGCTTAAAGAAAGGTCACAAGCAACAAACCCCAAAGCTTCTTAAGTTATATTTAATCACTTTCAAAGCTGTTAAATACATACTGTACATGATTTTTAATACATCAGTCACATCTAGAGTATTGAAAACAAGTGGCTATTTAAATACTCACATTTTCTTGGAGGTCTGGAAGTGCAGAGCTGATCAGGACATTGCTCAGCAGTTTGCTGGGTGGTTTCATGCAGATGACAGCATCAAGAAACTCTCTTATAGTAGCACTTCAGTTCTTTCAACTATGGAAGAGGAAGTTTCAACCTTGCAAAACATAGAAGATTGTCATGATCAGCCTTGCTGATCATCGGCCTCACGCTGTCAAGCTCACTGCAGCTTGATCTGCAATGTACCTGACAGTGACATGCCTCAGAAATTTAGTTCTTGTAGCAAAATGTTTGATGGACATGCATGCACAAGGAAACATAAAAATAAACCTTTATAGTTCTCTAAAGAAGTGTCAAACAGGTGCTAAAGGAAAAAAAAGAATGGAATTCAGGAGATATAAGGAAATACAAGAGAAGGAGGACAGGGAGATAATACAAAGTAAAGTAGAAAGACACAGACAAGCCGATGAAGGAAGCCAAAGGGCAGACAGAGGAAAGGTTTGCCAGAGGGGTCACTAAAGGGGACAAGACTTTCTTCAGCTACATTAGTTAAGACAGGAAAGCACAGGGCAGGCTACTGAGTATTAGAAAGGTTGCGGGGGAGGGGGCTGTGCAGAAGAGGTCCGAGAAAAAATTGACGTCCTAAACAGGTATGTCTGCTTGGTTTTCACAGTGGAGGGAGGGAGGATGGACCACCAGGTAGCAGCAGAAACAGTGGTGGGGGTGGACACAAGTCCATTTTCAGAAGAAAGACTCCAGAATAGATTTGCAGCCCTGAAGGTTGACAAGGATTTAGGACTGGAAGCACACCCAAGAGCACTAAAAGAACTCAGAAAGGTGCCAACTGCCTCTTTGACAGCCTTGTTTAACAGCTCACTGGAAACAAACATGGTTCTGTGGGACTGGAAAAAGGTGATGTGGTCCCTTTGCATAAGACCAACAACAGGCAGGAATCTAGTAATTATAGACCAGTCAGTTTTACTTTAGTGGTAGGAAAATTAGTGGAAACCCCACTGAAAGAAAGACTAGCAGACTATATTGAACCCAGTGGGCTGCAAGACCACAGTCAGCATGAATTAATGGGAGGTTAAGTTCATGTCAAATGAATCTAATATTTCTCTTTGAGTGAGTGACAAGAGAAATAGATCCGGGGGGCTGGGACTGGACATGGCCTAATCTGGACTTTATCTAGACCTTCAGCACTGTGAAGCACAGGAGGCTGATATTGAAATTAAACTGCCTAGACAAGGGATCCAAAGTGGAAAATTGGGTTAGAAACTGGTTAATGGATAGGAGACAGGGTAGTGGTTAATGGCACTCTAATGATGGGAGAGTGACCAGCTGGGTACCACAGTGCTCAGTAGTAGAACCAGTCTTTTTCAATGTAGGTGACATTGCAGAAGATCTGGAGGACAAGGTATGCCTTTTTGCATGATAAAATCTGCAATAGGATGGACACACAAGAGGGGGTAAAAAGAATGTACAGGTATCCTCGTAAACCTAATGCATGGTCAAAAGCACGGCAGTTGGGGTTCAATGCCAAAATGTGCATTATCATACACTTAGAGCATAAGAACCAAGGAGCTGAGAATAGTATGGGCGATGTTATAGATAGTCAATAATCTGGAAAGGGCCCTGGAGCTATCATATCTGAAGACCTCAAGATGGCAGAACAGTGTGACAAAGCAGTAGGTAGGGCTAGTGGGATGCTGGGTGAATAGGGAGGAGTATCTCCAGCAGGGAAAAGGAGATGGTGTTGCCACTGCATCACTCACTGGTGAGACCCCTGCTGGAGTACTGTGTTCAGTTTTGGAGATTGCATCACCAAAAGATCATAGACTGGGTAGAAGACATCCAGAGAAGGGCAATTAAAATGATTGAAGGTTTGCACGAAATGCCCTACTAGGTGGGATTGAGGGATCTCTACATGTCCACCCTGCATAAGAGGAGAGAGAGAGAGAGAGAAAGGTGACATGATATAGACCTACAAGTACCTCACAGGGGTGAACAGGATGCAGAGGGGGAGTAGCTTTTGGTCTTCCGAACATTCAAGGGGTTGAGAAGTGATGCAGACAGGGAAGAGTACCAGAGGCTCTCCAGACAGGCAGGTAAGGTGGTAAGAGCAGCCAAAGTTGATAAGGAACTGCTGTTAGCATAGAGGATCAAACAGGGGGAGAAGAGTTTGTTCAGGTATATCAGGAAGGGGAGGAAAGTGAAAGGGGGGCAGATTGATAAGTTAAAAAAAAGAGGGGGGTGGGCCAAGGAAGTGGTGGAACAAGTGGAAGTACTCAAAGAGTACTTCTGCTCAGTCTTTACGAAGGATGGGAAGGAAACAACTCCACAGGAGAAGGTGGAATGTGGAAGGGTGCGAGGAGGCACTCACTGATGGAGAGATACCATTGGGGAAGGTGAGAGAAGTGCTAAAGTCCCTGAGGTGCGATAAGGCTCCAGGCCTGGATAGGATTCACCCCATAGTGTTGAGGGAACTGGCAGATGTCCTGACTGCACCACTGATGGATTTATCCAACTCCTCCCTTCAAACTGGATGGGTCCCCCATAAGAGCAGACCTTGAGAGGAGCTGGAAAACTACAGACTAGTTAGCCTGACATCCATAGTGGGGAAGCTGCTGGAAACCATCTTAAAAGCACAGATGGTGGAGTTCCTGGAGGCCCATGGTCTCCAATATGAATGTCAGCATGGGTTCGTCTGGGGGAGATTGTGTCAAACTAACCTAATTGAATTCTACGACTAGGTCACAAGATCTCTGGAGCAGGGGAAGCCAGTGGATGTCCTGTACCTGGACTTCAGTAAGGCTTTCGACTCAGTGCAGCACCATAGATTGTTGGGAAGCTGATGAAATTGGGGTTGGGGGAGAAGATACTGGGGTGGACTGGGAGTTGGTTAACAGACAGGTATCAGAGTGTGGTGGTTGGGGGTGAGGTCTCGTCTCTCAGAAGGGACTGCTAGTGGGGTCCAACTAGGACTGCCTTTTGGGCCGGTCCTATTTAACGCATTCATCTCAGACATCAGGGTTGGAGTCAGGAACAGGCTGAGTCTTTTCGTGGATGACTCCAAACTGGGAGCAGCATTAGACAAGAAGGAGGGGAGTAGGACACTGCAGGAGGACTTGGAGACACTTAAAAGGTAGTCGCACACTTGGCAGCTCAGGTTCAACTCCAAGAAGTGCAATGTACTCCACTTGAGGGCCAGGAACCCTCTGTATGACTACAGTCTCAGAGGGGAAAAGCTGGCATTGGAGTTGGTGGGGATGGAGACAATGGGAGGATTCAAGAGAGGGTGGGACGGACAGAGGGGTAAAGTTCAGGTGGGGGGAGCAGGGTATGGAAAGGGTCCACAGGGGCTCACAAAAGGGGAGGGGGCAGCCATAGTGAGTAGACTGTAGGGCTGCTACTCGAGCAGACTCGATAGATCACCAGGCCTAATCTGCTGGCAATTTAGTATGTTAGTATGCAAAACAGCACCAGGCCCAAGGGCCTGCAACGGCGCTGGATGGGGAGCTCAAGAGGGATGTGAGGAAATGCTTCTTTACTGTAAGGGTTGTAGATGCCTGAAAGAGACTGCCAGCAGAAGTGGTGGAGGCTAAAACAGTAGGGGCTTCAAGCATGCATGGAATAGACATATGGGTATATTAGAAAAAAGAAAGGGAGGCTGAAGGGTTGATGGAAACCAGATAGGCTCTATAGAGGCAGATAAGGTAGGGAATATCTAGACAGACTGGATGGGCCAAGTGGCCCTTTTCAGCTGACAAATTCTATGTTTCAGTGTTTCTTTATTTATGATCATGCACCCACTATAGAAACAGATTTTACTACAGTAGGCATGTGATTGCTGTTATTCAGTTGCCAGCCTGCTGTGGAGGTGAGTGAAGGGTCTGTACCAGTCAATGTCAAAGGTGTGTGTATACTATATGTTGGGGGCTAGAGAGTATGGCTGTAGTAGTGAGGACTCGGTAGGTGAGTCAGAGTGGGGAGCATCATGTGTACAGAGGGTGGGAACCAGTGGACACCAGGACCCATCAGGTTGGCAACCTACCTGCTCCATCCAAAGCCATCTCTTGTGCTTAACCTCAAAAGGATTGCAAATTGCCCTCTGCCTCAGCAAGCACTTTCCCTATGATGGTTTTAAAATAGACAAAACCCATCACTGTGCATCTCAGCCCTACTACCTACCTAAACATCCTTGAGAGTGTCTCTGAGTGGCCTTGTAGTTTTTAATTTGTCATTATGTAGTCCAACACTGTTCAACAATCATTTGCATTTCCCTGTTCTTACAAGTATTGTAAGGTCTCTCGTCAGACATTACTGTGCCCTCTCATTAAACAAGAAACACCCACCCTGCATATCTTAGCCACAAAACTTACTCCACCCCGAGCCTCATCGAGTATCTGTGTTTTTTCTTATTGGCACACTTTTTTTGGTCCATCACTGTAGGAGGATTCTTTACCACTTCCTATTACTGCTGGGTCAAATGTTGGATTTATGCCCAGTATGGCTTTGAGAGGGCCCCAGAAAGCACTACTGGGATGAGGAACAAGCATTCTGGCCCATTAGCAGTGATAGGAAAAGTGGATCATCAAGCTACCTTCAACCAGAAAATGCTGCCATAATAAAAAACAGGGTGACTCAAGGGGACTCTCATGGCTGGGTTAGGATAGTTTGAGGGACTGAGATAGGAGTGAATTTTAGTTCTTATAAAGCTACACACATGCAAAGTAATGGACAGAAAGAAGTAGGGACGGTGTCTAACTTACTGGGTCAGTTTCTGTGTAATTTCTGCAGCCAGACTCAAATTCTGTAGCCAGACCAAAAATGTGTGGCAATCACCATGTGTTACAATAAATAGGGGACCTTGAGCATTAGATTCCATGGTTCTAGTCTGTTTCTGCTTAATTACTTCATGTTGAAGTTCCCCCCTGATTTAATGATGACCTTCAGTGGTTGTAAAAATACCCAGAAAACCATTTGTTGTAATAAGTAAATGACCTACTCTATATGAAAGGGTTATTTTGTGCAAAGTATAAATAAAGGACAGTATAGAAAAATCAGGAGAAAGGAGAGTAATGAAACTACAACATCTGAGAGTGAGAGAGAGAGAGAGAGAGAGAGTGGGCGGGGGGGGTGGAGTGGAGAGATATGTATATATCACATATGGTCACCTTCTCCAGATATTGTATCGTCACTAGTAAACCACAGGTCACCTGTACTTTACCATGGTTAAGACACACTTTAGGATCATAGTTACTTTACCATGAAAGGAAAGGAGCTCAAACTTAGAGACTAGAAACAAACACAGTAGAGCACTAGATAGACCCGAGAAGCTGAAGGCTTGTACAGAGTGAACTTTATATACAGCAGGTAGTGCTTATTCTAATTTTCTGCTAATCATTGTATGACAATAAATCATATTGTTGATGCTTAGTTGTGTATAAAAAACATGAAAGTTAATATATTCAATGTACCACACACAGCATTGTTGAACATGCAAAAGTTGATGTTGCTAATGTTCAGACAAGAAGGACACTTCTGTCACCACAATACTATGTTACAGCAGTATAACTGAGACTAACTATTACATGTTGTCATTTAAAGTAATGCCAACAATGTGTTCAAGTTGATTTGCATTAGGTTTTTCTATTAAACAATATGCATACATCACTGAAAGCAGAAAGCAAATAGTTAAAAATACAAGACGTTAACATATTTGTATTTCATATATTATATATAATCTACATGTTCTTAAAGATCCATATACAGAATGATTTATTTAAACAAATATAGTATGAAGACCCAGGGTACTCATATAGAACATTGTCTCAAGGAACATATTGTACACAATGATCTTAGCAGGTAACCATAACACTTCCCATCTTGGGACTTCAATGCATAAATCGGACCTTAGTAAAGTATTCAAATGATGTTATAACTATTTTATTATGGAGACAGCATCTTTACTCACCATTTCATTTTTCACACAGCTATATGTGCTACTCAGCCTGTAAATATGGGCAACAGTACCATTAAAAATCCTTGGAAAAAAGCATACCATGTGTATGCTGTACAGGGCAAGTCTCCTGGCAGGCACCTCTAACAAGTTTGGCCCCCTTCAATTATAACTGGAGACCCTGATTTTCTCCCACTTTGAAGTGACTGAGGTATTTGGAGATGGAACCAGTTAACACTCACCTTATTCAAACATCTAGTGCATGGGGACACCTGTGTCACATTCACAGACTTACAATGGAAGCATGACCTGCTGAGATAAAACTTTTTTTCTGCTATGCCCATGTTAGAAATTATTTGGACTCAGGAAATTTGCTAGCACTGGTGTGCAGGGATATGTCCTCGCTAGAAGAATGTCTGCATTGGATTGCAATGCTAGATAGGAAGATGCATTTCTAGAGCCTATAAAGCACTGCAGGGAGCAAACAATCAGGATCTAGTGCAGATAAATGCCCACTAAGATGAATGGCTCAGGCTTTGGATAAATTGTGGCATATCATCCCCCCCACCCCCTTGGCATGAATTTCATTGGAAGTGCCTGGTTAGTTTCTCCCCCCCCCACACACCAATTCCTAGTGCCATGCTATTTTTATATACGAATACTGTAAAGCTGCTTTGGTATTTGAAACATAAATAGGATTAACATGTATTGCGATATCACTAATATGTTGTTTAATTATGAATGACTGCTGAGCACTCTTTGTGATCTCATTTTTCCATAGTATACTCAGACCAGTTTGATATAGTAAGACCCTAATGTTGAGCATTCAAGGAAATAGGCAGCCTACAAAGGGTTTCTACAGGTGAGGATTTGTCTGAGGCCACTGCCCCCCTCCTCTGACACCATAGCTGGTAGGTAGGGAGATGGGTAGGTAGGTAGATGCCTATTATGGAAGGGGTTAGGTTGGCAGCTGGGGGGTTCCCAGGGTGTAGAGGGTTTGTGGTGGAGTGCAGAAGAAAGGGGATATTTAAGTTGAAGCACAGGCTGTGTAGATTCCCTTTGTTTCTCTCTTCTGGCCAGACTTGGACCCCCCATCAGCAGCAACAACAGCAAGGCCTTGGGAACACTTTGGTAAGTGACATTTGTTTTACTCTTAGGGTGGCCTGGATTCACTGTCAGCACACATGCAAACCACTGGGGTCAAGTAGTTCTTTTGGTTTTGTTGACTGTGTATATTAAATAAAAAAAAAACATTTTTTGGGGGGGCGGCTGCTGTGACAGAGTCATTGGGGGGATACTGTTTGATTTATGATGTGGATTTATAACTTGTTAAATTTCAGCTTTAATTAGACTGGGGGGGTCCCATAAAGTATTCTTACAAACCATTGATTTAATTAATGCTATTTGTGGTTACCTGTTAGAGGTTTTTCTGGCTAACTGGAGCTGTTGAGCAAATCTCCCTCTCGCACTTAGCTAGCCATGAATCTCCCCTTGTTCTTAGCTCAAGCAGTCTTTGTCCTGCTAGGTGCTTCCACAACTCCACTGCTTTTGAGTCACATAAAGTTAATTCAGTTTGGCTTGCAATTTTTAGTGTTTTTTTTTTTATTTAATGGCCATATGACCACTTGCTGGAACTATGGGTTTGTTTGTCAAAAAAAATGTGAGAATGCTTTTGGGTAGGTGGCAAAACTGAAAATATAGGATCGGTAACTGGTAACATTTTGTGTATGCTTTACCATTAGAGTGATATCTGAAAATATGCAGTAGGAGCTGTAACTGGCAACATGTTGTGCCTGCCTGTGGTATTAGAGGACTAAGCAGGAAATACTGGATACATGAATGGCAAAATGTTACTTTTTCCTTTGTGTAGAGGGTTCAACATAAAATATGGGGTTTGCAACTGGCAAGGTTGTGCTTTGTTTTAGTTCTCAGCTCTTTGCATACTGTTATGTAGAGGGATAAGCTCTATGACCTAAAAAAGTGTACACTAGACTGCTGAGTATATTTTAGTTAATGTTTAAGAAATGTTCCCTACTGGCTTGCATTTTGGGGGAAGTTACAAGCTTAACTACAGTACAGTGTTATATTGGCATTTGCCCTGTCTTGGGAAGGGCTGCTAAAGTTATAAAATATTGTCTTCTAAATGTGGCTGCTAGGCCTCAAATTTCCCTCCCCCTGATTGGCTTACATCTTTATTCTGGAGCCATGCAGTATAACACCATTGACTTTTTTGAGGGGGAAGAACAGGAATTTTTCACAAAATCGTGATGGGGGCTATGCACTATTGTGGGTTGGGTACACACAATTCGCATGTATCCAGCTCACGTAGCTCCACACCTGCTGACAGGCACTGGGTGCACAGTATGTACAAATGAACACCTCTGCAGGGTGCCTATCCATGGCCCCACTCCCTGTCATGCTGCTGTGCGAGTGTTGCTCGAGGGACAGAGGCAGGTATTCAAGGCATTCAATCAGATGTCCATCCTGGGTCCCTAAGTGGATTTCTTGTCTAGTGTGAGCAGGGAATTCTAAGTAGATATGGATCTGTTTTTGCTTAAAAGTGTAGGCAAGTGCCCAAATGAATGCCCCATCCCTCCCTGTCAGCTCATTGGTCTGAGGCAGTACATTGGAAAGAGTACCTGTCCCACTACAGTTGATAGGTGCCATTGGGTGATGTGCAAAAGATACAGCAAGGTCCCCACTACTCTATCCTTCTCCCCCCTTGCCCAGCATGCCACACCTTTGTGAATGATGCAGAATGTGGGCATGCCCCTTGACTGGCTGTGTGCATAGCTGCATGACTGACTTTGGGATTGAGTGTGCAAAGGGTCTGCGCCCCTTTCATGAATGCTGCCGGGGGTTCGCTAGATCCCTGGTTTGTAACATTCTGTCTTATGGTTGCCTATACTCCACTGATCTGCAGAGTGTGAGCGATAAACCCCTTAATGCCTAGAAGCCATAATGTGTACTTTTACCAGTAAGTTTCTTTGGGGAACAACAACACATGCCTGTGGGCTGGGAATGCTAGTGTTCCAATTTTGCTACGATTAAAAGATTGACAAAATTTATCATTAACTGGCAAAGTTTGTCTAAGACGTTTGAATTGCAGCCCTTTTGACATGGTCATTGTAAAGTTATTCCAGGCTGTCATACACTGATGGTATTTTACCACATTCTGGACTTGAAATATTGCAAATGCAGTTTAAAACAACAGACCATCATTAAAAATCCTTGTTGCAGCCTATTGACATGTAGGTCTGTTTAGGAAAAAGACTGCCTCTGTGGGGGTGATGTATGGAACATTCTTACTATGAACAGTGCAACACAGCAGATGTCATGCTATTACAAAAAAATTGCATAGAGGTAATTTATTTATTTTGTTTTTGTTGACTGAGAAAAGAGAACTAGACAATTGTGCATATTTTCAGCTTTGTCCTGGGGTGGGGAAAGGGGGGGGTACAGATGGAAAACAACTGATATTAAACCAGTTTAAGTTGTTGGGTGTATTCTTTTTTTTTGACTGAATGGGGAAATTTTTCCTGGACACCAAGGAAATTCCCCAACTCTTTTCATGATTTGGGGTGCTCTTCACTTCCTGGGTGAAGAGGGAGTCTCTGGAGATGGAGATGACTGTGGCTGGCAGAACTGAGGAGTGTATCTCCCTCTCTGTCCAAAGTTTTGAGGAGGTCTCTGTGTAAACATTTTCTGTACCTGAATCTGCTGAAGTAACTGGCAATATGGAAGTCGAAGTAGTTCCTGAAACTCTGAAGATTTCTGGCTTAGGACCCAAATCCTTGGCCCTCAATGCAAAGGCTCTGATGGAAAAGGAATTGGCGGATAAAAAGGCTAGTCTACTGGTCAAGAAGTTTGCTGATCAGAAAGTGTTAATTCTAGTGCAGCGTTGGATGGCAGTCAAGGTCATGGCTGTCACAGCTGATTTTGACAATCATTTTTCTGGCATTATGGAACGGAATGCCTGGTATGCCCAGCTGTTCTGATGATTCCTCCACTGCTACTGATGGTGTTTTGGAGGTTGCAGCTGCTGCAGTAGACAATGATCAGTCTGAGAAAATGCCTCCTGAGATATCAGGAGGTCCAATACTGACAGTGCTATAGAAACATAGAAATTGCCAGCAGATAAGGACTGCTAGGCCCATCTAGTATGCCCGTAAACCCTATACTTGGTTTTGGCCTCTGACCCTATCTAGTCAGTGGCTTCCCCTCCCAGAGCCAGTAGCTTCAGGGAGTGGCCCATCCGTGGGCTGAATGGCAGGAAAAACAAAACAAAAAGCCAACAGAGGACAAAACTCAGCAGTCAGATGGTGTTTTGTTGCCAACTATTGACAAGGTATGTTTTAGCATAGGTATGCTCTTAGTACTTTACAATAAAGTTGACCTCTTCTACCGATGTATTTTAACTGTACTTGCTTGAATCTGTATTTGTATGTACCATAATGTACTTGCCTGTGGCATATACCCCTATCTGTTTGGTAATGTCTACGTATCTTGTCTACTGCCTTACGAAGTGGAACCTTTGTAAATGAACTTTTATCTCAAAGATGTTATCCGAGAGTCCAATAAATAAATAAATAAATATTGAGTCTGTATTTTCAAGGGTAGCTTTAGTCACATCCATGCAGATGGAGTGTACGGCAGCAGTGGCCACACTGACTGAGGGGTCAGGAGGAGATCTTCCTCAGGCTGGGGTGAGTCTGTAATTGTGGCTGCTCCACAAAGATTCTTGACTAAAGATTCCCCTCCCCATGTTGCAGCTACCCTTTTTAATGCAGGGTGGTCTTTATCCCTAGATGGCTCACAATGGTTGGAGAATTGGCCTTATAATTGTGTGAAGCTACAGTCTGATTAAGGGCATCAGGTAACTGACTTTGTCATTCCAGAAGCACTGAAATTTCCAGCTTCTCTACATATGCCCTCTGCTTCTACAGTCTTATTTTCTGCTGATCAAAATGATGCCCACGATATGGCTTCTGTAATTACTCCAAATGTTGTGGAGTCCAAATCTTCTTCTGTGCACCATGAAGATGACCTCTGTGCTAGTGGTCTTGCTGAGGAAAGTATGTCCTCTGAATCAAAAAAGGAGGCTAAGATTGGTTGGTTTTCCGAGTGGGTGAGTTGGCCACAGAACCCCCAACTTTTCAGATGGCTGACCTCTTTGCCAGACATGCAAAACCGGCAATGAGATGAAATGCTGTACATCTGCAGTACAAAGGAAGTAATGACAAGTTTTGACAGATCTTTTGTGGGTTGTGCCTTATTGAAGGGCTCTTTAACATTCCAGCCCTTGGACATACAGTATATGCTCTGATTCATGTCTTGGGGAGGAATCTACAGTATATTTGACTTTAGTTTTAAAACTGCTATGTATCATTTCTGGAAACTTTATTCGGGTTCAAAACCTGCACGTTTATGGCAGCCTTTCCAGGTGACCTCCTTAACTAAACCCACTCATAAAACTATTATGGTGCTTTTTTGTAATGAGGGTGTAAATGTGGCAGACATTATGTACTGGCTTCAGCAAAGCTGAGAAGTTCTTGCAAGACCACAACCGATTTTTGATGAGGAATAATTGTGGACTGTTGAATGGAAATTCAGTGGCAAATTATATCAGGTTGACAAAGGCATTTCTCATTTACCCTAATAGGTTTTTTAATTGGTGGGGACAGGTGTATATTTTTCTATCCTGGCAACCCAAGGCTTGTTACAAATGTGGTGCAAAATCCCACTTGAGTAATGCTTGTGACAGGTTGCACTCTGGAATGTGTGGGGGTTTTGGTCACAAGCATGAAATGTGAGAACATAATGAAATGTAGTTGGTGTGAGGAAAGGGGTCATTGGACTGCATATAACCACTCCTGACCTACAAATCAGGATTCCCTTTGGGATAGGGTGCAGAGTACCACACTTGCACCTCCAGCCCCACCTTGTTATCTTCCCACTGCTGTGATTTCTGAAACTTATGTGGGAACCATGCCACAACCACAGCCTCAGGCTGACTCAGCACTGCCAGAATCATCCAGCCTTAATGTTAGATTAGAGGTTTCACCTGCAGTGGTACCAGATGTGACTCCTCAGGTACTTGAGGCAGATTCTGCTGCAGCTCCTGACATATATACAAATATTCTCCCACCGACTCCTCTGGTCCCCATTGAGGATGCTTCTTCTTCCTTCTGGAGTGTGAGGAGACCTTTCATTTCATTTTATTCATTTCATTTTTTATTTTATACTGAAAAAGGTCTGTGGGCAAAGCCCCTTTTCACAGATGTCCAGTTTCATATATTGTACATATAAAGACATTACAAAACACAAACAAATTAAAACATTAAGAAATTAGCCAGAACAATATGAAACAGTGACATCGTAATTAAAACTAAGAGAAACACCTACAAACAGAATTTAAGAAAAACTTTCTTTTAAGTGTTATCTTAAATGTAGACATTTTTTGACAACTAACAACATTATAGGGTAAATCATTATAAAGATTTGGAGCAACAAAAGTCAGACTTTTGGGCAAAAACAGTGTGAAAAAATGGAATTTGAAAAGAGTATTTACTTTGAAGATGGGTATTTAATATCTTGGGAACAGCTGGAAACAGACTTGAAATACTTCCTGGAAGAAGACCCAGCCTAATTTTATGCAAAAAATAAGAGACCTACTATTAAATCTCTCATTAAGTGAGAGACACTTTAATGAATTGTATAATGTACACTGATGAGTCATACTCAACTGTCCAGTTACAAAATGTATCGCTGAATGATAGGTAGCCTGAAGTTTATTTAACAATCTTCCTGAAGCATAGGAATAGACTATCAACCCATAATCAATAATAGAAAAAAGAAGACTGTGGGTAAGCATAGCTCTAATCTTGGTAGTAAGATATTTTCTAATCTGAGAAAGAAGGCCCAGTCTTTTATGAAGTCTGTTAATAAGGTCCACAATATGAGGTTCAAATGAAAAATAAGAATCCAAAATTATCCCCAGATATTTAAACTCTTTAACATACTCAATCAAAACACCATCCTTATCTAAAATTCTAAATTCAGAAATAGGAGGTTTCTTATTAGTAGTACAAACCATAGTTTTAGTCTCAGCAGAATTCATTATCATTTTGAGTGAATCAAACCAATGGTGCAATAGAAAAAAATCCATTTGCAGGGATTCTTTAAGAACTGATAAATTAGCCCCTGAACAAAATAATACCACATTATCTACGTAAATAATTAATTCTGTGATAGTAAAAATAGTAGGTAAAGAATTAACAAAAACAGAAAATAAAAAAGGTCCAAGTATGGAGCCCTGAGGGACTCCACACTGTATCTGTGCCTGTTCTGAATAAACCCCATTAACCATTGTTTTTGGACTTCTATGAGACGAATAATCCTTAAACCAAGCAATCACCTCCCTAGAAAAAAAAAACAACAACACCAGATAAACTATTAAGGAGTTCAATATGATCCACAAGGTTGAATGCCTTGGTGAGGTTCACAAAAGCCACTGCCACATATTTCCCTTCATCAATAGCTCTAGTGGCTTGGCTTGTGAACCTCATCAAGGCATTCTCAGTATTATGGTGGGGTCAAAACCCATGTTGTGAGTCAGTCCATAAGTTATAGTTTTCCAAATGATCAGTAATTTGATCTAATACAATTTTCTCAAAAATTTTTGAAAGAGGGGCTAAAAGAGAAATTAGATGATAATAATTGATATTGAACTTAGAACTCATTTTAAAAATAGGTTTAATAATGGAGTTCTTCCAAATATCAGGGAAAACACCATTACAAAGATAGTAATTGAATCGAATAGTCAAAGGTTCTGCTATAGAATATATAACCTTTTTTATCATCCTATAGTCAAGTAAATTAGGACCAAAAACTGGCTTAGGATTCATTTTAAGAACATAACTAACAAGATCGGTAGGTTGTAATAGCCGAAAATAGAAATTGGGCACTATTTTATTCACTGTGTTTGCTTTAAGTTCTTGACAAAAAGTGTCAGGGATATTCCTTAGCCTATCCTTACTATTAAACCTTTCTCTATAATGATCAAGATTAGAAAAATGTAAATTAAAAGCTTCTGCAACTTTTTTAGCATCATTAGCTAATAAACCATCAAGGTCAAGGGCAACATTATCCTGTGCTTGTGTCTTTCCCATAAGTGAATTTAGAATTTTCCCAGTAGAATGTGAGTTCCCATTAGTTTCTATAAGTTTTTGCTTCTAAAATTCATTTTTTGCCACTCGAATAGCTATCTGACGTTTATTCCTTAATTCCTTAAACTTCAATTGATGTTCAAGTAGTTTTGTTTTCCTAAATGTTTTCCAAACCTTATTTCTAAGCCTAATCAAATTTAATAAGCCTGGAGTTATCCAAACTTTATTGTCCCCTCTAACTCTAACTTTCTTAACCGGAAGAAGTCTGTCACAGATACTAATAAAAAATTCACAGAACTTTTGATAGGCTACATCAATATCAACAATATTGTCCAAAAAGGACCAGTCACATGACTGGATTTCTTCTTCAAATTTCATCTCATCCAAATCTTTTATTTTTTGAAAGGTCACAGTTTTATATGGTTTCTTAAAAACTTTACATGACCAATTGAAAAATACTGGACAATGGTCACTAATATCATCTGGAAAAACCCCAGAACTAACGATTCGAGATGAGGAATTAGTAATAACCCAGTCTAAAGTTGATTCATAACCTGTCTTGTAATTAAATCTTGTACGATCTATGATCAATTGATGAAGCCCTAAATCAGCAACTAAATTCTGAACTTCTAAATTATTAGATGAAGACCAATTGAGATTAAAGTCACCGACTATAATCAATTCTCTTTGCAATAATTGGTGAGAAATATTACCAAATAAATTTGAAACACCTTATCTGGATTTTCCTGGAGGGACATAAACATTACAAATAGTTAATGTTTTACTTGGACCAAAGTTAAGGACCATAGTCAATGATTTGTATAATGGACTAACTGGAATAATGTTAGATTTGCTGGCCAATAAGTGATTAGCAATATAGAACATGTAACCACCCCCTTTCCTCCCAACCCTGTCTCTCCTAAAAATACTAAAATCCTGAATGTGCAATTCTTGATTTGAAATCTTTTAGACAACCAGGTCTCTGACACAGCTGCCACATCAAGTTTATTTTCATGTATCCAGCACTCAAAGACTTTTTAGCAATCAAACTATGAACATTCATTTAAGTGGGCTATACATAAAGAGGTGGCATCTCTATCATGGGGCTGTATACCCCTAGTAGTTATCCCTTGGGGCCCTGGATTTGGATGACCTGTATCTGACAACATGAGGAGAATTGAAACTAGCTATTTAATGTTAGTTACATATCTCAAAGTTTTCCTTTCCATTAGTGTGATGTTAATTATTTTATTTATTTTATTTATTAAATTTTGATAATCGGGTGAGCCTGCTGGGCCCCGAAGGTCCCTTTTTCAGGGGCGACCCAAGGGTTACATTCATCATGACATGTGATTGGTTTGACAAAATACATAACAAGTGTCATACATTTTTACATGGGATAGCATACAACAAGGTACATAACATGCGTCACATGGATACATAGAGGTAGTATAACAAGTGCAAGTGAATAAAGGAGTAAAAACACTTTGGAGTGTTTATCTTAACAATTACAGTTTGTGGAGGTAGCCAGGTGTGCCTTAAGCCTGGTGCAGAAGGTGTAGGTGGAGGTGGATTCCTGAATGCCTTGGGGCAGGGAGTTCCATAAAGTGGGGGCAGTAAGAGCAAATGACTTCCCCCCCACCTTTGTTCTAACCCTGGGGACCGAGAGGAGAGTCCTGTCAGTCGTGAGGAGTTGCCTAGGGTTCCTTTTACAGGAGTTAAAAATAAACTGAAAACTTAACACGTTTATATCAATGGTATAAATGTACCAAATAACCAATCCTAACATTTCTTTGTATTATCAAACATTGAGATAACATTTCATAAGGTTTGAAACCTTATTCTGGTGCTAGACAACCACAACCTAAACATCAGAAGTAAGGTCCAGTGACCCTGAACAACAGATTTTACCCCTTATGGAAAGGTGGCTCATGGGGGGGTACAGATGGGGAGGAATCAGATGGCTCCTCCTTAGCATCCTCACAGCCCAGTTCATCCTCTGAGGCTGAAGAAAGTGTCCCTGACAATACTAATGAGGGTGGTCCACCTCAAATGCATATGAGGAGAAGGTCCACCTCAAATGCACATGAGGAGAAAGTCTAGGAGATGGGTACAAAAATGAGGGTCTTTTTTGGTGGTGTCTTTTTTTTTGTGATGTCTAGCTTTAATATCAATAGAACTAAAAATAGGAGGAGGGGACTAATTACAGTACCTTTTCGGCAGCGCAGTCCTTGGGGTACAATATCTGTTTTTTTCAAGATACCAGGTTAAGGACTCAGGAGGATGTGGCTCAAACTCAAAAATTTTGGGGGAGGCTGTCTTTTGGTTCTCTAGGGGAGGGTGTCTGCTCTGGCATAGGAATAGTCTTTCTGGGGATAGATGTCACTGTTCAAAAACTGACTGATGTTGCCCCAGGTAGGGTAATGTTATTGGATATTTCATGGCAGGAACTTAATTTTCTGCTTATACATGTTTATGCACCCAAGTTAAAATCAAAAAGAACTGAGGTGTTTAAAGAGATACAGCACTTCTTACACACTGCTAGACAGGTTAACTTTAGGAGGTAATTTCAGTTGTCCTCCTGATAAAAAAAAAAATTAGTTGGTTCCTTGGAAAATAAAATTTACTCTGACTCAGATTTTCAAGGGAAAATTATTAATTCCATTGCTCTAAGGGATGTATACCTATATTTGCATAGGTCCAGTTTTATGACTTTTTAAAAGTACCTGACAGGGACTGTGCTGGGGTTGGTTCTAGGGTGGGGTCACACCCCCAACCTAAATGTTCCTTGTGCAGCAAGCCAGACTGCAGCCTATGATTATGAGCTACCTGAGATTGTTGAAGCAGGTGAGTTTGCACCTCACTGACAAAGTGAGGCAACAGATAGGCAACAGTGTGTACGTGGGTGTATTCACATTGCTCAACATAACCAAAGCCTAAGGAAGAAAAAGAAAAAGACAAGAGCAACATGGTGGAGGTTAAGAAGGTCACAATCTGATGAACCTGTGAGAAAAGGTCAGCCTGGGGTTTACAGTTTTTGTGGGCATATTGACCCAGGTTAATCAGATTAAGGTAGCCAACCTATGGATCTCTGACAGCTGGGTGATGACCATGCATGGCAGGAAACCAGGGGGTGGCTGGCTGGTGTACAACAAAGAATTTCATCAGAGGAAGTAAAATGACCCAGGTAGAACCTGGGGCATGTTGGGCCATCTATTGCTGTGGACCATTAATCTCAGTGGTTGGGTTCAACACTCCACTAGTCACTTTCCAGTTAAGTTACTGCAGTCACCAAGAAAAGGGGGTCAGATTAGTAGTGTGAATGGGCCAGGTGAGGGGAATTATTATAATTTCATTCAGGATGCATGTATGCTAGATTCGTGTAGGTACAGGCATGAGTGTATTATGTGTGGCTGCTGGTACCCATTCACACAATGCAAAAAGTGTACTACCAAACTGCAGCCACTTTCTGGAATTGGCACAACAGGCCTCCTTACACCAATAATGGTGAATTGTATTGAGGCTTGGTTGATTGATTACTTGCACAGGGAGGCTGCTTGCACCCTGGTAGATGGCTTCAGGGGAAAAAAAGGCTTCAATGAAGGTTTTAGAATACTGTACAATGGCTTGTATGAGGTGGAGAACCTGAGGTTGGCCATGGAATGACTGGAGGTCATCTGGGCCAAGCCGGCAAAAGAGGTGGAAGAAGGTATGATTAGTTGGCAATTCACTGTACTGCCCTAACCACACCTCAGGGTACATGGCAGTCTTACGCACTGTTTGATAGGGCAGTAGAGGTTGTTTGGGTTGTGGCGTGAGGTGCCCTGTTAGGTAAGCTAGACATCAAGTCCACATTCTGGGTTTTGACATGACACCCGGAGGACAGGGATTTATGAGGAATGATGTTTGAGGGCAGGTACTATATTGACAACTGCATGCTGATGGAGTGCACTGTAGCATGCACTGGGTTTGACCAATTTATCATGTTTCTGCATTGGGCAATCATGTGCAGGGTGGGTTGAACTGAGGTATTTTACTACCTGGATGATTTACTGTTCATGGGCATTCCAGAAACCAGAGAATAAGGGCACATAATGGGTTCCTTCCAGGCAGTGTGCCTCAGCCTGAGGGACCCCTTGGCACAGAATAAAATGGAGAGGCAGCACACCATGCTATCATTCTTGAGCACTGAAACTGATTCTGTGGTTACTGAGTTTCACCTAGCACAGGTTAAAGAGGTGACACTGAGGGAAGTGGTTGCCAGAATGGCAAAGGCATGCAATATTACCTTGCATGAGCTGCAGCAGCTGCTGGGCTACCTCAGCTTTGATTGAGAAGTAATTCCCATGTGTAGGACTATTCTGAGTCATTTGGCAAAGGCAGGCATGAGATGTCAGAAGCCTCACCACAGGATCCAGGTGTCAATCACAATGAAAGAAGACCTTGGGGTGTGTGACTGGCTTTCCTGAACTGCCTTAACAGAGTGTCAATCTGGTATGATGCAACCACCAGCCAGGAGCCTCAGCTGTTTATGTATGCATCCAGAGGTGTTGGCTTTGTGGCTTACTTTTATGGGGAATGTTACATGAAGCAGAAGCCCTCTTCTGGGGGGGGGGAGAAGGATTGATGAAGTAGATTAAAGTGTTGACAGTTTTCTCCCATTGTGGTTGCCATTGTAGTATGGCGGAAGTGTTTTTTGGGATGCAAAGTAACCTTTAAGACTGGCAACACTGGGGTGGTCAACATTATCAGTGGGCAGTTAAGGGCCAAGGGCCCTCTGGGTAAGCTAATGTGAGTCTTTGCGTTAAAATGTTTGATGCTCAATATCCAGGTTAAAGATGTGCATGTGCCAGGTGTGGATAACATTGTTGCTGATGTTTTTTCTCCCTTGAAGTGGCAGATGTGCCAAAGGTTGACCACAGAAAGTCGTGGTGCATCCCAGTGAAGTCCCAGCCTACCTCTTGGAGTTGGTGATACAGAAGCCTGGGAGTTACTCAGAAATTATTTAGTGCCTAGCATGGAGGTGGCAGACCAGAGGGGAGTTAGAACTTTCTGAGTGTGCAGCAGGCCCAGAGGTGGCAAGTATGGCCCATCCCAGTTGACCAGCTATGTCAGTATGTAGTACTTATGAAATTATTTATTTAATTAAATTTTTATTTAAATTTTGTTGACCAGGTGGATCCACTGAAACTAAGAAGTCCATTTTTCAGGGATGACCAGGAATTAATTACATACAGACGATTACAGAGTACATAAACAGCATACAGTACATAGGTTTACATGGAAAAGGATTGCTGGATAATCAGAGATACATGTTCACAAATTCATGTAGAAGCACAAGACAATATATTACATACAAAGGCAAGGTTGAAAGTTACATACATTGAAGATCACATTGTAGTTAGCATATCTAGCCATACAGTGCCAAGAAGATTCATAAATAAGGTTCAGGAGGAAAAATATTTAGTCAGCAATGGAAAGGTTTGACACCTGGAGCAGTGGGGCAGCATCTGGCAGGCATTTCGTGGTTATCCAAGGTCACTGGTCTGGAGGAAAACACATGTGCATTTTGCCTCTGCAAAATGTTAGAAGGATGGGCTCTCAGTACTCAAAAATGATCAAACAGGTGTCGGCTGATTAGTTTGGTCCTACTGGAACAGATGTGGGGTGAATAGCTAAGGGTATGCTCTTCACAATCAAATGCAGTGTTATTCTACATGGTGTTCCTGGTGGCGTTTTCTGGGGCCTTTCAGGTATCTGAATTGGTCCAGTCAAGTACTGTGCCAGGAATGGCAGTGGCCTTGGGTGATGAAGATGTGATGGTAACCCAAGAAGTGTTTTTTCCCGTATCACCCCTTGTTAGTGACACCCCAATGACGAAACACAGAAAAAGATTACAGCGACATTCACGGTAATGGTCCTTTCTGTGTTTATCTCCAATGTTCCGCCACCTTCCGGACCAACTCCAAGCTGGAGTTGAATCCTAGCTTTTGGGGAGTGTGGGGGGCACAGCCCCCCACAAAAAAAACACCCATGTAAGAGGCAGCACAATACCTGCATTGGTATTGTGCCACAGCTGTGGGGGAGGTCGGCATTCTCACCGATGAGATAACTTGGTGCTTACAGTTTTTCCCTGGCTATGAAGGAGCAAGATAGATGGCTTGATTGAGGATGCTAATGCATCCTATGGTATCCTCTGGGGGCTTAGTAGGACATATGTGCTTGGGTCCATGACTATGTGACCCAAAGGGCCAGTGGGGGCACACACTCATTCGGCATAAAAATGGGACACCACTGACAACATTCCAGTTTCACCACATCTTACAAAAGATCAGGAGCGGGTTGGAAGTAGACTCAGGGAGTTTCAACATTTATTCCTTTCGCATTGGGGCTGCCATGAATGGTAAGTCTGAAGGGTTGACAGATAAGAAAATCCAAGAACTTGTTTGATGGAGGTTGCAGGCTTTTGAATGGTATGTGTAACTGCATTTGCTTTAACCTCTTGTTTTTGTTTCTGGATGGTGGCATTTCCCAATAATGGCAAGTGTGATTTTGCAGGCTCTCCTTAATTCATTGGGCAGCTGTCAGAGTGAGGTGGTGTCCCAGGGACAAGAACATTTTTCTGGACCCTCAGCAGATATGGGTATGCTGACTGTGACATTGAAGGATGAGATGTGGGGACCTGCTCCCATGGGTTATGGCCAAATCTCAGGGTCATGCTGTGTTTTGGTGGTATATCTAGGAAAAAAATTACCAGGCAGTGGTAAAGTCACTGGAGCTGCTGTGCTAGACGAAGGAGGACTTGGCATTGCTTCAGGAAGCCAACCCAGGGCTGCACTTAGTTTGGTCACAGATCATCCAATGGAGATACTGGAGACATGCAAGGGACCCGACTGCAATTGAGAAAACCTGCTGGTTCACCAACATATCTATGCAAAATGTTATGGACACTATTGGAGGGGACCTGTCCTAAGACATGACAAGATAGTCATTAAGTACCCTAATTTTAGGTCCAAAATAGGCTGTGACTGATTTATAGCTGACCTAGAAGGTGCTGTGGAAAACTTGTTAGTGTGAAGTGCTTGGGGGATGAGCGCCAAGAGCAGGGCTCATCATGTAGCAGCACGCTAGTCTCGCATGGTCTGTACAAAGGAGGTAACAGAGAATTATGCATCTTGTGCAGATGGTTCAGTCCAAGGCTGGCATGAGGTGAGGGCAAGGACAGTTGGAGTACCCCCGATGGGAAGGGGAAGTTTGAGGGATAGTCTCTTCAGGTATGACCCATGGGTGTAGTGTCATCCAACAGGGGAGGGGCGCGTCACATGGCTCAGAAGCCACCCCTTATGCCTCCAAGGCCAGTATCACAGCTCGGCTTTCTTGGAAGAAATTTTTATGACTTTCACCCCTCAGTTTTTATTTAGAAACACTTTCCCTGGTTCAGCATTCATGAAAGTTTTAAAAGATGTCTTTAGTTGAACAGGGATGGTGGGAGGGTGTACAGTACCCTCTTAGTGTTTCAGTGGTCTATCCAGCAGCATCAGTGGCAACAAGAGACATACTAAACAAGAATAGGATGAATAACAATGGCACAACCTCTGGTAGGGACTTCACCTGCTATGTGGGGTGGTATAGATGGATGCAACAGATAGGGGAAGGGGTGGGGGAGAGTTCATACAGCATTCCAGACTTGCAGAAAAGGAAGCTAGACAGACTCCCCTAGCAACAAGGAACTATTTTTTGTGGCAGAGCAATAAAATCAATGAAAACAGAGTAAAATAAAAATAAAAACTTTTTTCTTTATTTTTTTTTCTCACAAAAAGGGGGGACATTGTATAATTGCAATATACCACTCCAGGGTGTGACCAATGCAAGGCTTTACAATGCCTGGTGTGTTTTGCTCACTCAGCCTGTGGTCTCGTCACCAAACAACACACAAGGCATGGTATATCGCACCATAACCCACACCCTGTCATGGTATATTGCTTAAAGAGAGAAAACTCCTGCTATGAAGATATCCTGCCTGTATACGGTCAGATTTTAAATTCTTACTATTTGTTTGATTTGTTGCTATTTCTTGGCAAGCAGTGAGAGTGCCTGTGTTTTTGTCAGTTCCCCCAGGTAGTGAAAGGGCTTGGGTGCTGAAAACATTTGCAATCCCTGTACTATTCCTTGGTTCAGGCAGTGAGAATGCCTGTGCTCTGTTAGTCCCCCTAGGCAGTGAGAGGGCCTTGGGGGGCTGAAGATATTCATGATTTCTGTTCGATTTGCTTTTTGCACTTTGGATTTAAGTTACAGCTTTAAGAAGATCTATTATTTATTCTGTGACTGGATTTTCTCCAAGCAGATCTACCGCTGTCCAGGACTTCGTGACTGAGTTATTTATATTTTTAATTCATTTTAGTGTATTTTATGTATAGGGGGTGGGTGTTTGAGGGATATTTATTAAAATGTTTGATTTATTTGTTTGAAGTTTCAGCCTGTCAGTGTGAGAGAGAGAGAGAGGAAGAAACTGTGATAGGGGTTTAATTTAAGTAAATGTTTGTGTTGTTATTTAATTGTTTTGTGTGTCTTTATTTGATTCTCCCCAAGTGAGAGTTGTGGGAGCATTGAACTGTTTTATTTATTTGGGGTTTTGTTTTGTTTTGAGTTTATTTGTTGGAGTTTTTCTTCTGTTTTGGATTGGCATAGTTTTGCTTTGTTTTAGGTTAGCATTATCTATTGGAGGCCTGCCCCCATAGTCATGCGTTATTCATCCTCTACCCTTCACACCCTCTGCCCTTTTATCTCCCCCCTTTGCAGTTTTTAACTTACCAGCACTCTAGAGCACTGGGTATTGCCCATCAGAGGGATGGATGGGCTGAGGGTGCGAACAGTAGAGGATGAATGAGCGGGGCTCTCACATCAGGGCCATTAGGTCCAGAAGACACCCTGGGGTGAAATGGAGCTTGGAATGTGGCTCCCCATGCCTGGTTTCCATACCCAAGGGCACCACCAGTATTGGTGGGCAGGCAGCCTGGGCGACCCCAGAAGCCCGTCCAACTCGAGCGGTGTTATGCAATGTCAGATCTATTAAAAACAAGACTGCAATTATTGCAGATCTTGTTGAGACAGCTGATCTGGCTTGCATCACTGAGACCTGGCTGGATGAGAATGCTGGCCCCATGTTGGAGGCCACAATTCCGGCTGGGTACTCGGTGATACATCACTCAAGATTGGACCACGGGGGGAGTTTGCGGTCTGAACTGGGCCTCACGAGTGTACCAGTTCAGGAAATTGGGTCATTTGAGTGTACTGTAGTAGCAGGTGTAGGCTGTAGGATTGCCCTCATCTATCATCCACCCGGGGATGAGAAGCGATTCCTTCAGGAAGTAGTGGATTTCGTGACTGACATGGCATTTGAGTCACCCAGGCTGATGGTCCTAGGCGACTTCAAGGCCTGAGTCAATGACGAACTCTCGCAATTTGGACAACACTTCCTTCAGTTGATGACATCACTGGGCCTTACACAGATTGTTACCTCTGCTACTCACAAACACGGTCACTCTCTTGAGCTGGTCTTCCTCCTGGGGATCGAAGTCTTTGACTTGGGGGTGGAACCTGTCAGATGGTCCAATCACTACACCATGGGGTTCAGTTTCCACACCCCCTTCATAGGCCTACCCCTGTGGAGATGGTCAGATACTGCCCTTTACAGGATGTAAGCCCTAATGGCCTGGCAGCGGCACTTGACCTATCAATGCTTTCTGGGGTAAGTAGTAGCCCAGATGCCTTGGTTTTAGCCTGTAATAAGGCCATGTTCATCCTCTCTCTCTCTTCGCCCTCGGTCCCCTAGGTTTGATGGGACCTTGAAGGAGATGCAGCAACTAGGATGAAGGTTTGAGTGCTGCTGGCAGAAATCCGCCCTGGAGGCCGACCATCTTAGACTGATGGAACATTATCAAGTCTATTAATTTACAATCTCCTGTAAGAAGGCTGAGTTCCTGTCCAGGTATATTGCGGCTGCTCAGAACTGACCAGCTCAGCTCTTCTGAACTGTGGACAGACTGTGCAACCCAGGATGCCTGCAGTTATGAATAATAATAACAATAATAATAATAAACTTTATTTTCATGGCACCTTTTAAAAACCAAGATGCCGAACAATTTTAAAACACATCACACAGCTCAGTGTCCTAAAAATATAAAACAGCAATAAAACCACTGATACAGTTAGAAAGAGAGATTAACCACCAAACGCTTGCCTTCACAAATAAGTTCAAGGCCTGTTAAAATCCCTCCATGGTCACACACTCCTGTAACTGATGGCGTAGAGATTTCCAGAGGGTAGGGACCACAAACCTAAATGCTTGGGCCCCAGAAGATTTTAACTCACTATCGGGATCTCTAGCAACCCCATGTCAGCTGAGCAGAGTGATCACCCAGGATGGTAAGGAACCAGGAGCCTTTTCACAAGTGGGGTGTGATGAGCTCGCTCGATTCTTTGCGGATAAGATGGCTGACATCAGGGCAGGACTCTATGGGAGATGCTACTGATCAGTGGTCAGTCACTCTCCTTCACTTTTCCTGGAGTACCTTCGACCAACCGGAGTTCATTGATGTTGTGCGGATTGTCCAGAGTATGCACCCTACGTGCTGTAGTTTAGATCCAGGTCCAAATTCCCTGATTATGGGTTTTTGTGATATCATTGGCCCGGTCTTAGCATGGATAGTCTGGTGCTCCCTTGAGTTGGGTGAGTTCCCTAGCTCCCTGAAGGAGGCAGTGGAGGCATCCATCCTGAAGAAAGCTTCTCTGGACCGAGACTGCCTTGCCAAATACAGACCTATCTCTAACTTCCCCTTTGTGGGAAAGGTGATTGAGAAAGTAGTGGGTCTACAACTGCAGAACCATTTGACCATCCATGACATCTATGAACCTCTCCAATCCAGTTTTCAAAAGAGGCATAGTACCGAGATTGCACTGGTTCAGGTGCTCAATGATCTCCTGGTGGCAAGAGATCAGAAAAGTCATTCCATTATGGTTCTTCTTAATCTCTCATCAGCGTTTGACACTGTGGACCATGGGGTTCTACTTCAATGCCTGAGGTTCAACTGTGGCCTGCCTGGTATGGTCCTCAGGTGGTTTAAATCTTTCCTCACTAGCAGAACTCAGAGGGTGATGTCAGGGATTTATTCTTCTGACCCAGTCTCTGTCATGTGGGGTCCCTCAGGGTTTGGTATTGTCCCCCATGTTGTTCTCGGTGTACATACAGCCCCTCGGAGACATTGTAAGACAGTATGGGCTGAGGTTTCACTGCTATGCTGATGATACCTAGCTCTACATGTCTTTTGCACCCTACCAGGATAGAGCACTCTTGGTATTTAATAACTGCCTCACTGAAATCCAGGATTAAATGAATTCCAGCTGGCTGAAGTTGAACTCGGGAAAGACTGAAGTGATGGCAGTGGACCCAGGTCACTGGATAGAGGGGTCGGGAGCTAGTCTGCCTATGGGACTCTTCCTGGGGGGCTCCCAGCTTCTTGCCCCTGAATGAGTGTGGAACCTGGAGGTGATTCTTGATGATGGGCTGACACTGCAATCTCAGGTGTCAGCAGTCATCAAGTCCTCCTTTTATCATCTGAGGAACATCTCCAGCGACAAGCACCTCGTTCCATCTGGTGATCTTCCTACACTGGTCCACACCGTTGTGACCTCTCACCTTGATTATTGCAACTCCTTCTATCTAGGGCTACCAAGGGTTAATATCCACCACTTTCAGATGGTGCAGAATGCTGCAGCCTGGGTGTTGATGGGAAGTGTTGCTTGCCTTGCTTGTAGATCAGAAAGCAGCTAACTAAAAGAAGCTACATTTGCGTTTGCACGTGTCTGCTGTGTCCGCTGGGCACGCTGAAACTGCTGGCATTAGACAAACTTGGATAAGACAATTTTAGCATATCCTCTACTTAGTAAATATACACCTTTAATAATGGAAAAAGAACTTAGTAAGTGTATGCAATGTTTGCTGTATAGTGAGGGAAAGTATGGGATCGAGTATGTATGTGCTCATTGCCATCTGATTACTACTCTTGAAGCAGAGATAGCTTTTCTGCTTAATATTAAACCAGTTTCTACTGATATTAGGAAATTGGAAAGTTACATTGATCTTATGGATGAACAATTTCATTCTAATGAGCAATTTCCTTCCCATTTAGGTAGTATTTCTATGCCTCCTGATGAGGAGACAATTGTAATGACTAGTACTATTATACCTGTTGCCTCTGCCCCCTCTTACGGTGGATGATTATCCACCCTCTTCTCATGATAATGATGACTGGACCATTGTTACAAAGCCTCGTAAAAAAGGAGGGGCAGTCAAATACACAATAGTGCCCCTACTGAAACTCATAATAGGTTTGAGTAATTGACTGTATCAAATAATGAAGTGCTACAAGATTTATCCTGCGCATCACCCTCTGTTGATATTAATGGTTTAAAAACACTTTTCAATCAGGAGTTAATGCCCATGAATACTTATCCTAGTAAGTCTCAAGCTACCAAATCAATACCTATTAAGTTAATCACTCCAGAGTGTGTTAAACAATCACCTGTTTCTGATTCTTGTACCCCTACTGTCTCAAAACAAGTGTTAGTCCTGGGAGATTCAATCATTAAGCACATTGACAGGGCGGTATGCAATAGTGACAAGAGCAACCACACTTGTTCTAACTTCCGTGGGGCCAGGGTATCTAACATTGCCTCCATAATGCCTAAAATCTTACAAAATGTGGGGGAAAATCCACTGGTTATCATACATGCTGGTGTTAATGATATAAACACCCCATTTAATCAGTTACAACAGGACTATGTGGCGTTATGTAACCTGTTACTTGATAGGGGATGCTGTGTATGTATGTATGTATATCTGAAATTCTACCTGTCCCAAGAGCAACATCTACCATGACGCAGAAAATCAAAACCCTAAATGAATGGCTGAGAAAGTGGTGTTTTAAGCAGGATATGCCCTGTGTTACCCACTGGGAATCATTTTCAGATCATCCTTCCTTGTTTTGCTGGGATGGTTTACATCTCAGTCATAGGGGTAGTACACTTATGGGGAAAAGTATCACTCAAATCATAAATCATTGTTTAAACTAAAAACAATGGGGGAGAATGGGTCTATTCCCAAGTCTCTGAATACTTACCAAAATATTATTACAACTAAATGTAAATTCCTAGCTTTGAATGCAAGATCTTTAAACCAACTCAAATTAGCAGAGCTCGAAGCCAAATGTAAAACTTTAAATATAGGTGTGGTGGGAGTATCTGAAACTTGGTGGGACGCATCCTCAATTTGGTCCAGAGAAATTCCAGGTTATAAGTTATATCATAAAAACAGATTAGATAAGCAAGGCAGTGGAGTTTGTATGTACATACGAAATGATATTCCTTCTTTTGAAGTGTGTTCTCTCTTTCCTTTGGAAAGTATATGGGTTAAAATCTTATTGAAGTAGCAGTCCTATATAACTATTGGTAACATCTATCAACCTCCATCTGCAAATTCAGATTACACAACTGATATGTTTAAAGAAATTACACATTTTTTAGAATCTCAAGATACTGTAATATTTGATGACTTTAACCTCCCTCATATTAGCTGGGACTCATTCTCAGGACAGTCCTATGCCAAGAAAGGACTAATAGACGTGGTAGTTAGTACTGGATTACAACAACTTATTACTGAACTCTCTCGAGATCCTAATATTTTGGATCTATTATTTACTAACATAGAGCAACAAATTAGCAATTTACAAATTTGGGATCCACTTGGGACAAGTGATCATTCATCTATTCTTTTTGAAATTCAACAGTTTAAAACTACACAAAGGAAGTTATACTATACAAAAAATTATAGCAAAGCAACTTTTTCTAAAATCAATGAATACTTACAAAACATAAACTGGGAATCTAATCTTCTTAATTGTACAACACAACAAGCTTGGAACTTTTTTAAAAACATTGTACATTATTTGGAAAATACCTTTATTCCATCTAAGAGGAAATGTAATAATAAAGTAAAAATCCTCCCTTGGTTCAACAAGACAATTAAAAATCAGATTAAAATAAAAATTAAACTTTAGGAAACTTAAGAATAGTTCTGTTCCATTTAAAACTACTCTATTACATAAATACAGACTATCTGTGAAAAACGTAAAAAATTCTATTAAATTGGCAAAAAATAAGCTAGAATTTAAACTAGCTCACACAAAAGACTGTCACAAATCTCTTTTCTCCTATATAAATAGTAAAAAAGGTGTATCAAGGACCATTGGTCACATTATAACCAATGGCTCTTCTCTATCTGATATAGAAACCTTGAATCTCTTTAATAAGTACTTTTGTTCTGTCTTCTCTCAAAAATCACCTATTAGTACATTTAAAGTTCACCACATATATTATCATAGGTTCTATGCAACTGACATATAGGCTATCAAAAAACTGAAAAAAATACTAGTCTGGGCCCAGATGGTATTCATCCATGGTTTCTGATCGAAACCTCTATAAATATTTCTATACCTTTGTCAATTATTTTCAAAAAATCCTTACAAGAAAGCATTGTACCAAATGATTGGCATTCAGCAATAGTTACTCCCATATTTAAAAAAGGCAATAGAGGTTCTGTGCAAAATTATCGTCCAATTAGCCTGACCTCAGTGGCTGGTAAAATAATGGAATGAGTAATGAAGTCTCTAATAGATCAAGATTGTAAAAAAATAGGAATTTATGATTCAAATCAGCATGGGTTTACTCCCAAGTGTTCCTGCACCACCAATCTGATATCTTTTTACAATAATATAAGTAATCTACTAGATGTGGGTATCCCTACTGATGTAATTCTTTTGAACTTTAGTAGAGCTTTCAAAAAAGTCTCACATGAAAAACTCATTACTAAAATGCACAGTCTAGGTTTGTCACCTGATATTGTCAACTGGGCTTTAAACTGGTTGACAAATCATTCTCAGAAAGTCAGAATTAATGATATCTTGTCTGATTTGCGTAGTGTGACAAGTGGTGTACCACAGGTGTCGGTCTTGGGACCAACATTGTTTAACCTCTTTATCAGTGATTTACAAACAGGGCCAAATAACTTCATGGTTAAATTTGCAGATGATACTAAATTTGGGGGCAAGGTTAATAATCAAGAAAATATTTCTGCATTAAAGAAGGATTTGGAAAAATTAACACTTTGGGCAAATGAAAATCTTATGCTGTTTAATCAAGACTAATGTTTAGTAGTACATTTTGGTGTAAATAATCCAAAAACAATATATCATATAAACGGACTACCACTTCACTCATCAAATTGTGAAAAAGATTTAGGGATATATGTTAATAATAAACTTACATCAAATGATCACTGTGTTAGAACTGCTTGCATGACCAACAGACTTCTGAGGCAAATAAAATGCACTTTTGTTAATCGCACTGAACAATGCCTTATTCCATTGTATAGGGCAGGGGTCTGCCACTTTTTCAGGACCGTGAGCCACATGTCCGCCTGCCATGACAGATCCGATAACAAGAGAGCCATATGAGTGCATGTATAGCAGAGGTCTTCTGTAATGCTTAATTTAACCTAAAATTATCCCCAAGTACCATTTGAGTAAAACAAATGTTACATCATTGGAGCACTACTCAAAGCAAACCACTAAAAAAGTGTAACTTATCGATTTGTTTTCAACAACAGTGATGCATTTATCATCCTATGCAAACGTGCAAAAAATGTGACTTGCAGAATATGTAAATATACAGATTATCATTCACCATCATGTTACTCATGTTCCATGTCACCTGGTGTGGACTATCAGGCTACCGTAGGTGCGCAGTCTGTCAGACATGAACAAGTTTGTCAATGGGTAGCTTCTCATTCTCTGAACCCTGTCTGAGAGAACTGAAAAAGGTTTCACCCTGATCTGTTGTCACAAGGATAACTAGTTAGTAACTCATCCTTATTTCCTGATACATTCATACAGTAGAATGGACTACAAGTGTCAGGTGTGCTGTATGGTATCTTTATTATCTATGGATATGTCAAGCACAAGAGAGAGATACTGTGGTAAGTTAATCTCATATGACAAACGCACATAAGAATCCATATTCGACAAAATGTTCTTTGTATGGTCTTTCGTGGTCTTGTGTTAAAGAAAAGTCTAGGCCAAATCTAGCATACAGTAAAATTCTACTCTGTTCCATGTGATCTGCAGCAAACTTGTAGGCCTATTTTGAAAACTGCATTCTTCATAACTTCTCCATCTGTTAAACTGTTGCCTGTACAAAGCAGCTGCAGGGCTCTTTGGAAGCTGAGCAGGTGCATGTCATGAAGTCTAAGCAATGCTCTCTTGGCCCAGTTTATCTTCAAGTATAGAATAGATTTCTTGCACGCCTCTCTTTCATATTTTCTGGCATATGTAGAATGTTTTATTTTGACATGCCCTCAGAGTTAAACTTCTTATTTCTGGTAAAGACTTTCTCTGCAAATCACATGCAACATATGCCCATTTGTGTTGATGAAACCAAAATCACTCAAGTCTTCTAGAAATGTTATGTTCTCATCTACTAGTCCTCTCTTCTTTGCTTGATATGCAATTTTTATCATATGCTGTATAGCTGATTCACCAATACCAATGCACATTAAGAATATGGGACAAACTTTTTTTTTTTTTCCTTCAAACAATAGTACCAGTGCCATGTTAAGAATATGGGACAAACTTTTTTTTAAAACACTATTTCTTGCAGTTATATGACCCATGTGTTGACTCAGTCCTCCTTCCATCTCCACAGTCTCTTATCCCATCCAAAGAACCATTGCCTTCCTTACGTTCCAACTGTTGTACAGCATTCTGAAGTAATGGTTGCTGTCCCCCCACCTTACTCGTCACACATGTTGGGATAACTGACGTGGGGCTAGAGCTCAATTGATGTGAGGATACCCCAATAAAGTTTATAGAATGTTCAGCATCTGTTAAGGGACAAGGAGGAATAATGAAAGAATTGGCAGGACAATCCTGTGTGATAGATGGTAAGATTTCATTCAAGATTACATTTTCCTACCTTTGTTTCATCTCTGTGCATCCCACTTGGGCACAAACATCTAAAGCAAGTGTGGCTGAGCATGGCCATCCACCAGTCCAGCTTGCTCTTTATATAAGCCCACCTAACTTGATATCTAGTACATCTGCATCAAATGATAGGAATCACAAGCCCTGCTGACATTTGGCAACATGTCCATCACTGCAGATCCCGGACAACATGATCTCTCTTAGGCTACCAGGAAGCACATGTGTAGAGAGTCAGAAGTCATTCAAACTTGATTCTTGTTGACTCTGCCACTTGATGTGCTATGTCTCAGGCTTTGGTACCAACCTAGGTCACCAAATCAGTAAACAATAATCCTTACCATGAGGCCATCAAGCAGATCTTCAGCAAGCTTCTGAAAGTTTTCTGGCTCACCTCCTACTGGCCAAGGTCTACAACACAGCTGGTAATATTGATATAGACTTAAAATAGGGGGGACACCACAGTGTCAGTAGCCTCCCTTATGTAACTGTTCTTGACTACAGTACCTCTGACTGTCCCAGCATCATGCACATCAGTGTGTATGTGATAGTCATGTACGTGACTTTTAAAAGGTGGCCCTATGTAGACAAATTGCCAAAAAAGTCTGCATTCAGTGTTCCAAATCCCTTTATGGAGTACAGTAGCAGTGATGCTGAAAATCATAAATGTTGGACCTTTGAGGGGTAAGGACCTGCCGAGCTGCATGAACACAGGGAAAGAGACACATGCGGCTCACGAGCCTCACATTGCAGACCTCTGGTATAGGGCATACATTAGACCGTATCTTGACTATGGCTCCCCTTTCTGGAATCAAAACCAAAAAAAAGACATAGCAATTCTTGAACAGGTTCAAAGGAGAGTAACTAGAATGATTCCAAGATAAACAAACTTGGATTATCAGAACAGATTAAAAGCTACTGGTCCCTTCTCTCTTCAAACTAGAAGATTAAGAGGTGATATGCTTATGGTTTTTAATTTAATAAATTCACCAGATCTAATAGAAAAATGTGGTCTAACACTCTCCAAAAGGAGACATGTCTCGAGACTGCATAATAAACAGCTTGAAGTAAAAACTTATAAAACCAGCAAAAGGGGAAACCTTTTTCCAATAAGAGCATCCATTGTATGGAACACCTTCCCACAAGAATTGGTAGAGGCAACTAGTGCCACTGTCTTTAAAAACAAATTAGATGTTTGGTTGAGGGATAATAGATAAATAATGTCCCACATAGTGTGGGGAACGGTGTCGATGGGTTCTGGCCTTCTTCTGTTCTTTCATGCCAAGTAATACCAAATAAGTAAGTAAAGTGTCATATCTCCCAGGTGCTGCGCGAACTGCACTGGCTGCCAATTCAGTGGTGGATCACTTTCAAAGTTGGACTTTTGACTTATAAAGGCCTACACGGACTGGACCCGGACTACCTGAAAGAGCTTTTGGTTCCTTACTGCCCCAGGCAATCACTTCGCTCGGCTGATGAGGGGTTACTAGAGATTCCAAGGGTATCCTTAAAATCATCGGGGCCCGTGCATTTTTGTATGTGGCCCCAACCCTTTTGAATTCTGTACCCCGTCAGCTTTAGGAGTGCGCGACCATGGGGGGGATTCAAACAGGCCTTAATAACTTATCTATGGCACCAAGCCTAGTCTTTTTGATTTTATTGAAGCTATGGAATTTATTGCTATCTGCATTTAATTGTGTTTTAGCATATTCTGTTTTATCTTCTTACTGTTAAAGTGACTTGATATTTTGAAAGGCGCAGTACAAATAATGTTTTTTTTTTATTATTATTATTAACAAATGCATTGATGTGGCCATTTTTCTCTAAAGCATTCTGTATATCTTGTTCTGTTTTGGTGAAGGGAGGGGTATTGTGGCCTGTTAATGCCCTGTGTGTGCACATCATGCTGTAGGGCTGCTTGATAACACATTCAGGGAAGTCTGTACTCTGTCTGCATGGAAGCAATTTTTAACCAGTATGCAAGAATTCTAATTTTGATTTGCATTTCAAAGGAAAAGAATGAGTTTCTGCTCTGAGAAAACAAATATAAGTATACAAGAGAAACATTAGATGTCCAAGGAGTTTATTCTGGATTTTCTCCAGATTTGAAATGAAGACATCCCCATAATTCACCACCACATAAAATGCGGGCATTAATCTTTGCTTTATAAAGTTCAAGAGATTATTTAATAGAATAACCACCATTATCTCTGTGAAAACAAAGGATGGCATCTATTAGTTAGTTAACTTTCAGAGCCCGCTCACTGATATTTTTAGATCATCTAGTATTCTCAGAAAATAGAATCCCTAGATAAATAAAAAATGTAACTTGTTGCTTTTTAATATTAAGAAGCCATACATGCTTATGCAATTGCAGCCAACAATCAAGACTATAGACACACCAGTATTGATTCTTACTTGCCGTTCATTTACTGTGTTGAACAAACAGGTTCACTGAAGACACACTAAGGAATATGAGAGCAGAAATAAACTGTCTATGTAGAATAAAGCTGGGATTCTTTTGTGAGAGATTTCTGGAGAATAACATTCTACCTCATTTAGTTCAGACACTCTACCATTAATAAAGACAAAGTCAGGCAGGCGAATAAGATGGTCGAGTGTTATGTGCTTGGCCTAGGCTTTTAGATTGAATTATTAGTTTTTAGACAGACTTGTGTACAGTAGTTCTTTAGTTAGAGATGGAGGGCAGGATTCACAAAGCAGATGCGCAGAGCACAAATGAGATGCACCAGTGCAAATAGGATGCACCCACCAAAAGGCGAGTGATTCACAAAAGGATGTGGCATGGAATGCCCTATGCACAACTTCACTGTGCATCGTGTGTGATGTGCATAGTGCAGGGGGAGATGCCCTAGCACATCCGTAATGCGCAAACCCACCCAGGGGAGTAGAGCAGTAAATAAGGAGCAACCCAGCAGGGACTGAGGGAGCAGTAGAGGAAATGCTACAGGTCAAAGGAGAGAGAGGGACACATGCCCAAAGGTTCAAGCCAGAGTGGCCAAGGGCCCAACAGTGGCCACAGCAAATGAACTGCAGAGACAGAGCATATATAACAACACCTGGCACCACACGACACAACCCACATAGGACCATGGCAGGCACACATGTCAGTCACACCATCACCAGCAAGGTGCCACATACCTGTGGGGGACACCATGCAGCTTGGTGGAGTGCAGAGGACTAGGCCACTGCCACAGGTGCCCAGGGACATGGTTGTGTATGAAGCAACACAGTGCCTCACCGGTGTATAGTCTGGGTGGCACATGGTGACACCATTGTGCCTCACAGGCACGCCAGACCTCCAACTGCAGGTGACTGTTCGCAGGTCCAAAGACAGATAGTGCAGCAGTACAATGGATGCATGCCACAGGCAACACACATAGACCAGGGACACAGACATGCACAGCAGGACAGTAGGCTCACCCACAAGCCACAGGCAACAGGGAAGGTGCACAGTGGGCTGGACATGGCAGGTGGCCGGAGGTAGCTGCCTGTACAATCACATGTGCAGACAGTAGTATGGCAGCAAGGGGACAGGGGACAGCAAGAGACAATGACCAAACCCACAAACATAGAAAACTGAAGAACCACAAACAACAGAAACAACAATTTAATATATGAACAACAAAAACAACAGGAACAACTATGTACAATCAAAAAGAACACAAGGGAAGGGGACGGTGGGACTATGTACAAAGCTGTAACTGGGGAAAGCAGGGGTGGAAAGTGGCAGTGGGAGTGGGCAGGGGATGGGGAGGACTGTGCAACAACAAAGGGAGGTCTCCAACTGTAAACAAAGTCCACTTCACGCCACAGGGCATGCACGGTGACGGCACACTTACCTCCATCCAGGTGTGCTTGGGTGATGGAGGACACCGGTCAGTGCTCTCAGCAGGCATTCCTGCCATCAGACCAGTGGCTGCACATCATCCTGTATGGCACGTCTCACTTGTTCCCCCATGTCTACAAGACTGTCCTGTCGATGACCGCCATGGCAATGAGCACCGGCATGCACATCCTGGGGACCGACAGTGGGAACACAGAGAACAATACTAAGTGCCATGTCACACACACCACCCCACCCCCTGTGCATAGCCCAGAGGCAGCCGGCATGGGACTGGGCCAGAGTCAGCCAGGCACAATGCACCAGGCAGGTACTGGGTACTACACCAACCATGCGCAGGAACCGGGTGGGCACATGACCCACATGTACAGACTTAGGCCTGTGCAAGGGGCAGAAGGGCAGGCCACATGCAAGATATGCACAAGGCAGTGGCCTGCACAAGCATGTAGGCCATGACAGGACACAAATGTCATGCCAATGAGCAGCCACAGTGCACACAGCAAGCACACATGGAAGCCGCCAATGCAGGGACAATGTGCACCATGACACAGGCACAAGCTGCACCAATACCAGCAGTGGACCAACAGAACAGGTGACACATGTGCAGGCATGGTGTGGTAGCAACCCCACCCAGTCAGACACCCACCCCTCCCGACAGACAATGGATGCACAAAAGGAACACCTACCTGCACCAGCATGGCCACCACATGGTTCATGTCCGATGGCCCTCCTCTCCCTCAGTTCAATGGCCTCTGCAGTCTGCCACCTGGCCTCGAGTCCTGCAGGAAACACAAAAGCAGAGAATGACAAGAGGAGATGCAATGGTGGACAGCCCTCCCCAACACCATAGTGGGCATGCAGTGAAGGTGTCAATGAACAGTGCACCACTGATGAATGTCCCCGAGTTGTGCAGCAGGCCTCTGACCCCCAAGTGTGCATCTGCAGGCATGTAAAGCAAACAGTGGTCCCACACCTGGCTGGACACAGTGTCCCTGCCCCACCCCCACACCACAGTGGATAGGACCCACCCATGTGACATGCAGTACATGGCACCAGAGTGCAAGTGCAGCCATGCATGAGTCTGTGTGTGCCACAGTGACTGTGCTCTTGTGTGTCGCAGTGGCCTGAAACTCCATGCACATGACCTGCAAATGTACAACTGTGACATACCAAGTCTGGGCAGTGCACCCCTATGTACACATCCTCTCAAGTGCTCCAGTTGCACTCTGTTATTGTATTGCAGGTCACCAAACGTGTGCCTGCACTGCTCCACTGTGTGGGAAATATCTGTGCAGCGCACCAGCCGGGCCAGCAACCCTGTCCCAGACTGCTGACCTGGGCTCATGCAAATTGACCTGGCCAAACAGCCTGTCCTCCACCTGCATCATTAGGGACACAAGGTGGAGGAGCTCCAACTCTGACCAGTTCATGTCCCTTGGTCCTGCTCCCCTTGCACGTGGCATGTTTGTGTGAACTGTACACAGCCAGTGACATCTGAGGGATCGGTGCTATTGAATGGCCAAATTGCACCACATGTGCCATCAGGCCACATGTACAGCACCACGCACAGTGTGCTGAAGCACAATTGGCAGCAATGGCACTGACACATGAATGCACATTGTGCAATGACCTGGAGGGAAAATGGGGTTGGGATTGTGGCAGGGTCATGCATGCACAAGCTGTGCAAGGCTGCCATGTTGTGTGTGTCACTCAGCACCGGCACAGGGAAACCGTGATGTGCAGTAGCCCATAGGCACGCAGTGGTGGTCGCTGCACCATCATGGCAAAATACATGCCAGATGAATGGTGGGCATCACCCACATGGACATGCATATTCGTACAGATGGCACCATGCACCGTGCGCATGCCACATGTTGGCGATGGGACTGTCAGTCTGATCACGCATCCTCGATAATGCCTAGGGTGATGCACCAGCCTCCAGGACATACCCCAAACACACTGAGCATGCGTGGATAATGTGCCATCTGAAAATGTGCCCAACGCAGAAGATGCGCCATGCTGATTGGAATGAGCTGAGGGCAATTATGCAATTCACATACATTGCTCCCAAATCAGCCCATTACTGAATTCAGAAGCATCTTACCTCTTTAGCTTCTCATTATCACTGCCCAAAGCCACATTTCATTCCCTGAGCCATAAATGCTCCTTACTCAGCACCTAATGAGCATAGGAGGCTGAGAGGATTGTAAGTATTGAAGGTAGGTTTTGTTTACATTTCCTGTGACTATGTAGCTGCTGCATTGCACAGTATGGGTCATGGACTGACTGGTAACATCCTGAATTATGCAGGCACACCTAACACAGCTCAGTGAGTGTAACACACAGTCTTACAGCCCACCCTAGGCAAGGTGGGGGGGTGTTGACTGATGGGTACTGTAACTGCACATACATGGATTGTTGTAGTGTGTGGTTCTGTCCAATCCACTCACCTGTGCTACATGCTATGCTTCACCTGTGGCATGTCCAGGGACATGCATCCATCTGCAGCACTGCACATGGACAGGGCACACACAGCTCCGATGTCCCTGACAGACAGTGACACTGTCCCTGACATGTTGTGCATGCTGATCAATGTTTGGCAGGTATTGTGCTGTTGTTCAGCAGTCCTGTATGGTGGTATATACCACTCAGGGCCTTGCAAATGCATGTCTAATGTATCTGTCTTCTATCCCACAGTATCCAACATGTCTGGAGGTTACAGTGCTGTGGGTAGCAGGTGGAAAAACTTTACCGGGGTTGAGGCGAGATCCCTAACTGAGGTGCACAACCACCGCAGGGATCTGCAGTCTGGCAGGGGTGGCAGCCCAGCCCTGCAGGATGAGGTTTGGGAGGCAGTGGCATGACACGTAAATGCCACTGTTAAGTACAACTGGACCCCCTAGGAATGTTGCAAACATCTGAATGATGGGAAGAGGAGGGCCAAAGACAAGCTGGCCCACATTGGGGCATCACTGAACGGGACAGGGGGTGGTCCGCAGTTGGGGGTGCACCTCACCTCAAATGAGGAGGTCTTCATGGCCAGCATTAGCCGCGCCACTGTGCAGAGTGTCCCTGGTGGGGTGTTCCAGATGAGTGGAAGCCCATCGCAGTACTGTGAGTATACATGGCCCTGACTCGTGTCTGGCCACATATGTGCATCATGGTTGCTATGACAGTCCTCCTGTGTGTGACAGGCCACCCGTGTGCTGTTGGGCACTGCCCTGAATGGCCGGGACTGATCCATTGCCCCTGCTGTGCATGTCTGTGACAGCCAGGCCGTGACTGGGGAGCCATGTGTTATTGCAATGTCCATCACAGTAGTGGTGCCAAGCCACTATTGAATGGACATGGTACTGCACCTACCAGATCATAATGTTGTGCGCTTAACAGCATACGACATTAGAGCTAACCCGGAACAGTATCATAGTGGAAAGCAAGTAGAGCAATACCGCTAATACTGCAATATGCAGTATTGCACCACTCGCACTATCCCAGGCAGAGGATAAGACCTCTGCAGGGATGGGGTTCAACTGAGCAGCTGCCGTGGCTGAATGGACTGAGCCACTGCAACAAGGAACCCAGGTGCTACGTCTGGGACTGTGTTTGATTCCCAGTCCCAGAAACTTATTTTTTTTCCCTACCTTTGTGCAGTTTCATGTTAACCCCCCCCCATCGAGTTGAGAATCCTTATGGGGGTTGTGGGGGCACAGTCACCCATAATGGGGGGTGCGGTGGGCAGTGCCCCCAGCAAAAAACAAGACATGCCATATGGAAGAAATCGAGCTGTATTGGCAGAGTGATTTTTCCATGCGGCATAATGTCTTGTGACATTATGAGCATGTGCCAGTACTGCACTGTCCCTCATGGTGCCCTGTGGGTGTGGACATGGACTGGGCCCCTCCAGTCATTGCAGATGCATGGCTGCTGTGGTGGAATGGCCATTGCCTATCACTGCCAGGGACTGTCTAGTGAAAACATGGCACACAGCATTGCACACTGTTCTTGTTTGTCTGCCACTATTGCTTCCAGTGTACATGACCATGTCTGTTTCTTTTTGCAGCTCCATCACATCTTGCTGGTGCGGCCATGTCCATGGCTGCACATGATGCCCTAGCAGGTGATGATATGGGCCCATCCCACAGGGCTGCAGGAACTATGGATGATGGTGCCATCCCTGGCCCGTCCAAGATAGCAGTGTCCCTGGTGGCATCACCAGTGGTGGTGGGCTCGTTGATCCCAACAGCTGGTGGTGGCATTGCTGTCGGGCATGAAACCACTTGGCTGGAGGGATTCCTGGGTCTTGCTGATGATGACCCAGAGGATGCAGCGGACATCACCGATGCCCTGCTGGTGTTGACCAGTGGTACACAGGGGGCATACAGCGATGACCCAGCTGATCGAGACACCACACAAATCATGGGGGACACGTTCGACAGTGGTGCATGCAACACACAGGCGCCTGCACAGGTGGCACCAGATGGCACTGGTGGACCTGCTTCCCATGCCACTGCCACAGGGCCTGCACAGTAAGCCATGGTGGTGGGGGCTGCTCCTCCTGCATGTGGTCCTGCTGCGGTGGCAGGGTCAGCCAATGCATCACTGCCAGGTGTCCTGGGTCACATGCAGGCAGCGTTGGACTGAGACTCCACCTTATCTGGCACACAGGGGGTGGTACATACCCAGTCCCCACCCATTTCCCAGCCTGCCAGGGTGCAGACACAAACCATGGATGTGCATCAGCAGGCTGGTACACCACCCTTCTGTTGGCGATGTCACCGAGAGCCTTCAGCCATCGACGAGCTTGAGGGCTATGCACACCTCCTCCATGACATCTTGGAGGGGCAGATAGCCCTAACGGCAGAATTCAGGGGCCTTCAGATGCTGCTGGCCCTTGAGCATGAGTTGGCAGTTGCATGCTCAGATGTTGACAGAGGCACACCTTCTGTGGGTGGGCATGACTGTGGCTCTGGAGAGAGGATTGCAACTGAGGCTGAGGCTGCATGTGCATCTGGTGTGCGATGTGGCCGCCAGACCTCCAGCTAGACACCTAGAAGTGCCTCACACATGCACAGGTAGTGGCATCAGGTGGACCCATGGCTGCTGACACCATCGCTGCACCTCAACTTGCCCAATGTCCCTGGATCTGACATGGCTCACAGGACCACCACCCCAGTGAGCACCCATTCAAGGTCTCACTGTAGTATCCCTTCAGGAGTGATGGTTACACCCCCAGTGGTTGGTGTTGCTGAGGCAGCAACCACCAGTCATGGGCAGGAGCCACCCATGTGCCTGTTGTGGCCATGGTGCCTCCCTGTGACATTCACATCACTGTTTCAATGGCCACTATGCCTGTTCACATGCATCTCACACACCTGGCTGACACTGCCTGGGGTGGAGTGGCTGTCCTGCACCTGCCCTAGGACATTTCCATCATGTGCACCCTGTGCAGTGCCACCTGTATGTCTGTGTGCACAATTGTCATGCCATGTGGCATGGGTGTGATGAGTGTGGTCCATGTCTGCTGTGCACACATGCCAGCAGCAGTACACTTATCCATGCTGCCCCTGGCACATACATGGTGGCACCTGGCTATGTAGGCTGTAGCCTGTGTATGTGTGAGTGTGTGTGCTGCATGGACAGTGGCATGGCTGTGTTCTATTGCAGCATTACCAGCACTGCTTGGCTAGTGTTATGTGCATGTGCATGTGGCTGTGTGGTGCTGTATGTGTGGTCTCTTGTGCCCTCCATGCAGTACATACCTGCGTTACTCACTTGCAGTCTCCAAAGTGCTCTTCCACAATTATGTCCCTGTACTGATGGGACCTTGCTGCCAGGAATGGGTCTCACTGCACTAGTGGTGGTCTGGCCCAATGCCCCTGTGTGACTGCATCCTCATCCCCACCCTCCTCCTCTTCTTCCCTGGAACTGTTGCTCTCAGCAGCCTGGACTGCTAGTCCACAGTCCATGTCCATGTTGTGTAGTATACAACAGGCCAAGGATATGCCACAGGCTTTCTCAGGACTGTACTCTAGGGCTCCACCCAACCTATCCAGGCACTGGAAGCACATCTTCAGCATGCCAAAGACATGCTCGATGATGGCACATATGGCGGTGTGTGCCTTGTATCTCTCCTCTGCCTCTGTTCCGGGTCTGGGGATGGGGATGAGTAGCTAGGGTCGGAGTGGGTATGCTACATCACCTGTGGGGTGCAAGGGTTGCTGTTAGTCCACTGCTCACATGTGCATAATGACCTCCCCCTGAACCATGGCGCTTTTCTGTGTATGGTGTGGGTACACCACTAGCCATGTTCTGGCCATCCCTGCCATCCTGCCACCCCCTCCCAATTGCTGTGTTCTGTCCCCGGCTGCCAAGGTCAATGCATTCCACATGTGCTGTGTTTCCCATTGTCTACCCCAGTGTGCACAGCAGCTGCACCTGCTTGTGTGCCTGTGGTGGGCTGTGTCTTGCCTTATGTGCCTTCCATGGCACTGCCTCACCCTTCCCTGCATTGTGCTTGTGTCACACCATCCCACTGTGTGCAAACATGAGGCACTGTCCCCCTCCATTGTCCCAGTTGTGCTGCCCCCTTCTGCATATTCTGCATTGTGCTGCCTGCACACCAGCCCTCCCCTCCTATCCCATGCCATGATGTCCTGTTGTTCTGCAGGTCAGCATGTCCCACATACCTATTAGATGTACACTTGGTACCTCCCCTGCCTCAGATCTTCAGCAGAGGGTGGACTAATGCCAAATGAAGGCGTCATGTGTGCTCCCAGGGTGCATAGCACAGACGTTGCTCATGCACCCTGTGGCATTGCACACCACCTGGCAGTTTATGGAATTGTAGCCATTGCAGTTGATGTATACTAAGGTTCATATTAAAGTGAAAAATCAACAGAAAGACCAAAAGGCCCATAACAGCTCATATACTAAGGTCCATATTAAAGTGAAAAAATTAGCAGAAAGACCAAAAGGCCCATAAGAGCTCATATACTATCAGAATCAATCAATCAATCAATCAGTCAATCAAATCTTTATTTATCCAGGCGGACACCGTTGAGCAAGTTCATTTTCAAGGTGGACCTGTGTTACACATAGTCATAAAGAAAATAGATAACATAATTGGCAGGGATACAGAAATAAGACACAGCACAAACATTGATTTAAAAAACAGTAATAAATGTGTTCAGTGGAACAGACAAATTAAATATCTATTCTAACTTTGAGGATTAATCAGTACATCGAACCCAGATTATAGGTATATTCCATATAGGGACTCAGAGAGGGAAGAATTAGGGATGGCCAGCTATGGCACCAGGAGGCACCGGAAGCCAAGCTCACAGCAAGGGGGTTTGAGGCTCGTAGAGGTGGGGTAAGTAACGAAGACCATGTTATGGCACAGAGAGGTGACAGCTGCCCAGAGACAACAAGCAGCATCCTAGCAGTACTCCCAGAGGAATTTGGAGCTTGAGGAGCGCGAGCTGCTCTGAAAAATTACAGGTGGCAGTTTTGGAGGTGCCACCATGGATATACTTGATCGTGCGGTGGCTATCCTTAGAAGACTTAGGGGGTCAGTGGTCCTTGGAGAGGAGAAATCAGAGCAAGAGTAAGATGATGAGAGGAAGGGTGAGGCAAAGGTAGGGGAAGGAGGGGGGATAAGGGCACTGATGAGGCAATAAAGGCGTAGGTGAGTACAGAAGCTGTAGCAGAACAAGGTCAGTGGAAGCAGTGACATTTGTCTCCGATTAGCTTTGCATATAGGTACTTAAACACTGCGACAGTTACAGTGGTTCTTGGCTTCAAAGTGTTCTGGATTTCATTCCAAAGTGACGGAAGTGAGTAGCTTATGGCCGCATTCCCATATCATGTGTGGACCCTGGAGATATTCAGGATGATAAAGGAGAAGCTCCTTAGGGCATATTTTCGGACTTTGCTTAAGGGCAGGAGATCAGAGATGTAGCATGGTAGTGTTCCAGAAAGCACTTTCAGAGTCCAAGTGTCAGCATTTCTTTTTCATCTGGATTGAAGGGAGGTCCAGCCTACAGCAGCATACAGGGAACAGAGATGGGTGGAGGAGAGGAGGCCGGTAATGAAGCGCAGTGTCTGTGATACAGGACATCCAGCTTAACCAGATATAAGGCATTGCAATGGCAGTAGATAAAGTCAGCATAGTCTAGCAGGGAGATGAATGTAGGCTGTACGAGCTATTTCTTTGCCTCTGTAGTTAGAAAGCATTTTATCCGATAGAAGAGCCCTAGTCTCTGTCTTAGCTTTTTTCCATGTTCTCCAAGTGTTCTCCAAAGGAGAGCTTGTGGTCTAGCCAGATTCCCAAGTATTTGAACTTGGTGACATAGTCCAGGTTTTCCCCCAGTAAGGTAGTGATGGGGGGGTGCCAAGGGCAGAGTGGGATGGAAGATTGCCAGGAGAGAGAGAATCATCGCCTTGGTTTTTTTGGCACTGAGTAGCAGTTTTTTATTGAGAGGCTGGTGTTGGAGAATGTCGAAGTCCGATTGTAATGCTTTACAGGTGGCTTCAGGTGTAGACCGGCTTAGGTACAGTACCGTATCATCTGCAAACAGGTGGATATTGGCATTCTTGATACCAAGGTCAATATTGTTAACGTATATGGTGAAGAGTATTGATCCCTATATGGATCTTTGAGAGACACCTCTAAATAATGGTTTGGGGGGACAGCTCCCCTTCTGCTTTGACCTGCTGTTGCCTATCCATTAGGTAGTTCTGAAACCAGCCCAAAGAGGTGGTATCTAGGCCTAATGCTTTTAGTGATGAAAGAAGTAGGGAGTGGTCAACAGTATCAAATGCTTTGCTGAGGTCCAGGAAGACAGCACAGACGAATTGTTTGTTGTCGAGGTCATGTAGCCAATCGTTGGTGACCTTGGCCAGTGCTTTGACCGTACTGTGGTTCATTCAGAAGCCTGATTGCATAGGATTTAGAAAATGTGTCTTTTCCAGGTAGTCTCACAGCTGGGTGTTTACTATTTTTTCTAGGATTTTTGAAAGTATGGGGAGTAGTGAAATTGGCCTATAGTTATTTAGGTCACAAGGGTCCCCGGATTTAAAGACCGGTATAATGTGCGCAGTTTTCCACAATTCAGGAAGAGACCCTTGAGAGAGTGAGAGATTGAACAGATAGGTGATGGGCATTGCCAGTACATGCCAGGCAACTTTTATGAAGTAGGGGTCCAGGGCATCCACGCCGGCGCTTTTCTTGATATCCAGGAGAAGTAGGTGCTCTTCAACTTCTTTTAAGGTAATTGGTGAGAAGGAGAAGGTGGCTTTCATTGGAATTGGGTCTGGAGGCAATGTGTTCATCTGGGAGTGCAGCTTACAGGCAGGCGGGTTGTTGAAAGCCAGGCCAGCTGAGGCAAAGTGATTGTTAAATGCTTGTAATGTTTCATTTTTGTCGCTAATGATGCCATTATTAGAGGATATTTTTGAGGGGAGCGTAATACCTGTTGTGTGTCCAGTGAGATTTTTTATGGTGGTCCAGAATTTTGTTGGGCATTTTGAAGTGGCATCTAACTCTGAATGATAGAATTTGGATTTGGTTTCCCTGATCAGCTTTGTGCATAGGTTCCTAGCGGTTCTGAAGAGACACCAGTCCTTAGCCAGCTGTGATTTACGAGCGCATTTCCAAAGCTTGACCCTGTTTAGTAAAGCAGCTTTGAGGTATGCAGTAAACCAGCGGTATGTTCTTGGCTTTATACGGGTTTTGACCATGGGAGCATGGGCATTAAGGGCATGGGTTAAGGTTTCATGGAAGATGGTAAAGGCATTGTTTACTGTTTTTGCTAGGTAGAAGTTCTGCCAGAGTGGAGAGGCCTTGAGGTCATTGATATAGGCCAGTGGGTCAAAGTTCCTTTTAGATTTCTTGGTCAAAAATCTCGAAGTTGCTTTGGGCATATGGCTAGATCTCACACCTGTGATAAAACTGCGGTCACTAACATCTGCATGGAAGATTCCTGCATGGGAGAAAAGGTGGGGTTTATTTACTAATAGGACATCTAGAAGGGTGCTACTTGATGTTTTTTACTTATTGGTGCATGTAGGTTCATTGATAAATTGTGAGAGACCATGGGAGTCACAAAAAGATTTAAGTGGTAGCGAGGTGTTGGACAGCCTGTCATAATTGAGGTCTCCCATTATTATAGTTTCAAGGTTGACGAAGTCCATCATGGATGATAGGTGGGTTAGTAGCCATGGTCCCATGGAAAGAGCTCTGTAGCAGCCGATTAGTCTGATGGCTGTTGCAGGGGATGTTTCAATTTTTAGGGACAGACATTCATTTGCGCTAGAGAGTGAGGAGGAGTCAAGGATAGTGACTGAGAGTTTGTCCTTCATGTAGATGACAACTCCACCACCCCTGGTTTGTCCGTCAGCTCTGAATAGGAGATAATTATGTATGGCAATCTCCTCATCAGGACTAGATGGACGGAGCCAGGATTCTATTATGACAAGCACGTTGGATTCTGTATGAGTGATCCAAACCTGTATAGAGGACAGTTTTTTTAGGAAGCTACATGTATTAACATGCATGAAGCTGATACCCTTAAGCCTAGGGAGATCTGAGGCAATGTCTTTTGTGGGCCCAAGATTGAGTTCCACTTTACCTGAACATAGTAGCAGGAGGAGTATACATTTCTTTAAGGCTGCAAGTGATATTTTAGAGATTTTCATTCTTCTCCTAGTGGCAGTAACATCTAAGTCTGTTTGCAGAGGCTTGTTATAGGTGGTATGTTGTCCTGCCATTACATAACATAGGGCCCTAGCTGTGAAGAACCATGGAGTGACTTCACTGGGGGAGATGGCTGACTCTTTCCCACTGGTATTTGATGTCCTGATGCATGCCAATAGTATCCTCCATGGTAAGAGTGCAGTGGTGCAGTGGTGTTGCAGAAGTAGAGTAAAGGCTTGATGTACACACATTCGATGGGGGAAGGATGGATTTCTCCAGGAGTATATGTCCAACCTTGAAGTTCCCCTAGTAGGGGTAGTAGGCATAAGGTGCTAATGAGCTGAAGCCACTTTGCCATGATTTGATGTATAAAGGATCAATAAGGAGACGCTTTTTGGGAGTTACAATTCCTTATTTAAAGTTATGAGCTAGAGTGATACGCTAGGTGGCGTCCCAGTGGGTTTAACTGAAAAAAAAAGGGTGGGAGAGAAGAAGAGAAGAAGAGAAGTATATAGAGAGGGCCAAAAGCTGAGGTGGGCAGGGCAAGATGGTCTATATAAGAATGTGCAGGAGGGGGAATGGGTGGGTGGCGTAAAGTTTGTAGCTTTCACACCTCTCAGTGTGTTGAGTCTGAGCTTGTGGTCTCGGGTGCTGGCTTGTGGAGCACCAACTGCCCGGTGGTCGCGGATCATGTGGCAGTAGAGCTGGGAGCCATAGGAGGGTCTCGGCTGAAGAGGGAAGGAGAGAGGGGCCAAATTAGAACTGGAGGACAAAAGGGTCTCACAAGCCAGTGAAATAAAATTTGCAGTTGAATAGGGGCAATTTCCTTGGCGCCTGGGAGTCTGGCTGCAGTTATCAAGTCAGAGAAAGGGCTGTAATCACTCTAACATTTAGGTAGCTTTAGTAAAGTAAAACAGCTTTTCTATGTAGATAACAGTTTCTAGGCAGATTTAGGCAATAAAAAACAGTAGCTTGGCAGAAGACACCAGGAGAAAGGACTGCTGTGTGACTGGACTTCTCTGCTGGGACTAAAGAAGTAGAACTCTTGTACTTGGACCTTTAATTTAGAGTAAAAAAAAACTAACAAACAAAAAAAAAAGTGTGTGTTTGTCTGAGTTAACTGAACTGAATTGTTATCTGAACAGTTATCTAGGTGTAAATCTCAGGTGATTGAAAGGACTTGATGGCTGTGAGGTTTAAATTACTTGTAGAAAGATCTAGTGAGTAGGGGGAGTGGCTTAGCTAGAAGGAAGCTACATTTAAAGGCTGCCTTAGAAAGATTCTGCTAATAGCTTAGCAGAAGACACCAGGAGAAAGGACTGCTATGTGACTGGACTTCTCTACTGGGACTATATTGCCCTCCTTCCCTCCCCTCCACCCTCCCACCCAAAGCTAGTTCTACTTTTATAGGCACAGGATTTGACTGATAATAGGAACTTCCTGTTTGGAAGCAGGAAGTGAGTGATCACAGAGCCACCAAAGACCCACCATCCTAGAAGGGCAAGAGGAGCCTCTGGACCCTCTAGCTGCTGGAGGTCTGCCTCTGAGCAAGTAAGGGGTCTACTGAGAAATATAGGATATTCTTGTCTCAGAACAGGACAATCAAGAGCTTAAAGGGCACACAGGCAGAAAGTAAGGAGAGAGAAAAAACAGTTAAGGGACAGAAATAAGACATGATGGGAGTGGTGCAGTGCAGTGGCTGTGGAGCAGCAGTATTCTGGGGAGACGTTCTGGAGGATGCGGTGTTGTCCCATCTGCAGGCACCCCTCTGGGCTGAGGGAGGAGGTTGCTCATCTCCAGGCTGAGTTGGCCAGGATTTGTGGGACCTCCTCTTCCATCCAGGGACCACCAGTGCCACTGCTGTGCCTCAGAGGTTGCCAAGAAAGAGGACTGGTTGGACCACAGTGGCCCAGGGAGGGTGAGGGTGGAGGAACAGAGTGCATCCTCCAGTTGTACCTCTCCACAATTCCTATGCCATTCTGGTAAAGTATGGTTCCTCTGTGGAGGCACCCGCAGCAGAGACCAAGGAGGATGCTGGGAACCTCCACAAAGAAGGCCCACAGGAGGGTGGCAGAGGACCCTGCAGGGGAAGGAAACAACTCCTGGTGGGGACTCCATTGTTAGGAAGGTAGAACTGGGGGAGGAAGGGGAGAGGGAGGTAAGGGGCCTGCCTGGCACCATGGCTTGGAAGGAGAGGGAGTGAATCCTCAGGATTGCCAGAGCAGCAGCACAGGGGAGGGAGCTGGATGTCACTGTCCACCTAGGGACAAATGACCTGGCTATGAAAGGGATTAGAAAAGTGCAGGAAGAGTTTCTGGAATTGGGGAGGGGCCTTAGACAAGTAGCATGCATGGTAACTTTCTCGGAGGTGCTGCCCATCGATGGCGTAGGAGAGGCTAGGGTGTTCCGCAGCATGGGATTCAATCAGTGGTTGAAAAACTGGTGGAGCTCAGGGATTTGGCTTCATTGGGGACTGGGGGTCCACCTGGAGTGATGCAGCCTATACTGGCATGATGGGCTGCATCTGTCCAGGAGGGGAACCATGATCCTAGGTGATAGGTTTAAATGCTTCATTGGCAAGCATTTAAAATAGCCAAGGGGAGGCACTGAAAGGAGCAGGAAAACTCTAGCCTCCACAAAAATCACGGTAGTAAGTGCGTAACACCAAATATAGAGGGGTCGATGAGGAGAAGGGCAGGGGTAAATGGAGAAAGTGACAAAGGCAAGAAGGACAGGGATGGGGGCAAAAGGATTAAGGCCATCAGGAAATGGAGGGTAATGAGTACCAATGCCTGTAGTCTGGGCAACAAGCCCTGAGCTGGTGGCCTTGATGGAAGAGGGATGCCTGGATATCGTAGCAGTCACAGAAACATGGTACACAGAAAACCATGACTGGATGTTAACAAACCAGGGTACATAACCTACAGGAGAGACAGACAGGGAGAAGAGGGGAGGAGTAGCTCTCTATGTAAAGGAAGGGATAAATCAACTGAACAAAAGAGTAAACAGGGAGGAGAGGAGGCACTGTGGGTCACCTTGGAGACTGGAAAGAGCACCACAATCCGCACAGGGGTTGTGTAAAGACCCCCATGTCAGGGGGAGGGAATGGACAAGGATATGATAGACGGCATTCTTAGAATGGCAGAGAAAGGGGAGATACTGTTGATGGGAGTCCTGAATATGCCAGATGTTAACTGGAACACATTTGCTGCAGCCACATCCAAGAGCAGGGCCATTCTTGATGCCCTACAGGTGGCAGGCCTCAGACAGCTAGTTTCAGAACCCACTCATGAGGGAGCAATCTTAGACCTCGTGCTCTCAAATGTGGGCAGTGAGAGGATCTCAGATCTAGAAGTGGATTGCCATCTGGGAACAAGTGACCATCAAACAGTGTGGTTCACGTTAAATTCAGCTACAGAATCAAGCCATACAAAAGTGAGGATACTGGACTTCAGGAGGGCTGACTTTGGCAAGATGGGAGAGTGCCTCAGAAAAGCACTAGCAAACAGGCTAGAAGGAGGTGTGGAGCAACAATGGGAATCATCAAAACTGCCATCACAGAGGCAACAAGCCTTGTGTGAAGCAAATAAATCAAAATGAAAGAAAAAGCCACTATGGTTCTCAAAAGAGGTGGCTGTGAAAGTCAGGAAGAAAAGATAGCATTCTGGAAGTATAAGGAAACACAGAATGAGTAGGGACAGAGAGCTGTACCCAGTTAAGGCAGAAGGAAGCAGGAGGGAAGTCAGAATAGCAAAGGCCCAAACTGAGGAAAAGATAGCCAACTCGGTTAAGAAGGGGGAAAACCTTTATAGGTACATCAGCGAGCGAGAAAGATGAAGGAGGGAAAGTGAGGCTGAATAGAATGAACGGTGGTGGGCAGAGGGGGACAGTGAAAAAGCAGGGATACTGAACGAATATTTCTGCTCAGTATTCACAAAAGAGGAGGGGGAAGTGCCTAATCCAATTAACAGAAGCACTCTTGATAGGTGGGTCGATACCAGTCCTTTCACAGAAGAAAGGGTTTTGCAAGAACTCCTAAAACTGAAGGTGGACAAAGCAATGGGGCCTGATGGAATTCACCCCAGAATTCAAAAAGAATTAAGGGGGGAACTAGTGAAACCACTTGCTACTCTTTTTAATAAATCATGGGAGGATGGTGTGTTACCTGAGGACTGGAGAAAGGAGGATGGGATTCCCCTTCACAAAAGTGGGACCAAGACTGAGGCAGGAAACTACAGACCTGTCAGTTTGACCTCTGTGGTAGGGAAAGTGATGGAGTCACTTCTGAAGGAAAGAATAGTTGAGTACCTAGAGGCCAGTGGGGCACAGGACCCAAGGCAGCGTGGGTTCACAGTGAGAAGGTCATGTCAGATGAATCTAAAAGATTTCTTTGGCTGGGTGACCAAAGTAGTAGACCAGGGAGGGACTGTGGACATTGCATACCTAGACTTTAGCAAGGTATTTGACACAGTCCCACACAAAAGATTAGTAGTCAAATTAACCAGCCTGGGAGTGGGTCCCAGGGTGGTAGCCTGGGTAAAACATTGGCTGGACAACAGGACAAAGAAGGTAATTGTAAATGAGTCCACTCTGAAGAAAGAGGGGTTACTAGTGGGCACCGTAGGGTTCAGTATTGGGTCCAGTCCTTTTTAATGTCTTCATAAGTGACATTGCAGAGGGACTGGAAGGAAAAGTATGCCTCTTTGCAGATGACACAAAGATCTGCAACAGGGTTGATTCTCAAGGAGGCGTGGAAAGGATGAGAAGGGACTTGACAAGGTTGGAGGAATGGTCAGAAGTATGGCAGCTAGGATTCAATGCAAAGAAGTGCAAAATAATGCACCTGGGAAACACGAACCCAGGGGAAGAATACACAATGGGGGGGGGAGGTAGTAACAACAACAAAAAAGGAAAGGGACCTGGGAGTAGTCATATCGGATGACCTAAAGGTAGGCAAGCAATGTGAAAAGGCAGTAAGAAGGGCTCGGGAGATACTGGGATGCATAGGGAGAGGCATCAGCAGCAGAAAACAGGAAGTTGTTATCTCTCTGTACAGACAGTTGGTGAGACCCCATCTGAGTACTGCATCCAGTTCTGAGACCCCATCTCCGTCAAGAACATAGACAGGATAGAGGCAGTCCAGAGGAAGGCAACTAAATGGTGCAGGGTCTGCAAGAGAAGCCGTATGAGGAGAGACTGAAGGAGCTTAATATGTATACCCCAGAGGAAAGAAGGGAGGGGGGACATGATAGAAACTTTTAAGTACCTCAGTGGAACCAACAAAGTCCAAGAGGGTAGCATCTTTCAGAAAAAGAGACATGCAAGAACAAGTGGACACAATTTAAAGATGGGGGGGGGTGGTTCAAGGGCAAAGTGAGGAAGTATTATTTCACAGAGAAGCTAGTGGATGCATGGAACAGTCTTCCCGAGGAGGTTGTGGGGTCTAAAACTGTGGGAGAATTCAAGAATGCATGGAACAGACATAAGGCAATTCTTGTGGGGGGTAGGAAGAACTAGGCTGTTGGTTAACTAGGATCTTCGGCCTATCCTGTAGGTAGGGAAATGGGCAGACTAGATGGGCCAAGCCGTCCTTATCTGCCATCAAAGTCTATGTTTCTATGTTTAGATAATAGATTATAGTCTGTTTTGCAATGAAAATTGCACCTTTTTGCTCCGCTAGATAGGAATGAAAGGAGGAGTAAAAGGGACCAATCGGAGCGAGCCTGGAGAAAGGCACTCACGCTCCAGTTGGTTTGCGGGTTTCCCGTACCTGTCAGCATGTTGCGTCTGAGCTTGTGGTCTCGGGCACTGGCTTGTGGGGTGCCGACCACCCGGTGGCCGCGGATCGTGCAGCGGTAGAGCTGGGAGCCCTAGGAGGGTCTTGGCTGAAGAGGGAAGGAGAGAGAAGCCAAATTAGTACTGGAGGAGGACAAAAGGGTCTCACAAGCCAATGAAATAAAATTTGCCCTTGAATAGGGGTGATTTCCTTGGCGTCTGGGAGTCTGGCTGCAGTTATCAAGTTAAAGAAAGGGCTGTAATCACCTTAACATTTAGGTAGCTTTAGTAAAGTAAAACAGCTTTTCTATGTAGATTTAACAGTTTCTCAGCAGATTTAGGCAGTAAAAACAGTCTAGATAACAGATTACAGTCTGTTTTGCAATGAAAATTGCGCCTTTTCGCTCTGCTAGATAGGAACGAATGGAGGAGTAAAAGGAACCGATCGGAGCGAGCCTGGAGAAAGGCACTCACACTCCGATTGGTTTGCTGCTTTCCCGTACCTCTCAGCATGTTGAGTCTTAGCTTGTGGTCTCAGGCGCCGGCTTGAGGAGTGCCGACCACCCGGTGGCTACGGATCATGTGGCAGTAGAGCTGGGAGCCCTAGGAGGGTCTCGGCTCTCAGCGTGTTGAGTCCGAGCTTGTGGTCTCAGGTGCCAACTTGTGGAACGCCGATCGCCCAGAGGCCATGGATCATGCGGCGGTAGAGCTGGGAGCCCTAGGAGGGTCTCGGCTCTCCACGTGTTGAGTCCGAGCTTGTGATCTCGGGTGCCAGCTTGTGGAATGCCAATTGCCCGGAGGCCGTGGACCATGCAGCAGTAGAGCTGGGAGCCCTAGGTGGGTCTCAGCTCTCAGTGTGTTGAGTCCGAGCTTGTGGTCTCTGGTGCCGGCTTGTGGAGCGCTGACCGCCCGGTGGCTGTGGATCGTCCGGTGGTAGAGCTGGGAGCCCTAGGAGGGTAATAGCATAACTGAATGCTAGAATTAAGATAATTATCTAATCTAGATGTAAACTGGGTTTTATCTTTACTAATAATAACAAACAAAGGCATACTGTTCCAAGGTTTGATTAATCTTAGAGTATAGAAATATTTACGTTTATTATTTTTAAAAGGTTTACTCACTAGTTGAAGTGGTTGACCTCTTATATTGTAGGATGAATCTTTAAAGGCTAAACCTAAATCTACCATCAATTGTGGGTCATGAATTACATCAAATAGAAACAAAAGATCACGCCTTAATCTGCGAGTTTTAAAAGACTACAAACCAAGTTTAGAAAGTCTATCTTCATATGACAGTTGATGCAGTCCTACAAGGTTTTCTGTAAACCTATGCTGCACCTCCTCCAACTGATTAAAATTAGCCTTTTATAAGGACACCAAAGTTAAGAAACATACTCCAAGTGAGGCCTGACAAAAGCATTAAACAACGGTATTAACACTTTAGTATGTTTGGAGGTGATATTATGTTTTATGGACCAAAGGACCTTATTAGCTTTATTAATAGCTACATTGATATGCTTAGAAAAGTCAAAATTATTTGAAATAATAATACCAAGGTCTTTCTCATCTGTTGTCTTACTAAGGAGATGGTGTCCTAACATGTAGGTATTTCTTGGATTTGAAATACCCAAATGCATAACTTTGCATTTGGAATAATTTAGCTGCATACCCCAGTGAATAACCCGATCATTTATATGATTTATATACTGCAGAATAATTTTGAATTCATCCAAACTAGAGCAAGGTCCTCCAATCTTAATGTTGTCTGCATATTTAACAGCTGAAGACAAACATTGAGAAGTTACATCAGATACAAAGGCTTGAAAAAGACATGGACCCAGTCCCGACCCTTGAGGAACTCCACTGGTAACACATCCAACGTCAGAAAAACATCAATTTGTGCACACCCTTTGAGAGTGATCGGTTAAGCAATTTTTAAACCTTGAGGTTAGGTATGCAATTTTACCACAAGAGCCCAATGTGGCATTACATCAAATGCTCTACTAAAATGTATGTCATTGCAATATCACCAAGTGGTGCACGGATTGCCACATGGTGCAGTCAATGACCCCTATGATGCCTGGCAAGTGTGGAACTGCCGCATGGCTTCTGTCCACTCTGCCTGTGTGCTTGAGAAGTGGATGTACTCTGAAGCATGTGGGAGCAGTGGGGTAAGGAATTGTGTGAGGAGATGGGAGGTGGATGCCTGGGAGATGCCAGTGGTGTCCCCAGCTGGCCTCTGGAAGGTTCCTGTGGTGAGCAAGCACATTACTGTTTTCACTTTGGTCTTCACAGCTATGGCATGACCTCTACCAGTGGGTGCCTGCATTTCATCATGGCACAGCTCACAGAGCTGCGTCAGAATGGCCCCGTTCAGGTGGTATCGGCCAACGGTTTCTGTGTCAGTGAGATGTTCAAATGTTAGTCTGGCATGATACCGCCATGGGGCTGGCTGCCTACGGTGCCTTCCTCCACCATGTTGCTGGTCGACCTGTCTCCTCATTCCCATTAACATGCCCACCATCAGGAATGGTGCTCCATCCATTTTAGCCTTTCAGCTGCCTCTCATGTCCTGCTTGCTCCTGTGACCCTGCTGATGGCCTGCTGGGGGCTTGCACTTAAGTCTACTTCTTTTATACTTATCTTTCCATGGTGCATTTGGTACACACGCCGTGAATGCTCCATAGTTGTGCCTTCATTTTGCATTGCAAATTGCTCTATGCTGTGTATGCATGTGTACGCCCCCTTGATTTGAGCTGCATATCATTTACATGCGTCCATGATGCATTCTGTTTGGGGCAGTGCATCTGAGTTGCGCTGGGCAACCATGCTGTCTGTGAATGGCTCCATGGTGCATTTTCGGGTAGTGTCGGCACATCTCATTTGCGCTCAGTGCATCTGCTTTGTGAATCCTGCCCAGAGAGTTCTAGGCATACTATGCAACATTTGTAGACTTTTAGCAGATTTCTGGTTTGATTTTTGTCTGTATTTGTAGGAAAATTTTCAAGAATACAATGCTAAGTCACCAGCACTGAAACCTACCAAATGGGACCTTCTAATCTGAGTTACACTTGGAAATTCAGAGTTATTTTCACTGCCAACTCCACAGTCAACAGATAGAAACATAGAAACAGAGAAATTTCACAGCAAATAAGGACTGATAGGCCCATCCAGTCTCTCCACCCTCCATACCTACTAAAAACAACTGCAGAACCTATGTTGTCTTTGGCTTTACCTGTCCCTTTGAATTGCTAGTGTTCCCTTATTCCTATCCAATGCTGTTTTGAATTTCCCCACTGAATTTGGCCCCATAACCTCTGCTGGATGGCTGTTCCATGCATCCACCACCCTTTCTGTAAAGAAGTACTTTCTCACATTGCCCCTTAGTCTACCCCCCCAGTTTCATATCATGATATCATGCCCTCTTGTTATTCTAGAGCAATTTCTGTTCTGAAAGATGCTGCCCTCCTGTACTTTTTAGTACTTATTCCCTTTAGGTACTTGAAGGTCTCTGTTATGCCCCCCTCTCCCTCTTCTCCTCAAGGGTATACCTATTGAGTTCCCCCAGTTTCTCCTTGTACAACATTTGTTGCAGGCCCTGCACATTTTTTTGCCCTTCTTTGAACTGCCTCCACTCTGTTTAAGTCCCTTTGAAGCTGCGGCCCCCAGAACTGGACACAGTGCTCCAAGTAAGGTCTCACCAGTGATGTACAGTGGCAGCACCACCTCTTTCCTTCTATTGGTAATAAATCTCCCTGTGCAACCCAGCATCCCACTGGCTCTCCCCACAACCTTGGAACATTGTTTGGCCACCTTTAGGTCATAAGATATGATCACCCCCAGATCTCTTTCCTGTTTGGTGGCCGCTAATAACTCCACCCCATCATGTAACTTGCATCTTTGCATAATATTCTCTCTGAATGTTTTGTATTCTTGTTTTTATGCTAAGAAATCTGTGACTCAAAAATATAGACTACAGGACTGTATATATCACAGTTTCTTAGATACAGACAGTACAGAAACTATAAGCTATCTTTAGGTGCAAAATCACACTTTCACATTGGCATGTACATTCCTCTCATTGAGTGTCCACCTCTCTAGAAACAGAATTTGACAACAATAAAAAGAAATCCTGGTCCGATGTATTTGCCTCGATCCTAATTTATAATGTGGAATGTGAACACCCTATTGGCTTTACTCCTCTTCTCTTTTCTTGGTATTGCTTGTACAAAGTCCTTGTGTCTGTCCCACCCATGTCTGAATCTCCCTACTGTTTCATATAAGCCACCTCATATGGCAATCCATTCCACCCCTCCACCACCCTTTCCATGAAAAAAAAATATTTCCTGGTATCTCTTAATTTTAATCCTTCTGCAAGCTTCTTGGAGTTACTCCATGCACTTCTGTTCCCACTCATTTTGAGCTATTCCCCACTCTCTTCGTCATGTACCACATGGAGGTATTTGTATATTTCAATCATGTTCCCTTTCTCCCTGCTCCCCTTCACATCGCATGTGTTTAAATCTGCCAACCTCATTTTGTGAGTCATTTTCTGCTGTTCCTGGATCAGCTTTGTTACTCTCCTCTGTACTGCCTCTGCCCTGTTCCAACCTTTCTTTAAATGCAGTCTCCAAAATGGCACACTATTTTAGGTGAAGACAAACCATTGACTTACAATATACAAAGGTAACAGCATGTGCATTCTGCTGCTGCTGCTGACCCACTTTTGATGCACTCCAGAATCTGATTTGTCCTTCTCCTTCCCTACTGCATTGCATAGTCTTCTGTCTGAAATTATTACCCCAAGTCCTTTTCCCCAGTAGTCATTTCCACTACTACCTCCCCCATTCTATTTTCAGTTTTTGGATTTTTCCCCTATATGTATCACCTTGCACTTGCTTGCATTATATGTTATCTAGAATCAAACAGTGATAGTACAAGAGCCACCCCCCAAAAAAAAAACAGCTTCTTGAAAAACTTCAAATTATTTAAAGTATTCCATTTTTACTTTTTAACCATTCAAAGTAAATCCATTTTCTTACTTGTTGTCTTCATTCCACCATTTTAACATTTTAAAGGGGTTCTTTGTCTCATTCAGCTAAAATCATGATAAGCCTGACCACTAATGGCAAGGTGCCCACCTCATTGGTCAGGTACATACCTACATATTAAACTTTAACATGCCAATGTGAGCTGAGGTCTAACTGCTTTCTCTTTTTTTCTTGTGTGGGAAGAATTGATACTATAACTGTTGGATTCTGATTTTGGTCACACATCAGTAGCACTCCTACAAAATTTAAGACAAAAATATAAGAAGAGTGATTAAATATTTGAATTAGCCAGGGTTGAACTGGCTAAACCATTAATGTTACATTTAACTGACTTATTTTTAAGTACTGCTCTGATATACTCAGACCCTCTTTCATTATTCTGACACTCTCATCTCTATCCCACCAGTCCCACATTTTAGAATCATCTGTGAAGAGGCATGTTTTGCCCTGAACCCCTACCCCTGTGTCACAGATAAAGGTGTTGAAGTGTACTAATCCCAAGACAGATCCTTGTTGCACACCATTAGTGACTAGTGTGACCCCTGAGAACTTCAATTTATTACCACCATCTGGGTTCTTTGCTCCTTTATTACCATTGTAAACACATTGGAAAATAGCCTTCAGATTTAAAGGGACAGCTCTTAAATTATTGTGTCAGCTTTCAGTGAACTGTCTTTGAACAAAGATTAAAGCATTCAATTTACTATCCAGACCTGCACGAAGAATTCTAAGAAATATCCTGGGATGAAAAAGGATAAAGCCTCTTTTTCAGTTTTGAATTTATTTATTTATTTATTTAGCTTTTGTTGACCGGGTAAGTGCACTAGACAAATCCTGCCTATTTTCAGGCACGACCCGGGGAAGGGGTTACAGATGAATGCCAACTGACCTTGAACCAGATTAAGCTGTTGGTGGTATTTTTAGTGAATGAGGGAAATTTGGCCAGGACACCGGGGAAATTCCCCTACTCTTTTCGATAAGTGCCATGGGATCTTTAACATCCACCTGAACTACCACCAATCCAGGCAGATGGGACCTCGGTTTAACGTCTCATCCGAAAGACGGCACCTCAGAAGTGCAGCACCCCTCTTATGCTACACTACAGTGTCAGTACTGGGATATTAACCCAAGTGCTAGATGTGGGAACTGAACCCACAGCCCTCTGATCTCCCGGCCTCAGAGGCGAGTGTGCTACCTACTGAGCCACTGACACTGCTGACAAAATTTGGCACCATTATTTTGATGCCAACCATGTGACCTTGGCCAGCCAATCAGTCTGACCAAGGCACACTGCTGAAGCCTGTTAGCTTGGGCTGGTCAGCACCAAAGTATCAATGGTGGACACAACAAGCAGTCCTTGGGGATCATAAGGAAACTGGGCTTGAGCCCTCCTGTTCCCAGAAACCTGCAGGAGATGTGAACTGGGATGAAAAAGGTAAAGCCTTTTTTAGTTTTTGAATTTAGCCTATTTATGTAGTGCAGGCTACATGACCTTAACCTACTAATTGCACTAAACCAAGGTACACTCTACGGGCCCCTGTTTGTTTGCCAGTTGGGCGTAAAGTATCATTGGTGGCGGGCACCACCTGTCCTGGCAGATCACCAGGGAACTGGTGAGGAGCCTTCCCAAACTTCAAACCTGCAAAGGATGAGCTGGAATAAAATTAAAGCCTTTTTCTAATTTTTACATTGTTGCCATTTGCTTGCACTAACAACATGACCTTGGCCAGTCAATTTAACTGAGCTAATGCACCCTCCAGGAGCCCCTTTTTTATGGGGTCTGATGGGCCCAAAATGTTACCAACAAAGGTCACAAACAGTCCTCTGTGGATGTCAGGGAACCAAGCAGAAGCCATTCCTTTCCCCTTAACCAGCAAAGGATGTAAACTGGGGTGGAAAAATGTAAAGCCTTTTCAAATTTTTGAATTTAGTCCAATTTGCATGGCACTGACCACATGACCTTAGCCAGTCAATCAGGCTGAGTAAAGACATACTCCAGGAACCCTATTTTCCCTCTTTAAGCACACATACCCAACCTGTCCCATGCATAGCAGTCCTAGAGCATAGACCTTAGTAGATGGGGCATCTTAGATCAGTATAACTGGAAAGCGTCTGCAGGACACTGTGCTGAAGCCCCTCTATTATACTGCTAAAACTGCAGAGGTCTGCGTTTCTACTGTTTTATCCTAACTGCCCTAGGTTTTCTCTTCCCCAATATGAACAGAGGGTTTGAAGTCTTGTCTAATGAGTAAATGTTATTGTTACTGTTTTCACCTTCCCGCTTTTGACCCTGGGGTGTGGAGGCTGGTCTAATTTTATATCTCGTATAGTCATTGCTCCCACTGTCCCCTTTGTGACACAAGGAGTGTAAAGACTTTTGTAATTACAAGTCTGTATCTTTTGTTTGCCCCCACGCCCTCCCTTATGACCCTACATTTTCTGGGGCTGATCTGAGTATAAGTTCATGATGTTGTTTGCTCTCACTCTCCCCCGCCCACATGACTCAAGTGGTGTGAGGGCTGGACTAATATTTTATTTAAGGTAGTTGCTGCTACCAACCTCTCTTCTATGACCTGTGGGGTGCAGGGGCTGGCCAAGTTTATTTATTTATCTGCAGTTCTTGACCAGAAAAGACACACTTAGCCGTAATAGGTTGTTTTAAGGTATGCCCTTGGAGGTGGATTACATTAACCTGTTTTACTGACAGAGGTAATGTTGACCATGACAGTCCCTTGCTCCTCATAAACAAGGAGGCAGTATAGTGCAGTGATTTAAGGCTGAGCTGCAAACCTGGAGACCTGGGTTTGAATCCCACAGCCCCCACTTGCAAACTGTGTGTTCCTGAGCAAGTCACTTAACTTTTCTGTGTTCCCAGGTCACACCTGTAAACAAGCTTCAGCTTAGTGTGTCTTTTCTGGTAAACAAAAAACAAACAAAAAAAAAAGCAAGTGTCATGGGATCTTTAGCTGCCACCTGGACAATGATCAGAGATGGGCAGAAGGGACCTCAGTTTAATATCTCATCTGAAGGACAGCACCTCAGCAGTGCAGCACCCTTCCCCAACATTGCTTTACAGAGTCAGCTAAAGGTAATATATTTAAATGTATTTTCTGCTCCACCCCTCCTCCCTTATTACCCAAAGGAGTACAGGCCCTGGTCTAAATGTTTGTTTTGTATTGTTGCTGCTACCACCCTCTCCCCCTTATGACCCAAGGGGTACAGTGACTGATGTGATATATAATTACTACTGTTCGTTACTCCCCTACCCCTTATTATCTAAAGGGTTTGAGGGCTGGTTTAATTTATATTTCATATTCTTTGTCACTCCCACCCTTCCATTTATTAACAGAGGGTTACAGGGGCATGTCTAACATTATATCATTAACTTTTTTTGCTGCCCCCTCACTCCCCCTTATGACCCAAAGGTGCAACACTGGTTTTCTTGATAGTCAAGTGTTTGTTTGCTGCTCAGATAATTCTCATACCCCGCCTCTAATTTATTTATTAAGTTTTTGTTAACCAGAGAAGTACAATAGGCAATCAAATGCCAATTCTTCTGAAGCTTGAGACAGCAGATTTCGCCTAAAATGATAAACAACGCACTACGTGTAGTATCATAACAATGAGATACAATAAACAATGAAATTGAAACAAGATTAACAAGGCATTACATTGTTGCAAGAAATAAATTAAAAAACAACATCAATGAAGTCACAGGAAGTCAACTGACACAGCATGACATTGCTGTGCCATGATGTGAAGTCTGACATGATGTTTCAGCTTGTTGCAAGTCAGAAATTGCTAGAATCAGCTAAGCAGATGTGCACAGTGCCTATGATGGAACATAGTTGCTGTAGGGCAAAGATGCATTTCGGAGGGTATGGAGTTCTATAAGTTTGGTGTTACATAGGCAAAAGACAATTTACCTGCCCTAGTTCTAAGTACAGGGATAGCTAGTAGGGCATTATCAGCAGACACCAGAGGGTAAACAAAAGGCTGAACCCGAGCCCCATGGCAGCATCCACAGCCAAATCAAGAAATTCTGCAGGGGTGGAGATGGAGACCATGAGGAGTGGGTCCCCCCTCCTTGACATGGACTACGACAGTGCTGAAATCTATGGGGCTGAGGTGTCAGCTTGTTCTCTATGCCAGGCGGCCTCCCCCGAAACAAGCTGCAGTGGGTACCAGGTTTGAATTTTGGAACTTGCTGCACTGCCTAATCTTGACCAGGACTGTTTGAGCTTGATTTAAAAACTTGCTTCCTACCTGCTGCGTTCGGAGCTGGAGTGTCTGGATCTCCTGGGTGCCAAATTTGAAAACTGCACCTGAGCATGATTGACTCTCTGCCCATGATGACTGGGTCAGCCCTGCTCAAAAGGCTGAACTTGAGCCCCACGGCAGCATCCGCAGCCGAATCAAGGAATTCTCCAGGGGTGGAGAGGGAGACCATGAGGAGTGCCCTTCTTGCCACAGACTACAACAGTGCAGAAATCTATGGGTTTGGGGGGACCAGGTTTGAAATTTTTCCTGCCCACCTGTCCTGTTCCCTCCTCCCCACCCCATTCCCTCCTCCCCTTAAAAGCACTCTCGCTCTTCCCACAAGCATTGAGACCTATTGGAGACTAACACTGGAATGGAAGTCCCTTATTGAGCACCGACTGTCTGTCCTTTTGCAAAGCTCCTGTGCCACGACTTAGATAACAGAGCTGTGGACTATAAACCAAGAAATAAGCATGCTTGTGTTAAGGGAGTGTAAAGTAGGATGCTAAGTATCACCGACTAGTGTGTCTATTATACTGCTTCTTATACCCAGTAAATCTCTGTTATCTTAGTGCCATATGTCTTAGATCACTGAGCTGTGTACTAAAACCCCCAGAGATAGCAACACTTATTTTAAAGAAGGGAATAATAATAGTAATAATTTTGTTCAATATAGCGCCTTTCAAGTCATCAAGGTGCTTCACAAATACACAAACTACACAGTTAGACAATAAATAAGAATAAAATCAGTGAAAATCAGGACATGCTTTAACCCAAAGGAAGGTCTTCAGTGCCCGCTTAAAACTCCCCAAAGTCCTGCACTCCTGTAGCTGAAGAGGTTGAGAATTCCAGAGGGATGGGGTGGTGAACATAAAAGCCCGAGCCCCAGATGACTTCAATTTAACCCTCGGAATCTCCAGCAACCCCTCATCAGCCGAGTTCTCGAACAGGGGTGTAAGGAATCAGAAGTTCTTTCAAGTAGTCAGGACCCAGGGCTTTGTAGGTTAACAAATCTACCTTAAAGGTGATCCGCCACTGAACTGGCAGCCAGTGCAGATCACGCAGCACAGGGGTTATATGAGATCTCCTTGATGCCCCAGTTAATAAACGTGCAGCCACCTTCTGCACTAGCTGCAAGTGGTGGATATGAACCCCAGGAAGCCCTAGGTACAGGGAGTTACAGTAGTCAAGGCGCGAGGTCACAAAGGTATGGACCAAAACTGGCAAGTCACTGGACGGAACAAGGTGCATGATCCTGGCAATGTTCCTAAGATGGTAAAAGGCTAACTTGACAACTGCTGACACCCGATGATGGAGGGTCAGACCATCGTCAATTATCACTCCCAGGTCACACACCCAATCAGAAGTAAGGATCTGTTCATCCCCCAGAAATAAACCTGAGGGTGAGTCAGTCCCCAACCCCTCTATCCTGTGACCAGGGTCCACCACCAAAACCTCGGTCTTTCCAGCGTTCAACTTTAACCCACTGGAACTCATCCAATCTTGGATTTCAGCAAGGCAGCTGTTAAATACTGAGAGGGCACATACCTGGTCAGGCACAAAAGACAGGTAGAGCTGGGTATCATCAGCATAGCAGTGAAACCTCAGCCCATACTGTCTTACAATGTCTCCAAGGGGCAGCATATACACTGCAAACAACATGGGGGACAGCACCGAGCCCTTGCGTACCCCACAAGGCAAAGAGAAAGACTCAGAAGTAAATATTTATGAGACAACTCTCTGAGTTCAACCAGTGAGGAAAGATTAAAACCATCTGAGTGCTGTACCTGTCAGCCCACAGATGAACCTCAGGTACTTGAGCAGGACCCCATGGTCAACAGTGTCAAAAGCTGAAGAGAGATCAAGGAGTACCAAGATAGAATGGTTCCTCCAATCTCTCACCATCAGGAGATCATTGAGCACCCAAACCAGAGCTGTCTCAGTACTATGCCTCTTACGGAAACCAGACTGGAGAGGTTCGTATAAATTATGGATGGTTAAATGGTTCTCCAGTTGAATTGCCACCACTTTCTCAATAACCTTTCCCACAAAAGGAAGGTTCGAGATAAGTCTGTAGTTTGCCAAGGACTCCAGGTCCAAAGAAGCTTTCTTCAGCAGGGGTGTCACCACAGCCTCCTTCAGGGAGCTAGAAAACTCACCTGATTCCAGGGAGCACCGGACAATCCGAGCAAAGACCAGGCCAATAACATTACTACAACCCAAAATTAGGGATGTAGGGCCAGGGTCTAAACTACAGCATGTGGGGCGCATCCCCTGGACAATTCTCATAATATCAATGAAATCAGGAAGGTCAAAGGTACTCTAGGAGACACCGGGCATAGTGACCAAGCACCGGCCAACCATATCTCCCATAGAACGGGATGGACGGATCTCTTGCCTGATGTCGGCTACCTTATTCGCTAAGAATCGAGTGATCTCATCACACTCAATTTGTGAAAAAACTCAACGGAGCTGCAGACAGGTTGGGTTGCACAACCTGTTCACAGTTTGGAAGAGTTGAACTGGTTGGTTCCCAGCAACAGTGATTTTCCTGGGCAGGAATTCAGCCTTCTTATGGGAAATCACTGATTGATAGAGCTGATAATGCTCTAGCAAAATAAAGTGGTCAGTATCTAAAGCAGATTTACCCCAGCAACGTTCTAACCTGCAACCCAACTTCTGCAATTCCCTCAATGACCTGTCAAACCACTGGGCACGAGGGAAAAGCAGAAGGAGTCCGACACGGATTGGAGCAATCTGATCCAGAGCTGAAGTAATAGCCTTATTATAGGCCACCACTAAATGTTCTGGATTGGTGCTGGTCTCACTGAGCACCAAGAGGTCAATCACCACCGCCAGGTCTTCAGGGACCACATCCCCCAGAGGGCGGTAACTGACCATCTCCATAGGGGCAGACCTACTCGGGGGGCAGAGAAATTGAACCTCACAGTGTAGCAATCAGACCAACTGACAGGTTCCACTCCAAAATCGGAGGCCTCGATCCCCAGGAGTAAGACCAAATCAAGAGAGTGACCACCATTATGGGTAGCTGAGGAGACAACCTATGTGAAGCCCAGTGATGTCATCAACTGGAGGAAGTGTTGTCCAAAAAGCGAGGATTCATCATCAATCCATGCATTGAAGTCACCCAGAACCATCAATCTGGGCGACTCCAATGCCATGTCAGTTGCGAAGTCTGCTACTTCCTGCAGGAACAGCTTTCCATTCCCTGGTGGACGGTAGATGAGAGTTATCCTGCACCCCACACCAGTTACCACAGTGCACTCAAATGATTCAGTCTCCTCAACTGGAACACCAGTGAGGCCCAATTCGGTCTTGAAACAGACCGCTACTCCCCCGCCCTTACGATCCAACCTCGGGCAATGTATCACAGAGTACACAGGAGGAATAGCTACCTCCAAAATTGGGGCAGCATTACCATCCAACCAGGTCTTGGTGATGCAAGTCAGATCCGCTGTTCCAACTAAATCCACAGTCAATGCAGTTTTGTTCTTAATGGATATGACATTGCATAACAACGCCCGGGTTGGACAGTACTCGGGGGCCGTCCTGGCTACTTGCCCACCCAAAAAGGAGGTGCCCTTGGGTATGGGGACTAGACATGGATTACCACCTTCCAAGCTCCATTTCACCGGAGGGTGTCTTCTGGTCTTAACCACCCCTATGGGAGAAACCCGCTCATTTGAGCTCCAATGTCCATGCCCCCTAACCCATCTCTGCCCCCTCACACTATGGACAATTACCAGAGGCTGTTAATTATCACTGCCTAGTGTGTCCATCATATTGCTGCTTATACCCAATAATTCTCTATTATAATAGTGTGGCTAGTATTTTGCTGCTGCTAGTATTGTGCTGCATTCACACAATCAAGTCTCCGGTACAGTAGTGTTCTACCACGTCCAGAATTAGCGAGTTTGCATCCTAGGCTTGAGATACCTAAGAGGAAAAAAAAAAAAGAGCCAGGAAAGGCTGTCACTAGACATAAGTGTTGCTTGATAAAGGTAGATTCACAAAAGATGGGGGATCCAGGATCTTACTGGGAGCACTCTATATCCTAACAATTAGTGGGATTGATCATATTTCCATAGAGCAGGGCTGGTCACAAAAAAATGGAGATGGACCTGATGGGGGTCATTTTACCACAGGGTGTCACCATCCTTATTTCAGGGCTAGCATGACCACTACATACATGTTCGTCAAGAAGAAAGGAGTTTCTTCTTGAATGCTGCAAGCTACATCTGGGGATATAAGCCTAAAATAAGCCTCCCCTCTCATATGACAGCCAAAGTCCTGTCAATTCTCCTGGGCCTCCTGCTTCTGATGGGGGGTGACATAGAGACAAACCATGGCCCCCCAGGAACCAGTATCCCTAATCTAACACCCAGCACAACGAAGTGGGTCAATGCTCGGGGACTGAGGTTGGTCTATATAAATATCAATAGCCTTAGGCCCAAGATGCACAAACTTGAGGCCTGGGCCAGCTTCTACTCCCCTGATACAACTGGTATCTCAGAAACATGGCTGAAGTCTAATGTACTTCCTCATGAGGTGGAACTGCAAGGCTTTAATACTTTTAGGAAAGATAGGAAGGGGAAGAAGAGTGGGGGAGTCTTTCTCTATGTCAAATCCCAAATCAATGCTATTATGGTCACTACCCCGGACTTGGAAGGAGGGGGATGTGAAGTAATATTTGTCAAAGTTCTTCTAGGGAGAATCAAGCCACTCTCGTTTGGCTGAACTTACAATACGCCGAAGAAGGCCATGGAAGCCCTAAAAATGCTCACTGACACCTTACCTACTCTGCCTAAATGCGAATAAATTGTACTGGGGGACTTTAACTTAAACTGGGGTGAAAAGCTAAATGGGGAAGTCAAAAACAGCCTAGAGGGAGCTAACCTAACATAACTGATATAAGAGCCCACATGTATCAACCAAAAGACTGGGAACCATACCACCTTAGGCTGGGTACTAGTGTCCAATCCAGAGAGGGCCAAATTGGTAGGGATGTGTGCTGACTCATTCAGTGACCATACCTCAATTTTTCTGGTGTGAAGGAACAATTTCCCCAAACAATCCCCCAGAACCTTCTGGACCAGAAATTACTCCGCACTAAATGAAGGCTTCTTCCTTCATGCCCTGTCAGAAGTGGACTGGGCCCAGGTCCTCAATACTTCTAAAATAGACGAAGCCATAGAAGTTTTCACCAGACATTTTCTATTGGTTGCGAACAAGCACACACCCCTAAAAAGATTAGGGTCAAAGGTCAGGATGCCAGGTGGCTCAACCCAAATATAAACAGGAGGATGAAGGAAAGAGAAAAAACCTGGGGGAAATACAAACACTAACCTACAACAGGACTGGCTGAAATATCAGAAAGCCAGAAATTGGTGCAAGAGAGAACTCAAAAATCAAAAAAGAGCTACTGCATGGGCTCCAATCAAGGAACTTATCCCACCCAAAGAAGTTCTGGGGCACATAAACTCGCTACTCAAGGAAACAAGAGAGAAGGGACCAGAGTAATGAAAGCAAAAGGGATATCTCTCTCCACCCCAAGAGACACGGCCAATGCCTTTAATGATTTCTTTCTGGATCTACAGAGGTTCAAAACTGGCAGTCTCAGCCCAGACTCAGGTACCCACATGAACCCAAGAAAGCCCCTCCTCAGGGCCCTGAATTTCACCTTAAACTGGTCTCAGCAGGAAAAGTCCTAAAATTATGTAGGGGCCTGAAATCAGACGGCACTGTAGGGCATGACAATTTTGAGCCCAAGCTGCTAAAAATTGGAGCCCCAGTCATTGCAGGACCTGTAACCCAAATATTCAACAGGTTCCTGATGGAAGGGAAAATACCTGCCCTTTGGAAGGTTGCACTAGTAACCCCAATCCTGAAAAATAGACCGCACAAAGATGTGGAAGATTTCAGACCCATCTCCCTTCTCTGCACCTTAAGCAAGCTGTTGGAGAAGGTGGTCTACCAACAGGTTAATAACTATCTGGAACTGCACAACCTGCAGGCAGACTAACAGCATGGCTTTAGAAAAAGACATGGTACTGATGAGTGCAAAGCCTTAGATCAGAGCAAACTGCTCAGGTCAGTCTTCATTGACCTAACCAAGGCTTTTGATCTAGTTGATCACCAGCTACTCCTAGACCATCTTTGGGGGACTGGGTCTTGACTCACCAGCCCTTAAGTGGTTTACTGATTACCTTCATGGCAGGACACACATAGTCCGGTGGAATGGAGCTAGACCAGATCAGCATTTATTATCTGATAGAGTCCCTCAGGGGTCTTTTTAAGGCCTTCTACTATTCTCCCTGTTCATCAACAACCTACCTCTTCCAGCAGAGGGATGAAAGTCCCACCATACGCAGATGATGCAGTGTGGTACAGAACAGGGATGGATACGGGGTCCTTAAATCTGGAACAAAACAAGGATTTTGCAACCCTCTAAGCTTGGTGTCATGCAAACAGGCTGATCTTGAACAGCAAAAAGACAAAAGCCATGTTCTTTGTCCTAAAAAGACTTGGCCCAATGCGATCAAACCTCTTATTCCTCTCCACTCCAAATGGAAGAGGGCTCGAAGTAGTACACAGCATCAAATAACTAGGAATGTACCTGGACCAGGAGGTCTCCTTCAGGAAGCATATGGACCACCTCACAAAGGTAGTTAACCAAAAACTGGGCCTCCTCTATAGGCTCAACCCCTTCCTGAACAAAGAAACTAGAACAGCAGTCAGGAATGGGACAATTCTACCCACTCTGCTCTACAGAGCGACCATGTTCCAGACTCTGAGGCCAACGGAAAGACAGCACCTGAGCACCTCTATCACAGGGTCAGCCGGTTCACCGCTGGGATGCAGCAGATGCAGCATCACTGCAAGGTGCTCCATGTCCTAGAATGGCCATCCCTCAAAGCTAGATTAGCATATCCCTCCCTGTGCCTGGCATTTAAGCTACAGCAACCTGGGCCCCCCCCCAACAGATCTATGAGACCTGTTTGCCCCCAAGACTAACAGGATAGAGCTCAGATCTACTGATCGGACACTACTCAAAATACCTTGAGCCAAATCATCCCTAGGTCAGAGGTCAGTCAGGGTAGCCCTACCCAAACTCTGGAACAATTTACTGAGAGAGTTACAGGATAGCACCTCTATCAGGAGCTTCAAGAAAGTGCTAAAATCACACCTCAGTGCTGGGACCCAGTGCCACTGCCTCAATTAAGGTCCCTCATTGGGACCCAACAAAGGGTGACATCTGCAAAAGAATATAATTAATGAGGAGATAGGGATGGAAAGCAGAAAAGCAGCACTGGTCCTTGCACTTATTGGTGTTGTAGATCTGCCAAATGTCTGTTTCTAACAAATAAAAAATGTCTGCACTGTTGTTGTAACTTTCTGTGATGCACTACATGATGTAATGTATGTTCCTATACTTTATGTAAGCCTTGCTATATTGTACATATCAATGCAATGGTTTTTCATTCTCCTCTAGGTACATGTAAATAATCCTGGGTTGCCCTTGAAAAAGGGACTGTCAAGGTCTCAGTGGGCCCACCCAGTCACCAAAATTTAAATAAATTAAAAAAATAAACACTGTTCACAGGTTTGAGCAGAGAGGCAAGATATAGTGGCCTGTGAATCTGCATAGTGCTAAAAATGATGCCTCCAAAGGGTTGGTCATGAAGGGAGGGCGAGGGAAGCCAACTAAGCCTATCAGAGGGAGCAATGGTGGGTGACCTGGTAAGAATAATGTACAAATTGACAAATATTGTTGTAAGTAACATCTCACCTAAGTAGAGTGGTTTTTGAGGCAATTGATAATACTAGGGCTCCAGCTCCATACAGCAGTCTGGGGAGGAGCATCCCACAGACAATAGTGAGATGAGCTTAGGAGGTCAGGTTACATTCTGTCTTGGTGAGACACCTAACATAGGGTTGATCGACTCACAAGCTCCCGTCATATGAATCGTGTAGTCAAGGGATGGGTCAAGTGTGATTCCAAGGTAGACAAAGGAGGAGGAGGAGGAGACGGAGTGGACTATGGTACCATCAAGGTAAGCTATGATTAAAGAAGATGCACAAAGTGTTAGTCTGGAGGATGTAGCAAATAACAAAGATTGCATTTTAGCCTTGTTCAGGATCAGTTTGTATCAAGACAGCCAGTTGTGCAAAGACGGTAGGTCACTAGTAAAATATTGATTTATTTGATACTTTTGGAACAAGTATAGAGGACCTAGTCATCAGCATAAAGAACAGCAGGACAGTCAAGTGGGAATTGGCTTATAGAATTTATATGCAGAGCAAAGAGAAGGGGACCAAGTATAAATCCTTGAGGAAGTCTCACCAGAGCTGGGGTGGAGTCAGATAAGAAGGACCCTTATATGACTCTCTGGGATCTGTTCACCAGATTACTACTATGCCCTTTTTTTAACCCAACTCAACTCATTCTCATTTGCTTCCTAACCCAGCTCCCATTCTTTGTCCCCTATCCCATCTCCTTCATCTGTCCCCTGCCACCCACCTTCATTTTCAGCACCTTTCTCTCCTTCCTCTACTTTACCCACAAAAAACCCCTTGACCTTTTAGCAGTTCTTGGTTTCCTGTATGCAGCTTCATTCATTCACGTTCACTACATCCGGAAGCTTTCTGACAATGGTGCCCCCCTTTCTCTGTCTGTTCCTCCTCCCATTCTCTGCCTCTCCATCCATCACAAGGCCTCCACCAAGTTTATTATTATCTTATTCCTCATTGTGGTGGGAGATATTAAACTTAACCCTGGCTCTCCCTCTTGAATCCAGTTACTTCCCCCACCAACGGGTTTAGAACCATTCACTCTAACATCTGCAGTCTCCTCACCAAACAGGATCAGCTAATTCTAATGTCTTTAAAACTCCAGCTGGATTATCTGGTTATCTCTAAATCTTGGCTAGCACCAACATTTGCAATTTGACCATAACAAACCATGACTACAGGATGGCCAGACAGGACTGAGGCAAAAGTGAGAAGTCGCAGTTTATGTCTCCACCCTCCTTAGGTATGAGGTTATGCACTGTTCCTTTTCTCCTTACTTCCATGAGCTGCTGCTTATAAAGCACCCCTTTTTGTCCCTATCTGCATTGCTAGGATCTATTGCTGCCTTAGTTCCAATTTAAACTCCATCACTGAATTCCTCTGCCCAGTCTTCTCCTTGGCTTTTTCTGGTAAAGTCATAGTTCTGGGCAGCAGAAATTATAACTGGATGAACATCTTAAATTGGATATACTTTTTGATGCAACAATAAAGAAGGTTGGAAAATATCTAGGATCTTTGTATAGAATAAGAAATTGTATGTCTTTTGACATAAGGAAGCACATTATACATGTATATGTGGTGGTGTAATACCTGTGTTAGAGTATGGAGACAGTGTATGCTGGAGCCTCTCATATGCAATTAAATAAACTGGATGTCATGTATTATAAACTATCTAGATTTATTCTAAACATTCCTAGAAGAACACAGAGGTTGGATTTGCATTAGGTTCTAAATTTGTTATCTCTGTATGATAGAAGAAATCTTCACACCCTGCTATTTATGATAACATGTATTTTGGGAAACATTCCTGAATGCATAACCCCTAAGCTAAGCCTCAGATCAGCTGAAGGCCTAGAAAGTTTATTACCTAAACTTTAAACAGGATTGTGTAGGAGTCATTTCGTTTATAATGGGCCAGATATTTGGAATAAATTATTAATTTGTTTGAGACCTAATAATAGGAACATTCAAGTAGGAAAAATAAAAGCCTGGCACTTAATTCAAATAAGAAAAGAAAGGTGGAGAGTTTGGACATATATTAGTCTGTTGAAACTCTTATGTGATAGAAATATTATCCTTCCTAGATGTAATTAATGATTTTGGAATTGTTTGTGTGCATGTAATTTTCAATTTCAGATATTATCATGTCTGTCTTATATGTGTCCTTGTATTTATTCGATGTATTTGATGGACTTTATCTCAGGGGTGTTTCACTCCCGACCTCTGAACAGGTGCATAACCTGGGGGTAATTTTTGATGAGGGATTGACTTTGCATTTGCAGGTGTCTGCCATTGTCAAGTCCTCATTTTACCATCTGAGTAATATCTCCAGGATTAGGCACCTTGTTCTGTCCAGCGATCTTCCTATGCTGGTCCATGCCTTTGTGTCCTCACGTCTGGACTATTGCAACTCCCTTTATCTTGGGCTTCCTGGGGTTGAAATCCACTGCTTGCAGCTGGTGCAAAATGTAGAGGCCCGGCTTCTTACTGGTATCTCTCGGTCCAGCCATATCTCACCGGTGTTGTGCAGACTGCACTGGCTGCCAGTGCAGTGGTGAATCACCTTTAAAGTCAGTCTTCTGACTTATAAAGCCCTACATGGACTTGGCCCTGACTACCTGAAAGAGCTCCTGGTCCCTTACTGACCTGGGTGATCACTTTGCTTAGCTGGCGAGGGGTTGCTATAGATCCTGAGGGTGTTTTTGAAATTTTCTGGGGCTCGTACATTTATGTATGCAGCCCCTATCCTCTGGAATTCTCTACCCCACCAGTTACGGGAGTGCGCGACCGTGGAGTGGTTCAAAAAGGCCTTAAAATCATATTTGTGGACACATGCATTTGCAGTCTGCTTATACTTATCTGGTTGTTGTTTTTATTATAATATGTGAAATTTTTTATGTTTTATTATGTATGGCACCTTGGTTTCTTGAAAGGTGCCATAAAAATAAAGTTTTATTATTATTATTAAATGTAACTGGAATCTTGTTTATGGGCCTCACTGGAAAAGAACTTCGGTTCAGTTGAGATATCCAGTTCATCTGTTCATGAAATGAATAAAAGTTTTACTACTATTACTAACTGCCTTCCCCTTCCACTAAAAAAGGAAAAATACAATGTAAATTCACTCCATCTCGGCCAACTTATCTCTGAGTCCACATGACTTAACCCAACATTCACGAACCCCTTTCTCATTGACTGGATATTTTCCTCCCACTCGTACCATATTGTGGAAGATGGTACACTCCCTGATGCATATAGTGACCACAGCATGGTCTGTTGTGTGCATAAGTTCCATTACCCCAAAGACTCTTCTATGATAATCCAAATTTGGTCATTCTGATCACTTGATCTTTCTGCACTTTTTGCACTGCATGGTATCCTTTCAGTTACTAACTGGTCTTTCAGCTCATCATTAACAGGCATAAATGATGCCCTTACAAATGTTCAATCTAAATTTATGGCTGCATGGGGTGCACATATTCTTCTAAGTAGAGCCAGGGTCAAAGGCTTATACCTTTCATTTTTTTTTTTAGTTCACTAATTTCTGCATGCTACAGTATAATGAGGTGCACTAGTTTTTATTTATTTATTTATTTTAATTCTGTAGTTGTTATCAGTGCTTTCTTGAGGGAGGTTACTCTTATGGAAGTATTTTATTTTTCAGAAGTTGATACAGTTATATGTTGAATGTGACAGTTCTCTGCTTTTGGTGGCATTAGTACCCAGAAGTGTGGGCAGTATTGTACTATATCAGATGGCTTAGGGGTGTAATGAGGCCCAATGCCACAAGTGGAGGGCCTTATAGCCCCTTGAAGATCCTGTACTGCCCATAATGCCCACTCTGGAGGACATTATTGTGCTGAGAAAATGGGATTTAGGCTCCATTTCAGAATTTTCTTTTTTTTAATTAAAAAAATACTGTAAATACTTAAATTAATAAAAACAGTTTCTGTAAAGTAGTTCCTCTGCTGCTGGTATTGCCAATAGATGGTGATACAGTGCAAGCCTGTTATAACAGACACATCTGTGAACACAGTTTTTGTCCATTATATCCAATGTCCATTATATCCAGAGGAGGTAGAGTCTATGTATTAGGTGTGTCTGTGTATGTGAACAGGGGCTCAGAGTGATTGAAAACCTATTGTAAAACTTTCTAGCTTACTCAGTCAGAATCCTGCCTAGCATATACATTTCTGTACTTTGTGTGTTTAGAGTTATTTAGCTGTCAGGGAACATTTTTTTTTATTAAGTTTATTGCAGAAGGTAAGAAGAAGATAGCAACTCTAATGGCTGGATGTTGGGATTCCAGACCAGTACATCAAAGGCAATTGTACTGTAAGGGTTTTATTAAAAAATAAAATCACTTCCTTTTAGTGTAATCATCTAATGAAGGTTTATGTAGCTTGTGGGGAATTATTTTGTAAGAAATTTAGTCTCTGTAGCTCCTTCATCTAAATTCTATATTTGCCAAATCTCACCAGGTCTGCACCCCACCCCAAAATACACTACATATACCTATAAAAGCTTCAAAGTGTCCATTATAAGCAGAGTTTCTGCCCATTAAAACCAGAGGAAAATGCATTGGTTTTGATATATTTGGTTTGGGAAATCAATGTTTGTCCATTATAACCGATTGTCCGCTATAACAGTGTCCGTTATAAGTGGAGTGCACTGTATTGGGTTTTGTGGTGTGCCACTTTCTTAATGGCCTGTCTTCTTTCATCCCCACCTGCAGTTTTCCCCCACTCTTACTCCCTTCTTTCAGTAGCCTGTCATGGTTAGTGTGTTCAGTGCAGTATTCAGAAGTCTGGCCACATTAGCAGTGAGTAAACTACTGCATAGGTAAGAAGAACAGTACTTTCATTACTGCAGCTCCTGCAGATGGAAATGCACTGCTGGCATGTGGCAGTACACAGTGGGCAGGGGGCAGGAGGCCAGAGGCAAGGGGCATGAGTGGCACTCTGAGGTAAACACTCTCTGAGCTAGTGCTACTAGATATAGTTTGGAAACCTGGGTTGTGCCGTGGTGTTTTGGCGCCGAGGACTTAGGGAGACCTGGTGTATTCTGAGCTCTACTGCTGAACAACACGAGTCGGGTCTCATTTTAACAAAATGGACTTTTGGCATCTGGGAAGAGGTTGATGCTCCGAGGGTGAAGACCTGAGTCCTGTGGTGTGTTTCGGGGAGTTCTGATTGAATCCTCATTTTATTCAGCAAATGTTCTGGAGTCATTGGGTTTTTTTTGAAGGATTTGGATCGTGTCCTCCTGTGTGGTTTGAACAATTTATTTACTCGAGGAGAGTACTGTTTGTTTTGTGACCATTTGGCTCATTTTAAGCTCTGCTCTGATCTAAAAACCTGGATTTTTATGTGGCTGTGTTTCTTGTCTACTCCTGGACCTATTTCTGGTCAGTTGGATTGTTGGGATTAGTGACTTGAAAGAGCTGTCCTGAAGAGCCTGCAAGATAAGTGACTTTGAAACTTTTATTGACATTTTGATTGCTTAAACGTTATTCAGAGAAATTGACTTTATCTGGCCTATTAGTTGGGCTTGCAGTGTCCTGGTGGGCCCTGGGTCGGTGTTACACACAGTGGAGGGGAGCGGGGTAGGCTGGAGGGCCTGTCCTTAATATCCCCCTTCCTCTACACTCCTGGGGTGGCTGGCCGGGGGGCTGTCCTCTCTTGGAGTGGAAGTAGTGGGCCACTGATCTTTTGGGCTGCCCAGTTCCTGTGGCCTGCTGGTGGCCCTGTATTTGAGCCAAACCGATGAGGATTCTGAAACTTTGGATTTTTGTAAACTGAATTTTACTTGTTGATGTTGGCGGGTTACATTATATTTATATTTCGTTGTACATTGATAGGATGTTTACTGTTTGTAGTTATTTTATTTGAGGGAACAATTTAAGCAGTGAGAGTGCTTTATTACATCTTTTATTCCACCTGTACCCAGTTCGGTGAGAGAGTCCCGGAGGGTGGTTTTTAAATTATTCCCTCTATTTATTATTTTGTTATTAGCTTTATTATTTCTTTATTATTACTTTTTGTTTCAAGTACCAGGTAGTGAGTGGACCTGGGAATAATAATTTAGAATTGTGTTGGTTAAGTTTTGATTGTCCTCCAGGCCGTGAGAGGGTTTGTGGGATAAAATAATTAATTAGGTTTTGTTTTAGAGTGTTGGTTGTTTAGTTTTTATTTTAGTTTGTTTTTAGTTGTAGGTTGATTACGGGTTGTTTTATTATATTTATTGTCTTAATTTTGAGCAGCTTGATGTGCCTGCCTACCCCACCTGTCTTACGTTATTCGGCCTCCGCTCTCCATGCCCTCCGTCTCTTCTCTTTGCCCCCCTTGCCCATTCATATTTACCATCGGTGTCAGGCACTAGGGATTGCGTGAAGGGGGAAGGGGAATTAGGGGGGTGGGGGGCTGTGGACAGCAGAGTGAGCGGTGGTCTCCCATAGGGGTGGTAAGGCCTAAAAGATGCCCTGTGACAAAATGGCTTCTGGAGCGTGGTAGTTCCGTTCTGGTTCCCATACCCAAGGGCACCTCCAGTTTTGGAGAGCAAGTGGTTGGGACAACTCGTCAACCTCGTCCAACTCGGGCGTTGTTGTGCAGTGCCAGATCTGTCTGCAACAAGACTGGTCTTATTGCAGATTTTGTTGCAAGGGAAGATCTGGCTTGCATTACTGAGAACTGATTGGATGGGAATGCGGCCCCCTTTTTAGAGGCTGCTGTTCCCGCCGGGTACTCGGTTATACACTGCCCGAGATTGGATCGTGGGGGGGGTGGCGGTCTGTTTTAAGACCGAATTGGGCCTTACTGTTGTACCAGTTGAGGATGCTAGGTCATTTGAGTGTACAGTGGTAGCTGGTGTGGGGTGCAGGATTGCTCTCATTTATCGTCCACCAGGAGATGAGAAGCTTTTCCTGCAGGAAATAGCAGATTTTGCCACCGACATGGCCTTGGAGTCGCCCAGATTGATGGTTCTGGGTGACATCAATGCGTGGGTCGATGACAAATCTTCACTTTTTGGTCAACATTTCCTCCAGGTGATGACATCTCTGGGCTTTGCACAGGTTGTTTCCACAGCTACATACAAGGGAGGTCACTCTCTTGACTTGGTCTTCCTCCTGGGGAATCGAGGCTTCCGATTTGGTGGTGGAACCAGTCTGTTGGTCCAATCATTACTCAGTTGGGTTAAATTTTGAGGCTCCCCTGGGTAGGTTGGCCCCTGTGGAGTTGGTCAGGTACCTCCCATTGCGGGACATTGTCCCTGAAGACCTGATGGCGGTTATTGACCTCTCGTTGTTTGACGAGTTTTGCACTGATCCTGAGCAGCTGGTAGTGGCCTATTATAGGGCCATATCAGCTGCACTTGATCTGATTGCACCAGTCCGTGTTCACCCACTCTGGCACCATCCCATTGCCCCATGGTTTGATGGGGCTTTGAGAGGGCTGAGGAGGCTGGGGCGTAGGTTGGAGCATCGTTGGTGGAAGACTGCCTCTGATGCCGACCATCTTATTTTGCCAGCGCATTATAAGCTCTACCAAACAACAATTTCCCATAAGAAGGCAGAATTCCTGTCCAGAGAAATTTCTGTCACACGGAATCGACCGGCTCAGCTCTTCAGAACTGTTGACAGACTGTGCAACCCAGCCTTCAGCAGATCCGTCGAGCCTTTACGCAAACTGATTGTGAGGAGATCGTTTGATTCTTTGCGAATAAGGTTGAAGACATCAGGAGGCAGTGCCTCCAACCTCACTCTAAGGTCATTGCAGTTGATCAGTGTCCTGCCACAGAGCCCGGAATTTCCTGGAGTACCTTTGACCTGCCGGATTCCGTAGACACTATGAGGATTGTCCATGAGATGCATCCAACATGCTGTAGTTTGGATCCCGGCCCTAATTCCCTGATTATGGGTTGTAGTGAGATCATTGGCCCGGTCCTAGCTCGGATTATCCGGTGTTCTTTAGAGATGGGAGTTTTCCCTAGCTCTCTGAAGGAAGGGGTGGTGACTGCCCTTCTGAAGAAAGCTTCTTTAGACCCGGATGACCTAGCAAACTACCGACCAATCTCTAACCTCCCTTTTGTGGGGAAGGTTATTGAGAAAGTTGTAGCGGTCCAACTGGATAACCATTTTACCATCCATAGCTTATATGAACCTCTCCAGTCTGGTTTTCATAAGAGGCATAGTACCGAGACTACTCTGGTTCGGGTGCTCAATGATCTCCTGATGGCGAGAGATCAGAGATACCGTTCTATTCTGGTTCTCCTTGATCTGTCATCAGCTTTTGATACTGTGGATCATGGGGTTTTGCTCAAATGCCTGAGGTCCATTTGTGGACTATCGAGTACGGTCGTCAGATGGTTTTCATCTTTCCTCGAAGGGAGAATGCAGAGAGTGGTCTCGGGTTTGCATTCATCTGGGGCCTTCTCTCTCTGCCTTGTGGGGTACCTCAGGGCTCGGTGCTTTCCCCCATGTTATTCACAGTATATATGCTACTCTTGGAGACATTGTAAGATGGTATGAGCTGAGGTTTCACTGCTATGCTGATGATACCCAGCTCTACCTGTCTTTTGCACCCGACCAGGTTAGTGCTATCTCGGTACTGAACAACTGCCTCACTGATATCCAAGACTGGATGAATACCAGCGGTCTAAAGTTGAACCTGGGAAAGACTGGGGTTATGGTGGTGGACCTGGGTCACAGGGTTGAGGGTGTGAGGACTGGGCTTCCCTCTGGATTAACCCTGGGGGTCGACCAGATCCTCACCTCTGAATGGGTGCGTAACCTGGGAGTGGAGCTTGACACTGGTCTGACCTTCCATTATCAGGTGTCTGCAGTTGTCAAGACTGCATTTTTTCATCTTAGGAACATTGCCAGGATTAGGCATCTGGTTCCACCTTGCGACCTTTCAGTTTTGGTCCACGCCTTTGTGACATCTCACCTTGATTACTGTAACTCCCTTTACCTAGGACTTCCTGGGGTTGATATCCACCTCTTGCAGCTAGTGCAGAATGCGGCAGCACGTTTGTTGACTGGGGCATCCAGAAGTTCTCATAGTACCCCTGTGCTGCGCACTCTGCACTGGCTGCCAATACAGTGGCGGATCACCTTCAAAGTGGGTCTTTTGACCTACAAAGCCCTACACGGTCTAGGTTCTGGCTATTTGAAAGAGCTCCTGGTGCCCTACACACCTCTGAGACAGCTCCGCTCAGCTGACGAGAGGTTGCTGGAGATTCTGAGGGTAAATTTGAAGTCTTCTGGAGCTCGTGCTTTTGGATTTGCTGCTCCTACTCTCTGGAATTCTCTGCCCCATCAGCTCCGGGAGAGCACGACGGTGGGGAGTTTCATACAGGCACTAAAGACTTTTTTATGGGAGAAGACATTTTCTGCTTTGCTGTGATTGAATATTTTAGTTCTGTAATATTCATTTAGAGTTGTTTTATTGTATGTATTGATTATGTTTGTGTTTTTGATGTACAGCGCTTTGAAAACCTTGAAAGGCGCTAAATTAAATAAATTTTATTATTATTATAGTTTCAAAAATGACATTCATCCTGAACTCATTCTCTTTTCTCCCCCTTTCCCAGACCAGCTTCAGCAAGCCCCATGTAACTATTTTCTCTTTCTCAGATTCACAGGCACCATCTTGAAGGGGATAGGTCAAGGCCTGATTGTTTCTGCCATCCTTGTTGATCTTGCCAAAGACATTGACACTGCCCCCTACCCTGTTCTCCTGAAAATCTTTTTATGGGCTGTACTATCTGACCTGGTGCTTAAATGATTTGCTTCATACATGGAAAGCAGATCACAAATAGTCCACCCGGGAAAATCCTTCTCAGCTTCCATTTCCATAGGATCTAGTGTCCCCCAAGGCTTTAGCTTTGGCCCTTCTCAATATTCTTCAATGCACATCTTCAGTAAAGAAGTTTATGCTGAATTACTGTGTGACAGTGTTGCCCTTCTTTGGGTGTGTAACATCATTTTCTGTCTGATCTGGCTGCTCATCTACACAGGGACTTTATCAATATTCAACTCTGGTTTCATGCTAATCATCTTACTTTGCCAAATAAAAAATCTCAATGACCTTTGGTGCTTTGCAATGTCTGGTCATATCCCTGTCCAGAGCTGGCATTGAAACCCTTGAAGGTGCACCAATGAAAGAAGGTCACCTCCTTCAAGCACCTTAAAGTTTGGCTGGACCACCATTTTGACTTTTCCTGCCATGTGGATGCCATCCACAAGAAACCCAACTTTAAGCTGTGGGTGCACTACAGGAACAATGCCTATATTCCACTTTCTGCATGGTATAAGAATGTTGTTACTATTTTTCTCCCAGATTTGATTACAGGGGTGTGGTGCATGGTGTTGCTCCAAAGTCCTCCCTCACTAGTCTGGATCCATTTTTTAAATCCTTCTGTTACCTTGCCCTTAAAAGTCCTCCCCATGATTACCACTGTTCCCTATACACCTCACTCTCTTCCACACTTCAGGGCAGATGGCTAGCCTGTTGTGCTTCATTTGTCTTTAAATAGCAGCTGACAGCTCTGTGAAAGCTTCAAAATACATAGATTTTTCAGGTTGTATTTTATTTATCGGTCATAGAACAGAAAATCAAGTAGGCTGGGCTGGTCATGATAAAATCATACATAAATTGTTCACAGAAATTAGGCACTCACCATCTTCCACTTGAAATAAATGATGCTGCTCCAACATAGTTGATGTTTGAAAGTGCAGTTTTATTCAGTGCCAAACAGGAAAAAATGGCAACCTGTAAGTCTCACATTTTGGAAATGATCCCTTTTTCAAAGGGACACCACACATGTTTATACTCCCTTATACACTTCAGTGACATCATAAAACAGTGAAGACTGTCACATACGTGCAAGTTACCTACAATTCAGTTATGTACAAAAGGTGCAGGGCATACTAAACATTATAAAACACTCAGGACTACATAATTAATAACTAATGCAAGACTTATATCCATACAATCTAAAAACAGTAAAAATGCTGGACCAAGTTATGTAAACTAACAACACATAGACCATCAGGATTTTTAAATCAGTACAAGTACATAAGAACATAAGAAAGAGTTGGCAGATGGGGACCCCATGATCCATCTAGTCTTCCCAAAGTGCCTACTCCCTCCACCTAATTGTTTTTCTTCCTACTGTACTGTAAGTTGCCCACAATGTCTGTCCCAAGTGAGTTTGAACTCTCCTACTGTCTTGGACTCTACCACTTCCATTGGCAGGCTGCTCCATGGGTCTATCAGTCTGTCAGTGATAAAGTACTTTCTGAAGTTGCTTTTGAACCTACCTCCCACCAGGCACAGTATGTGCCCTCTTGTACATGCAGCCTTGTTTTCCTGGAAAAGGTTTCCTGTGAGTTTTGTTAATTCTCTTAACATATTTAAATGTTTCTATCATGCCCCTATTTCTTCTTTGCCCCAGAGAGTATAAATTCACTTATTGAGTCTTGATTCATATGGCTCATGGTGCAGCCCCTGCACCATCTTTGTTGCTCTTCTTTGTACCATCTCTAAATGGTCAATGTTCTTTTTCAGGTGAGGCCTCCAGAACTGGATGCAGTATTCCAGGTGTGGCCTTACCAAGTATCTGTAGAGTGGTACGATCACCTCATACCTTCTAGTTGTAATACCCCTGCCTATGCATCTGAGGATGCCACTTACCTTATGTGCTGCTTTTCACATTGTTTCCCTGTCTTCAGTCATCAGTACTGATTACGCTGAGATCCTGCCCCATCTTTATCTCCTGTAATTGATGTCCTTCCAGTACATACTTATTACCAGGGTTCTGCTTTCCTATGTGTATTTCCTTACATTTCTTGCTGTTGAACTTCAACTGCCAGTTCCTTGACCCATTCTTCCCACTTTTTGAGATTAGCTTTCATGCCAGAGGATCCCTCTTATGTGTCCACCCTGTTGCAGAGCTTTGTATCATCTGCAAATAGGCAAACCTTCCCTTCCAGTCCATCGGTGATGTCACCTATAAATAATTTGAGGAGCACTGGACCTAACACTGACCCTTGTGGAACGTCACTGGTTACCCTGCCTTCCCTTGATATTGATCCATTGACCAAAACTCTTTGGGTCCTATTATGAAGCCTGTATATAATCCAGTTGACTATCTTCTGACTGACTCCTATGTGTTCCAGTTTATTAGCTACATTAATTTTAAAGTGGTCTAAATAGCCAGACTTTACATATGCTGTAGTGTGTTGTAAAAAAGTAATAAAAAAAACATGGGTGCACATTCAATTACGGAAGAGATCCTGGGTCCCACATACAGAAGATGAATTGGTATCCCAGTTCAGACCAACACTGTGAAAGAGAAAAAAAGACACAAGTATATTAGCGATAAGTATGCAAAGCTGCAATTCTAGTTAGTTGGTAGAGTTGACCTAGATTAGTCCTACACTGTATTTCGTTTCAGGAATGGTACAAGGTCTAAACTGCCATTTATACCCAGGTATACAGAGGCACCCAGATTAAAAATCCAAAATGCCTCCCACTTTAAAAAAAGTTATCAAAATCTCCACCACTTGGATTTTGGTTCACTTTATCAATACCTTCTCCTATTCTGCCATCAGTATTCCTAAGGATCTGTTGTCTCCCAAGTCTCTGTCTTTGGCCCTTCTCAATATTCCTAAATGCACACCTTTAGTAAACATTTTATGCTCAATTCCTGTGTGACAGTGTTGCCCCTTCTTTGGGTGTGCAGTATCATTTGCTGTCTGATCTGACTGTTCATCTACAGAAAGAGTTTATCATTATTCACCTCTGATTCTAAACTAATCAGCTTACATTGCCAAAAATGTTCTCAATGACCTTCTGGTGCCAGTCAGAGTATGATTAAATCCCTGTCCACAGCTGTCTTCACAACACTTGAAGGCATGCCACTGAAAAGAGGTACATTCCTTGAAGTACCTTGGAGCTTGGCTGGACTGCTATTTTGACTTTTCCAGTCATGTTGATGCCATCCACAAAAAACCCACATTAAACTGTGGGTGCTCTACAAAAACAAAGCATATATTCCACTTCCCACCCAGTGTAAGAAGGTTGCTATGATGTTTCTCTCAGTTTTTGATTACAGGGATGTAGTGTATGGTGCTGCTCCATAGTCCTCCCGCACTAGACTGGATACCTATATAACTCCTGTTACTTTACCCTTAACTGTCTTCCCAGTACTGCCCACTGTGACAGATAGTATCTGATTACATGACTGTAAACCCAATGTTATATGTTCTGTGTGTTGTAATTTCTTTATTTTTAATTCTAGTAAACTTTGTTTTCCCGGAAATTCTGCCTGAGTCTTTTTCTCATTTTGAATGTGAATGCTGGGACAGTGTTGATAAGTCTGACAGAACTGTTAAGCACTTAAAGTGCATTACCATTTTGCATCAAGGTAAGAAAAGTACCTACATCTTAATAGAGTCAAGAAGGGGGCTTGTGAACCAGATTTGGTGCCCGCTGGGTTAAGTATTGCACTGCAGTTCCCCAAAGAGGGTGTGATATTTGAACCTGTTAACTGGGCATGCTAGCAAAAAAAGGGTTCATATTTCACCTCAGGACTCAAGACTGGTAGTTGTTTCATGCCCAAAACAGACAGGAGGGTTACACTGTTTGTCTCCTGTTCACATATTGCACTTCGAGGTTTGGCACTGTGAGAGCAGAGGGCCTGATGCATGAAGGGTGTTTGTGACAGATCTGGTTGGCAGCAGTGCAATTTAAAAGATTTGGTTTATAGTGCTGTAATCAAAAAGTTTATATGCAAACTGTGAAATAATTTGGTAACATGAGCATTGACAGTCCAGTGTGTCAGATTGATAACTGTAACAGCTCACACACAAACTAAGGCAGTGATTTAAAAATATAGAAATATATCATCGTGGTTCCAGTTTAAGTTCTCTATTTGTTTTATGTTTTTCAGGTGTAAGCTAGTATAGCAGTAGATTAGGGAAGAAGATGACTTCCACTGACAGCGAGTACACTGCAGACTAGCTGAGGCAGTTGTCCCAGGAGAGAGGAGTCCATTGTGAGGGGTGAAACAAGCACCACCTCATGGAGGCTGTTGTGGCAGCTGATGCCCAAGACCTCAGGTCACAGTCGGTGACTGAAATGGACCAGACCTTGTGCATGGAGGGGCCATGGTCTACCACAGTGTCCAGTCTCAGGAAGGAGGATGGCGGGACCAGTGTGAACTGAGTGCCGCAGCAGCAGTGGAGGATCATCACCATGCTGGAGCCAGAAGGGATCAGGTTGCAGACAGAGTTGAGGAGGATGGAGCTGGAGTTTGAACAAAGGAAGCTGGAGATGGAGAGAGAGGAGAAGCGAAAGCAGCAAAAGGCTGAGTGAGATGAAAGAGAACTACAGCTTCAGAGAGAGCCTGAGCAAGAGGAGAGAGAGTGTCAGAGGAAATTTGAAACAGAGAAGCTACGACTCCAAAGACCAGCACCAGAACAGGTAAGTGGCATGGGTGAATTTGGGACTCCAGGAATGGGTTACAAATTAAATTCTAAATTGATAGCTGAATTTAAAGAAGGGGAAGATATGGATGCATTTTTTAATTTATTTGAAAAAGTATGCATTCACACAAAAATTCCCAGATAGTCCTGGAGCTTCCAGCTATCCCCACTGCTTACCGGGAAAGATTGTGATGCATTGGGTCAAATGGACAACCAGAACAGTAATGATTATGACAAAGTTAAAGCTGCATTGTTAAAAAAGTATGACTTGACAGCTGAAGCATACAGAGTTAAGTTTTGTAAGCTCGGGAGAAGCCCTTACATGAGTTATGAGGAGCTAGCTACCAAATGTCGTCAGTTTTTAAAATGTTGGTGGGAAGGGATACAAGCAGACTCTAGAGAAAATTGAGAATGTTGTAGTTTTGCAACAGCTCTTTTGGGCTTGCCCAGCAGAGCTGAAAACCTGGCTAGAGGACTGAGATCCAAAAACAGTGCAGGAGGCTGCCGAGCTCTCGTGCCGCTATGCCAGGTGCAGACCTGCTCTGAGAGGGAGTTGGGTGGGTGTGGCAGTGCAGAAAGGAAAAAGCATGCCTTCAGGGCAGCTAAAACCCTTAATGCCTCCACTGAAAGTGGGCAGACCCAGGTTACAAAGAAAAGATTTTCCTGATAAAAGAAATTATTGTTGGCTTTGCAAACAACCAGGGCATATTGACAGGCAGTGTCCTAAAAAGGCAGATAGTGTACAAAGTGGTGCTGGAAAGGAAGTTTTTTTTGTGTATCCCTGAAAGCATGCCAGTAAACATGAGGGATCACATGCACCCAGTTACTGTGAATGGGGTACAGACCCATGGGTTAAGGGACATGGAGGTATCCCTGACTTTGGTAAAAGGGGATTTGTTTGAGCCTGAACAGCTTATACTCAATCAGTTTGTTACAGTATGGGGATTCACTGGGGAGGAGAAAACACTACCACAGTGTTCCCATGGACTGGGGTGAGACAGGAAATACTGTGCAAAAAGTTGCAGTGGCAGAAAATCTTACCCTGGATGTGATTATCGGAAACAATTTCCAAAAGGGTATAGTGTGTGCAGTTACCCACAGTAAAGAAGCAAAGGCAAATTGTGGTTCCCTAGACACCATAGAAACACCTGTGGAAAACACTGAGAGGGTGATTCCCCAGCCTATGTCTCCTGCTATGTAGAATAGTGAAAGGGGGTTAGAAAGTCCCCAGATAGCAGTTAACAGAGCAGCTGTAGAAGGTTATTCTGAGGAGGGAGGGGTAGCAAATTGTCAGATGGTTATGGATGGCAATGACCCTGAATGCTCTGATGCTAGAACTAGGGACTCTAGTTTAGAAACTGGAAGGAACCTGTCCCATGCCTTGGTAATGTGTAAAGATTTTGCAGCTGCTCAAAAAATGACCCAGTTTAGAGAGGCTGAAGGCTTGGGCAGACTCTGATGGAGCACTAGGAGGTGACTGGAAACATAAAGTTTACTCGGACAATGGACTGCTTTATATGTAGGATGTAAGGATAGAGGGAGGGGTGATCGGCAAGAAGCTTGTCATTCCCCAGGGGTACCGTGAGCTGTTGCTCAAGATTACTTATGATATCCCCATGTCTGGCAGTCTGAGAATCACACACACTATGCAGAGATTGGCCCAGAATTTCTATTGGCCCAACTTCACCTAGCAGATGAAGGAATATTGCAGGTCTTGTCACCGGTGCCAAGAAATAGGGAAGGCAGGTAGGAAAACCCAAGCCACCCTAATTCCATTGCCCATAGTGGATGAGCCATTCCAGAGGATAGGAATGGATATTATGGGGTTTTTGAATACCCCCAGCTCCTTCAGGAAGAGGTTTATCCTAACAGTGGTGGATTATGCCACCCAGTACCCAGAAGCAGTAGCCCTATCCTCACTGAGGACAAAGTGGCAGATGCCTTGCTAGGGATTTTCTCCCATATTGGTTTCCCACAGGAGGCTATTACCAATCAAGTGGATTCCTTCATGTTGGACCTAATGAAATGTTTGTGGGAGAAGTAGGGGTGGTGTAGACATGCACAACTCCTTACCACCTGCAAGCCAATGGGCTTGTGTAAAGATTCAATGGTACCCTTAAAGCAATGCTCCAAGCATTTGCTGAACATCATTGGAGGGACTGGGAGAAATACCTTCCCCACCTGCTGTTCACATACAGGGAGGTTCCCCAAGAGTTGACAGAGTTTTCCCCTTTTGAGCTCTTATATGGACGCAGGGTACATGGGCCCCTAGACTTGATCTGGGAGGACTGAGAAGTCAAGCACACCACCCAGGGAACTCCCATAGTGGATTATGTCCTTAAGTTTAGGGAAAAGCTGAAGAAGCTTATGGGAACAGCCCAGAACAACCTGTCAACTGCCCAGCAACAACAAAAGGTATGGTACAACCACATAGCCAGAACTCACTCATTCACTGTGGGTCAGGAGGTCATGGTCATAATCCCAGTCTGGAAAGATAAGCTGCAGGCCAAGTGGGCAGGACCAGACAAAGTAGTCAGACAGGTGAATGACATAAATTACACCATAGAACTTCCTTACAGGAGACATACCCAAAGAATGTACCATGTCAACATGATGAAGCCATATGAAAATAGGGCTGACATGGTCTTTGCAGTGTATAGTCCTGGGGAGGGGATGGACAAAGAAGACCCCCTTCTGGACTTGCTGGAAGAAAGCAAGCAGGAGTCCTCTGTGGAGGCAATTAAAATGTTGCCCCTGTTGACCCCGGACCAGATCCAGGAAGTTAGGAATGTTTTAGCAGACTTTGCCCCATTGTTTAGCACCAAGCCTGGACTAACCCCCTTAGCGATGCATGATGTAGAGACAGGGACACAAACACCCATACAGTGGACAGCATATCGGGTGTCAAAGGCCATCGAAAAGGACATTAAGAGGGAGGTGGAAGAAATGCTGGATTTAGGGGTACAGTAATCTGAAGTCCCACAGCCTCTGGGCCTCACCTGTAGTCTTTATTCCCAAGCCAGATGGCTCTACTCATTTTTGCATGGACTTTTGTGGACAAAACGCAGTCAAGAAGTCAGACACCCACCCAATGCCATGGATGGATGAACTACTGGACAAGTTGGGAGGGGCGACCTACCTTACCACTATTGACTCGATGAAAGGGTATTGGCAGGTGGAATTAACTGCCAGAGCTAGGGAGAGAGATTGGCCTTTATAACTCTGATAGGGTAATTTAAGTTTAAAGTAATGCCTTTTGGAATAAAGAACACCCCTGCCTTCTTCCGAAGGTTGGTGAACCAGGTGTTAAATGGTGCTGAGGAGTATGCCGTGGTGTACCTGGACAATATTGCCATCTTCAGTGCCAGCTGGAAGAAACACCTGTCCCACCTAAGGGAAGTGCTGGGCAGGATACAGAGGTCTGGGCTCACTGCAAAATCTGAAAAGTGCCAATCAAAGCATGGCCCAGACCTGAAACATAGAAGGAGGTGCAGAGTTTTCTAGAGACCGTGGGGTACTAGAGAAATGTTGTATCAAACTACAGTGCCATGTCAGCTCCCCTATCTGGACTGTTAAAGAAAAGAATGCCTAAGAAGGTTACCTGGGAAACAGCCTGTGAACAAGCCTTTACACAGCTAAAGGAGGCACTGGCAGTGCTCTTGTATTAGCCAGTCCAGACTATAGTAAACCCTTTGAAGTCCAGACCAATGCCTCAGATGTTGGTATTGGGGCAGTACTTAGTCAAACTTCTAACCAAGGGAAAGATCACCTCATAGTGTACCTCAGTAAGAAGTTACTTCCCAGGGAGCAGGCTTATTTTACAGTGAAGAAAGAATGCCTTGCAATGGTGTGGGCACTAAAGAAGTTAGAGTCATACCTATATGGGTGGCACTTCGAGGTACAAACAGATCACAACCTTCTGATTTGGCTGGCACAAATGGGTAAAATAAATGGTAGGCTTTTAAGATGGAGCCATGCCCTGCAGTGGTATGACATGACTGTTACACACAGGGCAGGTGCAGCAAATGAAAATGCAGATAGGCTATCGTGTCAGTTAGAGTAGTGAAATTAATTTGGGAAACTCATTCCATGCCTAGGATTGGATTCCCCCAAATTCAGTCTAGGAGGAAGGGATGTGACTGATAGCAACTGCTTGTTATTATATTGTATTATATCTGTGATATAAATATATGTTTCTTTGAATGTCTTCTGGGAAAATATGGCAGCAGCCCAGACCATTATGGGATATTGGATTTTTTTTTTAAAGAAAAAAAAATGTATTGGCCTGGTTGTTACCTCTGGCTTGTAAAAATTGACTTCCTGGGACTATAATGATACCAGGTTGTAACATATTGTAAAACACCCATTTACTTTGAAATCCAGGAAAACAGGCTGCATGTTATGACCTACCAGGAGGAAGCAACTTCTAACTGATACCCATTAGATTTCACAAATAGGTGACATAGCTCATCAGAAAGTTTGCCTGAAAAGATCAAAGGGGCAACTCTGACCTGTCATAAACAAAGCAACACTAATTAGGAAGAATATACATATTTTTTAATTGGAATGTTTAGCAGTACAGTAGTAGCCAAAGACATTGCCAGCTATTTCCAGATATTTCATGAAATTTTCTGAAGAGTTTCTCTCTGCTGCCCCTACTGTGGAAATGCAGAAAGCAGGAGATATTTCTGGAAATATCACAGAAATTTCAGGAAATATCTGGCAGTGTCTGTGGCTGCTACTGTATGCTGGGGCATGTGACTAATCAATTAATTCAGTATCCAGGTTTGAGTGACCTCACAGCCGGCATCACTGTAAGCTGTGACATCACAAGGAGGATGGGACTGTACTGAATATAACCAGATGGCTAGAAAAAAGAGGGCTTTTGCTTTTTGATGCTGGGCTCCTGACAGGATACACTCTCAGAGCACTTTAGGTAAATCAACCACCACTTTTTATTACTGGAAACTCGGGTAGGAGAAAATATTCAGTATTAAGGTGGTTTTGTTTAAATTGTTCATTTAATTTAAATGACTATAAACACAATTTTATATGTTCTGTGTGTTGTAGTTTCTTTACTAATTTTAATTCCAGTAAACTTTGTTTTTCTGAAATTCTGCCTTAGTCTTTTTCTTATTTTGAATGTGAATGCAGGGACAGTGTAGATAAGGCTGACAAAACTGTTAAGTGCTTAAAGTGTGTTACCATTTTGCACCAAGATAAGAAAAGTACCTAGGTCTTAATTGAGTCAAAAAGGGGGATTGTGAACCAGATTGGGTGCCTGCTGGGTTAAGTATTGCACTGCAGTTCCCCAAAGAGGGTGTGATATCTGAACCTGTTAACTGGGCGTGCTAGCAAAAAAGGATTCTTATTTGACCTCAGGACTTGAGACTGGAAGTTGTTTTGGACCCACAACAGACAGGAGGGATAGCCTGTTTGTCTTCTGTTCACAAATGTAGTTTCAGAGCAGAGGGCTGTCTGATCAGGGTACCTCAAAGCTCAATCCTGGGTCCTTTATTGTTCAGTATTTTCCTGAACAACCTTCCAGCTGTCTGCAACCAGCGTACTCTCCTCTGCGCAGATGACGAGGTCATCTTTACTAGCCACCTGGATCCCAACACTCTTGAAAACAGTCTTCAACAAGGCTTCATAGAAGCAAAGAGATGGTTTAATAATCACAAACTAGTGCTAAACTACAAAAAACTAAAGTCCAGCTGTTTCCGTCCTCTCTGAATAAGTTTAAGGCCCATCAACTCACTATCACCAACAACCACGGAGACGCTCTTGAACAAACTCAGCTTTTCAAATACCTAGGTCAAACCCTGGATAGTCACCTTACCTTTGCACCTCACATTGAAAATGTTGCCAGAGATGTTAATACCAGAATTGGACTCCTCTTCAGACATAGATGAAGCCTTACCCAAGAAGCTCTGAAGGTTGCAGTTCACAGCTCAGTCCTCTCGATCATTGATTATGGTCTAATCACATACTGTGCTGCAACCTCCACATCTCTTAAATGACTCACGGTGGCCCTGAACAAAGCCTGTAGGTTAGTTATGGCTGCTTTGTGCCTCACTCATATCTGTGAGTTATATGCTCAATCTGGCTGGCTCCAACTAAGTAACAGTATCAAATATCAAACCTTCCTCCTGTCCAAAAAAGCTCTACTTGGATTACTACCCCTGAGCATTGGTTGCCTGCTAAACAAATCCCCTAAGACCCAACACACACGTACCTCAGTTTCTGACCTCCTTGTAGTACCCCACTGTCAGACTGCTCAATACCAGCAATCCTTTCAATACAGAGCCCCCACTGTGGTATAATAATCTAAGCAACCGACTGAGCAGTCTTTCTAGTCTGCCCCAATTTAAACTTATGCTTCATCAGCAACTCCTGACTGAAAGCACTTGTGATTGTTACACCTAGTTTCTCACTTCCGCAGACACCCTTATACCACTTTTTTCACTCTCTGAGGGTCTTACTTGGTTTCCTGTTTCATTTCACCTCTCCTGACAGAACAATTTCCCCTTTCCCCAGCCACCTCCTCCATTACCTCACCCCCTCCTTGCTCTTATCCCACTGAACCCCCACTTTCTGGACCTGTCCAGGTCCCTCTGGTCCCCACTCTCCTGTTTTGTCTTTCCCTTCATCTGCCCTTCTTTTCCCCTCTTTTACCCCTTCTCCCACCTTAGCCTCCCATCCCTCTCACACTATGACAAGGCCTCTGGCTGACATATTTTCTTTTCCTTCTCGATCTAGACTCTGCCCTCTCATCTCCCTTACCCCTTCCTTCCCCTTCCCCTTCCTCCCCACCTCTGATTAGCAATGTTGCTTCAAATGTACCTTATGATTTTCTATACTTGCTTGTAATCTTGAGTGTGTAGCACTGTTCCCACTTATTTACCAATTTACTTGCTGTGCTCCGATGATACTGTGAATGTTATCTTTACCTCCCTATCTTATTGTAACCCTTTTCTTTGATGTGGAACCTTTGTAAATGAGCTGCCTCAAGCTCAAAGGTATTTGTAATCTGAGATTTAAATAAATAAAATAAATAAAAAACATATTGCACTTTGAGGTTTGACACTGTGGGAGTAGAGGACCTGACCCGTGGAATGCATTTGTGACAACCACTGTCCCCTATATGTCTCATTCTTTTCCAACTCTTTAAGGCATATGGCTAGCCTGTTGTACTTCATTTGTCATTAAAGAGCAGCTCACATCATTGGGAAAACTTTGGAAAACACAATATTTCAACACAGTTCAGGTTCTATTTTCTATCTATCTGTGACAGGGTTGAAAAATGCCCTGCCCAATTTGTTATGTAGAAAGAGATTACATGCAAGGGTCTGTTCTAGCCTCTCCTTTTCTGTCTCTTCTCTGTATGATTGTGCAACCAAATTTTCTTGTGAAACATAGGAACTGATCACTCCGATGGTTTCTCAATTCTCCACCTCTCGCTCACTTTCTGCCTTCCATGGCTATTTCTGTCTTTTCTTCTCCCTTGCATATCTGCCATTAAAAAAAAATGTGTGCATCTCTGTGTAAAACTGTATGTGATACAGAGATCCTTTGTTTAAAACTGTACATAGTTATACTGCTTAAATGATTGCAACAAGCTATTTGGAACTCAAGGGGTTAATCTGAGATGCCTTTTACAGAGCTGTAAACAAGAGGTCAGTTTTGGGTCACTATGTTCTTTTTCTGCACCTGCAAGGAATGAAACTGACAAAAACATTCTGTAAACTTAAAAGAACATTCTGTGAGAAAATGGCTCTCTTAACAAGTTCCCAGACAAAGACTTATAAAAAGAGCAACAATGCTTTTGCTAGAGAAATTAGGAGAGTGGGAGACTGAGAGGCTGAAACTTGGAGTTAAGAGATACCTTCAGAAGGACTTAGATTTCTCTATTTGTACTGCCTTTGTAAATAGTTATACAGAATAATTTTTAATTTTTATTTTGTTGTTATTTAGAAAAATAAAACACTATTTATGAATTCTGAAACTGCTCCTGGCTTTCCTATGCTTTCTGACCTGTTCCTCGACAACAGATGGTGTCAGCCTAAGTGGGATTTACACTGTGCATACTCTAAACCAGGAGTTTTGTACATGGGTACTAGACCTAATGCCAGAAAAGCATAATAGAAAGGCATGGATTCTGCAGCAGCAAGCTCAAGAGACATTACCAGAAAAATGTCAACCAAACTAGAAGCAGAATCAAAAGTCCAAACTGAGACTGTTCAGCCAGAACCAGAGACTGGAAAAAAAGAACAAGCAGTGAATGAACCTGAAATTCTGACTGCCTTTTTCCAATGGTGGGCTATACAACAAAAAGAGAAGGAGAAACACAGAAAAGAAGAGATGTAGCAATAGGAGCAACAGAGAAAGCAAAGGAGCAGTGGAGAAAAGAAGAGATGCAATGACAGCAGCAGTGGAGAAAAGAAGAGATACAGCTACAGGAGCAGCAGAGAAGAGAAGAAATGCAGCTACTGGAGCAGCAATGGCTGGATACCTTGCAAGCTATCAAAGCTGGTGAATCTGTCACATGTCCAGCAAAGCAACAAAACATCAATGACTTAAAAGACCTAAAACTTACAAAATGTTGTTCCTCAGATGATATCGAAGCATACCTGAGAAATTTTGTAAGGATTGCAGCATCCTGCCAGTGGCTGAAGCAGGCTTGTTCCTTACCTGACAGGTAAAGCCCAACTTGTCCACAGCAATATGGACACTGCACAGTCAGAAAACCATGACCTGGTGAAATGAGAGGTCCTTAAAAGGTATGACATCTCAGGAGAGACATACAGGCAAAGATTCCAGTCCCTGACATATAACTCGGTCGACAATCCTCGAGAAGCCTTCACCTGTCTCAGAGAACTCCTTATTAAATGACTCCAACCAGAGGGCAAAACAGTCTCACAGACCATCGACACATTTGTAATGGCACAGTTCATCAACATTATACCCACAGACATATAGCTTTGGGTAAAAGAAACACAGACCAGAAAGTAGGAAAAAGGCTGTTCCTTTGGTTGAAGATTACCAAGTGGCCAGACAGATGCCACAGCAGTGAGGTAACAGCCAAGCACCAGTAAGACACTCTTTTTCCCATTTAAACTCTAAGTCTGATAAGAACTCTGGTGGGAGAAAGAAATCTGCACCCAAAGACTTTATTTGCTATAACTGTAATAAGCCAGGTCATATTGCAAGAAATTGCCGTAGTAAGAAGAGTGACACTAGAGCAGATTTTTCCTCGGCAAATTGGGGCAAATAAATAACAGATGTGAAGTTGGGAGATAAGACTGTGAAGGGACTTATAGATTCGGGAAGCAGACAGAATAGTGTATATTGAAGTTCTGGGAAAACCATGTCCGAAAGGACCAGGTACTGGTGTAATCTGCATCCACAGGGACACTCAATACTATCCCACCAGCCAAATGACTTTGACTATTAATGGGATATCACACCAAATGAAAGTGGGGGTAATACCTAAGTTACCTGTACCTGTGATTATTGGAAATTACGTTCTAGGATTTACTGAGTTAATCAAGGAGGGAGTAAATCCTAATGTTTCAGCAGCTGTGGTGACAAGAGCTCAGTCTAAGAAAATCTCAGATGGTTGGGACTCTTTTCCTTTCACTGATTTTAGTTCAGACTTGTTTGAGCACAGCTCCAAGATCCAGAAGTCCAGAAAAGAAAGATGATGCCTGAAGAAACAGTGGCAACAAAAGACTGATGGACATAAGGGGTTAACATATGAAAATGCTGACACTAAATTGATCACTGATTGTGATTTTCTTTCAGAACAAGCTAACAGTGTTTCTCTCCAGAGTTATTTTAAGCAACTTGGGGTGAAATCAAAACAGGGTGAACCTATGTTTAAAAAATATAATGGGCTACTATACAGAGTTTGGGTTAAACCTCAGACACAGGACCAGATAGAACATTTTGTTATACCATAAAAGTACAGGTCTGAGTTGTTACAGATAGTACATGATAGTCCTATGGCAGGTCATTCAGGGAGGGATCGCACCCTTGCCAGATTGCTGTACAGATTTTACTGGCCTGGAATTCATGAAGATGTTGCTACCTATTGCAGTTCTTGTGCTGAGTGTCAGAAAGTAGCCCCAGTGATTAAAAAGGACAAGGTGCTCCTGATGCCCCTACCCCTGATAGATGTGCCTTTTGAAAGAATTGCAATGGATGTGATTGGCCCCATAGACAAAAGTAAAAAGGGTAATCAATTAATTCTGTTAGTATGTGAATATGCTACTCGATACCCAGAGGCAGTTCCGATGCGTACTGTCACAGCCCCAAAAGTGGCAGCAGAGCTTGCCAAAATTTTCAGCAAGGTGGGCATACCTAAAGAGATCATTACTGATCAGGGTAGCAATTTTGGTATTGCATTACTGAAGAAGCTGTACCGACTACTAAGTATCACTGCCATAAGAATCTCCCCTTATCACTCTCAGACAGACAGTCTTGTTGAGTGTTTTAATCAAACTCTTAAATGCATGTTAATAAAGGTTTGTAAAAGGGGAAGGGAAAGACTGGGACCAGCACTTAACTTACCTGCTTTCTGCTTACAGAGAAGTGCCACAGGCATCAACAGGTTTTACATCATTTAAATGCTGTATGGTAGACAACCTAGAGAGCCATTAGATGTAACAAAAGAAACATGGGAAGAAAACCCCAATCTGAAACAATGTATTACATCTTATATGTCTACCCTGAGAAGGAAGCTGGCAAAATATGTTGAAATCACCCACTGTAATCAGGAAGAGGCTCAAAACCAGCAAAAGGCATATTATGACCATGGGGTAAAAGAAAAAAAAGTATTTGAACCAGGTGAAAAGTCTTGTTACTATTACCCACTGCAGAAAATAAACTGTTAATGAAGTGGCAAGTGCCTTATGTAAGCAACAATACCTTCCAGGGTGGGCATTATTGGGAAATACCAGACCGCCCAAGGGCATAATGTATTTCCCAATAATGCCAACCCTGGAGGGTAATATTGCGCTTAGAAAATGGACATCTAAGTAAATTTTTGTAAAGTGATACAATAAGGGAGGAAATGAGTTTTGAAAAATGGGTATAAGAATCACAAAATACTCTTCATTGAGAAAGTAGTGCATAGGCTGTTCCAGGTCCTGTTGCTCCTTCCTCCTGCCTACAGAGCCCTTCTGGTGGATTGTCACCCTCCCCAATACACACACTCACAGATTGAAGAAGGAAAGGAATGTGGATTCAAAAAAATTGGAACTAACAGTGTTTGGGCAGTTTATAGTTATTTTAATTTTTTTTCAACATTTTTTTTTTTAATTCGTTGCGGTTGCAAGTCGCAACTTGGAAGCTATATGTTGACCTCATGACCTTTCAGCATACTGGAAGTGGATCCTGTACTTGCTGTGAGGGAGAGTTGTGAGGTACAAGATTTATTTCTTTTTGAAATGAGGAGAGTGTGGTGGCATTTGTATTGTGGTTAACTTACTGCTTTCCTGCTTTTTTTTTTAAACGGCGCATGAAGGATAAAGCTGATGCAAGTGACAGCTTCAGGGATGACTTCCTTGTGCAAATACGCTTTGAGAATGTGTGGTCAGTAAAGTGGTGCCATTTTGAAACAAGATGGCTGTTTTCACTCAGCTGACTGCAGAATGTGTGTTCTTTATTTTATTTACTGCTAGCTGCTACTGAGGGAAAGTAAATTTGCGGGGGGGAGGGACCAGTAGTCTCTCGCTAAGTGAGAGAAAAACATGGTGAGGATTTTAAGAAGGGTACCTTGTGAAGTGGCACTTTGGCTGGTACTTATTTTTTGCTGGGCATCTATTGAAAAATAGATGTCCAGGTTGGAGGTACTTTTATCCAATCAGGATAGAGAATCCATTCTGGTCATTTTCTAAAAGGTGCTTAGACATACTGGTGCAGTTAACTATGAGATTCAGAACCCTGATAGGAAAAATCCTACTAAGATATGTCATGCTATCCTCCTCAAAGCACCAAAAGATGTTTTGCGGGTTTTACCAGAAACTGATAAAGAAGATATTGGTGTAGCTTATGATAGATTGGAACAAACTGTAACGGCTGATGCTGTAAAGGTGAATGTTTCCTTAACCTCTGAACAAACCACAGAAATCTGTAACTTGCGGAAGACATTTAACAGTACCTTTACCACAGTACCAGGCCGAGCAAACAGGGTCAAGCATGTAACAGTGACAAGGAATGCTCGCTCTATTAGACAAAAGACATACAGGTTACCAGAGCGGTTAACGGCAGAAGTGTTAACGGAAATACAAAAAATGAAAGAATAGGTTATCATAGAAGAGTTGAGAAGTGCTTGGTCATCACCAATGGAGACTGTAAGCAAAAAAGAAGGGGGTGTAAGAATCTGCCTTGATTTTAGGAAACGTAATCAAGTGTCAAAATTTGACAGTTATCCTATGCCCAGATTAGATAATTTGGTGGATAGACTGGGGAGTGCCAAGTATATCAGTACCCTCGATCTCACCAAGGGTTACTGGCAAATTCCCCCAAGCTAAAGAATCCAGAGACAAAACAGCATTTGCTACTACTATAGGATTCTATCAGTTTGCCACCATGCCGTTTGGTTTGGCACACACACTACATTCGAGCAGTACATGGATGCAATTGTATCCCCCTCACATTGGTTATTGTGATGTGTACCTGGATGATATCATGATGTACAGTTCATAGAAACATAGACTTTGACGGCAGATAAGGACCATTTGGTCCACCTAGTCTGCCCATTTCCCTACCTACAGGATAAGCCGAGGATCCTAGTTAACCAACAGCCTATTTCTTCATAACCCCCACAAGAATTGCCTTATGTCTGTCCCATGCATTCTTGAATTCTTCCACAATTTTAGACCACACAACCTCCTCAGGAAGGCTGTTCCATGCATCCACCACTCTGTGTGTGAAAAAATACTTCCTCACATTGCCCCAGAACCTTCCCCCCTCTATCTTCAAATTGTGTCTCCTTGTTCTTGCACATCTCTTTTTCTGAAAGATGCTACCCTCTTGGACTTTGTTGATTCCACTGAGGTACTTAAAAGTTTCTATCATGTCTCCCCTCTCCCTTCTTTCTTCAAGGGTATACATATTAATCTCCTTTAGTCTCTTCTCGTATGGCTTCTCTTGCAGACCCTGCACCATTTTGGTTGCCATCCTCTGGACTAACTCCATCCTGTCTATGTCCTTGTGGAGATGGGGTCTCCAGATCTGGATTCAGTACTCTAAATGGGGTCTCGCCAATTGTTTGTACCGAGGGATAACAACTTCCTGTTTTCTGCTGGTGATGCCTCTCTCTATACATCCCAGTATCCCCCCAGCCCTCCCTACTGCCTTCTCACAATGCTTGCCAACCTTGAGGTCATCTGATATGATTACCACCAGGTCCCCTTTCTATTTTTATTGCTGTTACTACCCCCCTCCCTATTGTGTACTCTTACCCTGGGTTTTTATTTCCCATGTGCATTATTTTGTGCTTTTTTGCATTGAATCCAAGCTGCCATACTTCTGACCATTCCTCTAACCTTGTCAAGTCCCTTCTCATCCTTTCTACGCCTCCTTGTGTATCAACCCTGTTGCAGATCTTTGTGTCATCTGCAAAGAGGAATACTTTTCCTTCCAGTCCCTCTGCAATGTCACTTACAAAGACATTAAAAAGGACTGAACCCAGTACTGAACCCTGCAGTACCCCACTAGTAACACCCCTTTTTTCAGAGTGGACACCATTTACTATTACCTTCTGTGTCCTGTTGTTCAGCCAATGTTTTACCCAGGCTTCCACCCTGGGACCCACTCCCAGGCTGGTTAATTTGTTTATTAATCTTTTTGTGTGGGTCTGTGTCAAATGCCTTGCTAAAGTCTAGGTAAGCCATGACCACAGCCCCTCCCTGGTCTACTACTTTGGTCACCCAGTCAAAGAAATCAATTAGATTCATCTGACATGACCTTCCCACTGTGAACCCATGATGCCTGGGGTCCTGTGCCCTGCTGCCCTCTAGGTACTCAACAGTTCTTTCCTTCAGAAGTGATTCCATCACTTTCCCTACCACAGAGGTCAAACTGACAGGTCTGTAGTTTCCTGCCTCTGTCTTCCTCCCACTTTTGTGAAGAGGAATCACATCTGCCTTCCTCCAGTCCTCAGGTACAACACCATCCTCCCATGATTTGTTAAAAAGGGTAGTCAGTGGTGTCACTAGTTCTCCCCTTAATTCTTTTGAAATTCTGGGGTGAATTCCATCAGGCCCCATTGCTTTGTCCACCTTCAGTCTTAGGAGTTCTTTCAGAACCCTTTCTTCTGTGAAAGGACTGGGATCAACCCCCCTATCCAGAGTGTTTCTGCTAATTGGATTAGGTATCTCCCCCTCCTCCTCTTTTGTGAATACTAAGCAGAAGAATTTGTTCAGTATCCCTGCTTTTTCACTGTCCCTCTATGCCCACCCACTGTCCATTATATTCAGCCTCACTATCCCTCCTTTTGTCTTTCTAATCTCCCTGATGTACCTATAAAAGGTGTTATCCCCCTTCTTAACTGAATTGGCTATCTTTTCCTCAGTTTGGGCCTTTGCTATTCTGACTTCCCTCCCTGCTTCCTTCTGCCTTAACTGGTACAGTTCTCTGTCTTGCTCCTTCTATGTTTCCTTTATACTTCCTAAGTGCTATCTTTTTTCTCCCTAACCTTCCCCGCCACCTCTTTTGAGAACCATAGTGGCTTTTTCCTTTGTTTTGATTTGTTTATTTGCTTCACACAAAGGCTTGTTGCCTCTGTGATGACAGTTTTGATGTTTCCCCATTGTTGCTCCACCCCTCCTTCTTGCCTGTTTGCTAGTGATTTTCTAAGGCACTCTCCCATCTTGCCAAAGTCAGCCCTCCTGAAGTCCAGTACCCTCAGTTTTGTATGGCTTGACTCTGTAGCTGAGTTTATCATGAACCACACTGTTTGGTGGTCACTTGTTCCCAGATGGCTACCCACTTCTAGATCTGAGATCCTCTCACTGTCCCCATTTGAGAGTATGGGGTCTAAGATTGCTCCCTCATGAGTGGTTTCCAAAACTAGCTGTCTGAGGCATGCCCCCTGTAGGGCATCGAGAATGGCCCTGCTCTTGGATGTGGCTGCAGCAAAGGTGCTCCAGTTAACATCTATTTATTATTTATTTAGTTTTTGTTGACCGGGTAAGTACACTAGACAAGCTATATGTCTATTTTCAGGTACGACCCAGGAGAGTACAATGAGATACAGATACAGTGAGATACAGGTTCATACAGAGGACAACATGACACAAGTTAGGCAGTATACAGAGTCAAAATAGAGCCATGTGAACATAACCACTAGACAGTAAGCACAGTTAAGATATGTACAGGAATATATATATATATATATGTATATATATATATATACACATAGGGAAACCAAGGCTATGAACAGTACAGTTTTACAAGGTATACATGACTCCAAGCCACAAACAGAGCCACAGTCTGAGTATCTCCTGAAATAGAGAAAAAATACATTATATGCACCTCTGAGTCCAATTAGACAGGCTACATCAACAGGAGCTGCAAGAGGGGTGCCAGGAAGGATGTGTGAGTCTGGTGCAGGGGACTGGAACTAGCTATGGAGGTATTGGACACCCATATGCAGAGGAGAGCTTCAAGTGATACCACAGGAAGCTCTGGAGGCATGAGTGGGAGGAGAAGGAGTGGACTTGAGTGGAAAAGGAGTTCCATAGCCTAGGGGCACATGAAGCAAAATCTCTGTCCCCCATTTGCGTGCGGGTGATAGGGACTTTAAGAACGTCAGGGCTCAGAGACCTGAGGGAGTAGGTGGAAGAGACAGCCGGTTTGAGAAGCTCAGCCAGCCCTGGGGGAGTGTCCGTACTGAGCACCTTGACCATGAAGCAGCCCAGGACAAAGTTCATGTGGTTGGGCGGGGAGAGCCACCCGAATTTGTCATATAGGTCACAATGGTGGGTGAGGCAAAGGGCAGCAAGTGCAAAGCGGAAATATTATTGTGGGTTGTGTTTCATTTAGTGAGGTGAACTTTGGAGGTGTGTGCAAACAGGAGAAGTCCATAGCAAAGAGAGGGAAGCAACACTCCTCTGGCCAATGCAAGGTGAGCAGCAGACATACGATTTTTCTTCGCTCTGTAGGCCAGACCCAGTTTTCCGTTGACAGCTCTGCACACATTTTGGATATGACACCCAAGGTCAATTTTGGGGTCCAGTGTCACCCCAAGGTATTTGATGGAGTCAGTGGTTAGAAGAGGAGTACCACTGATACCAGCAACACACAGAGGGACAGGGGAGGCCTTAATCTTGTCCAAGGACCCAAAAAGCATGGCCTGAGTTTTTTTTTTAGGTTGAGGACCAACTTGTGAGTCATTACCCAGGACTGGATATTTCTGAAATCCTCACTCAGTTGATGGTTGATGACCCCAGTGTCCTGGAAATGGGTGAAGATGACCAGGTCATCCACGTATAGGATAGTACTACAGTTGGTAGCAGTAGTTGGTAGATTGTTGACAAATATAGAGAAGAGAAGGGGGCCCCAGGACTGAATCCTGGGGGACACCAGAGGTCACAGGAGTGGTGCCCGAGAAGACCTTGCTGAATTTGGTAAGTTGCTACCTGCCCTGGAGGTTATTACTGAACTAACTCAGGACTGGTGGGGACAGACCAAGGGCCTGAATTTGAGAGCAAAGTAAGGCATGGTCAACTAGGTTGAAGGCCTTGGATAGGTCCATGAATATGGCACCTGTGAGTTTGCCCTGGTACATGGCAGCCCCGGATTCCAGAGGAGACAGTGACAAGGGCAGAGGATGCACTGTGCCCTTTTCAAAAGCTGTACTGTGCAGAGGACAGTAGCTCATGGGCCTGGATAAGATCTGTGAGTTGCCCAGCCATAACTTTCTCTAAAAGTGTACTGATAGCCAATGAGATGGCTATCGGTCGGTAATTGTCAAAGATCTTAGGGTTGCCCTGTTTGAGAACAGGGATAATCCTTGCTACCTTCCAGATGTCAGGGATGACACCAGAGGTAAGGGACATATTGAAGATATGGGCCACTGGGAAGGCTATAAAAGGGGCATCAAGATGGAGGAGCTTAGGTTTGATGCCATCGTGGCCAGCACTAGAATGTGGGGGAGAGACCAGAGAGAAGTCTCTGTGTCTCCAGTGCCATCACAGCCTTAAAGTAAAATAATGGATGGGAGGGGAGGGTCACCTGTGGGGTGGAGGCCAGGAGACGGCTATCACTCCCATCAGCAGAGAATAGGGAGGTGAAGGCAGACAGGTCTGAGAAGTGGGAGTTGAATGCATTGGCAATAGTTAGTGGATTGTTACAATTAGACCTGCCCATGAGCAGGTCAGAGACCCCATAGTTGGAGGAACCACTAACTATATCTTTAATGTTCCTCCAGAAATTTCTAGGGTACGTAGCTGAGTTGAGTAAGGCAGTTTTACAGTATTCATTTTTGACTGCCCTGATTGCTTTCTTGCATTCATTTCTGAGCCTCCTGTATTGCTGAAATACTGCCTGGTCCATCGTGGCCTTGAAGTTGGCCCAACACTTTTCTCTAGACTTCATGAGGGCTAGGAGACTCCCATGTAGCCATTTTGTGGCAGAGCCCCTTACTCTCCACCTGATAAGGGGGGCATGCTTGTCCTGCAGAGTGCCAAAGGTGCTAAGCAACTGACTAACATCAGTGGAAGGGTTCTGAGGATTAAGCACAGCAGACCAGACAGTGAGCCTCAGATCCAAGTGAAATGACCCCAGGTCAAATCTGGAAAAATCCCTTACTTGAATGATTTTGTGGGGGATTTTCAGGAAGGAGATCTTCCATACACAGTACACAGGGGTATGGTCAGAGATAGAGTCAGGAAGGGTACCAGCAGAACTGATCCTCTCTGGCCAATTGTACAGGACCCAGTCCAGGAGAAAGCTAGAACCATCATTGGTAGACCACCAAGTGGGCTCCTGAATAAGTTGAGACAAGGACAGGCCACCAAGCAGAGGTTCAAACAGCTTAGAATGTCCTCCTCGCCAGTTTAAATTAAGATCTCCCGAGATCATTAGCTCATTATCCCCAGTCTTAGCACCAATAGTATCAAGGAGATAGGATAACCCAGGCAGGCCACCCTTGGGGGAATTATATGCACAGATGATGTGCAGCTTCTTAGTATTTCCAAGTAATAGGACAGAGTGAAGCAGCTCACACGAAGACAGGGAGGACTGCTGATGAGACACCACAGACAAATTAAGGTGACTCTTGTAGTAAATCATGATACCACCCCCTCGCTTTTTTGCTGGCTGATCCTGTCTGATGAGATCAAAGTCAGGGAGCACACAGGCCGAGTCAGGTATGGAAGGTTTCAGCCAAGTCTCGTGATACCCAGGATATCAGGCTTGTAGTGCGTAGCCCAGACAGATAGTTCATCCCTATTGGGCAAGAGGCTATGGATGTTGAGGTGAGCTATTTTCATCCCCTTGCCTGACAGCCAGCCCACAGGAAGTGCAGAGGCCTGATAGGCAGGACCAGAGCTTCACTCAATGTCCCCAGCCAGGACTAGGATCACCAGAAAGAGCCAGAGGAAATGCCTTATGTGGGGTAGCCACCACCTGCCGAAGGCCTGGAGCAGGTCTCCTGACCACTATGGCTAGATACAGAAGACATCCGAGGTCAAGGCAGCAGATAGGCCAAAGGAGCTGTCTGCCACAGGCTAATAGATTGGAGAAGGTGATGTCAAACACCTTAAGCTGGACAAAAGTATCCCAATGGCCCCCTGAGGAAGGAGAGTGATTAGCAAACACAAGAGAGTGACATAAGGCAGTGAATAGGCCAATAATGAGGGCAGTGCTAAGTGGGAAGGGCTGAGCACCCTCCCTTGGGAACTTAGGGGTCTCCATGACAGAATGATTGGATAAAAGTATATGACATATTCAGGTCCCCCGTCAACAGTATCTCCCCTTTCTCTGCCATCCTAAGGATGCCTTCTATCATATCCTTATCTATTCCCTCCCCCTGAGATGGAGGTTTGTATACAACCCCTGTGCGGATTGTAGTGCCATTTCCAGTCTCTAGGGTGACCAACAGTGCCTCCTCTCCTCCCTGTTTCTGCTTTTGTTCCATTGCTTTTATCCCTTCCCTTACATAGAGAGAGCTACTCCTCCCCCTCTTCTCCCCTCCCTGTCTCTCCGGTAGGTTGTGTATCCTGGTATGATAATATCCCAGTCGTGGTACTCTGTGTACTATGTTTCTGTGACTGCCACAATATCCAGGCATCCTTCTTCCAACAAGGCCACCAGTTCAGGGAGCTTGTTGCCCAGACTATGGGCATTGGTGCTCATTACCCTCCATTTCTTGATGGCCTTACACCTTTTTGCCCAACCCCTGTCCTTACTGCCTTTGTCAGTTTCTCCATTTACCCCTGCCCTTCTCCCTATCAACTTCTCTATCTTGGTGTTTACCTCACTTATTACCCTGATTTTTTGGGGGGGGGCTAGGATTTTCCTGTTCCCTTCCAGTACCTCCACCCTTGGCTAGTTTAAATGCTTGCCAATTAAGCATTTAAACCTATCACCTTGGATCCTGGTTCCCCTCCTTGACAAATGCAGACCATCACACCAGCATAGGCCTGCATCACTCCAGGTGGAACCCCAGTCCCCAATGAAGCCAAACCCCTGAGCTCTGCACCAGTTTTTCAACCACTGATTGAATCCCATGGTGTGGAGCACCCTAGACTCTCCCATGCCATAGACAGGCAGCACCTCTGAGAAGCGTACCATGCATGCTACTTGTCTAAGGCCCCTCCCCAACCCCACAAACTCTTCCTACACTACTCTGATCCCTTTCTCAGCCAGGTCATTTGTCCCTAGGTGGACAATGACATCCAGCTCCCTCCCCCATGAAGTATTCCAGCAATCCTGAGGATTCACTCCCTGTCCCTCCAAACCATGGCACCAGGCAGACACCTTACCTCCCTCCCTCTCCCCTTCCTCCCCCAGTTCTACCCCCTTTGAAGGTGTGAGCCAAAGTGCAGGGGTCCTGGATTTGTCTTCAGAATAATTGAGCATTTAAATATCCTGCTTCCGAGTACTCATTTCATATTTTGCTCGCACAGTTCTACCCTCCTAACAATGGAGTACCTCACCAGGAGTTGTGTCCTTCCCCTATGGGGTCCCATGCCACCCTCCTGTGGGTCTCCTTTGTGGAGGTTCCTAGCATCCTCCTTGGTCTTCACTGTGGTGCCTCCATACAGGAATCACACTTTGCCAGAATGGTATATGAATTGTGGAGAGGTATAACTGGAGGGATGCACCTCTGTTCTATCACCCTCCCTAAGCCCACTGTGGTCCAACCGCTCCTCATTCTTGGGAACCTCTGAGGCAACAGCCGTGGCCCTGGTGGTCCCCGGGTGGGAGAGGAGGTTCCCCAAATCCTGGCCAACTCAGCCTAGAGATGAGCATCTTCCTCCCTCAGCCCAGAGAGGTGCCTGCAGATGGAACAACACCGCATCCTCCAGAACTTCTCCAGGAAGACTGCTGCTCCACAGCCATTGCACTGCACCACTCCCATCATGTATTATTTCTGGCCCCTTAACTGTTGTTTTGGGTACTTACTCTTTCCTCTTTTTATTTTTTTATTTTTTCTCCCTACTTACTTACTGCCTCTGTGCCCTTTAAGCTCCTGATCTTCCTGTTCTGAGACAAGAAGTTCCTATATTTCTCAGTAGTCTCCTTACTTGCTCAGAATCAGACCTCCAGCAGCTGGGGGGGGGTGGAGAGCTACACTTTTTCTTCTAGGATGGTGAGTCTTTTGTGGCTCTGTGATTACTCACTTCCTGCTCCCAAACAGGAAGTTCCTGTTGTCAGTCAAATCCTGTGCCTATAAAAGTAGAACTGGCTTATGGTGGGGGGGGCGGAGGGAGGAAGGAGGGCAATATAGTCCCAGTAGAGAAGTATAGTTATAACAGCAGCTCCTTCCTCTTGCTGTCCCCTGCCTGTTCTCTGACAGAAGCTATCTAGGGCAGTTTTTAATTCTGGCTTTAATCTGGCTTTCTTCTAGTTAAGTCACTTCTCCTACTTTGCAGCTCTTTCTACACTAGTTAATTGCACAGATAACAATTCCCTTCAGCAAACTGAGACAAACACTTAGATAACTGCTCAGATAACTGTTCACTTCAACCAACTCAGACAAACACACTAAATATTTTTTTTCTATTTTTTTTTACCCTAAATTGAAGGTCCCAGTTATAGAGTTCTAGTTCTTTAGTCCCAGTAGAGAAGAATAGTTATTACAGCAGCTCCTTCCTCTTTCTGTTCTCTGACTGTTCTCTGACAGAAGCTATATAGGGTAGTTTTTAAATATGGCTTTAACCTGGCTTCCTTCTAGCTAAGCCACTCCCCCTACTTTAGAGCTCTTTCTTCAAATATTTAATTGTACAGATAACAATCCCCTTCAGTCAACTGAGACAAACACCTAGATAACTGCACAGATAACAGTTCACTTCAGCCAACTCAGACAAACACACTAACTCTTTTTTTTACCCTAAATTGAAGGTCCCAGTAGTAGAGTTCTAGTTCTTTAGTTCCAATAGAGAAGTATAGTTATAACAGCAGCTCCTTCCTCTTGATGTTCTCTGCCTGTTCTCTGACAGAAGCTATTTAGGGTAGTTTTTAAATCTGGCTTTAACCTGGCTTCCTTCTAGCTAAGCCACTCCCACACACACACACTTTACAGCTCTTTCTATACCTAGTTAATTGCACATATAGCAATTCCCTTCAGCCAACTGAGACAATCACCTAGACAACTGCACAGATAACAATTCACTTCAGCCAACTCAGACGAACACACTAACTCTTTTTTGTTTGTTTTTAACCTAAATTGAAGGTCCCAGTAGTAGAGTTCTAGTTCTTTAATCCTAGTAGAGAAGTGTAGTTATAACACCAGCTCCTTCCTTTTGTTGTTCTCTGCCTGTTCTCTGGCAGACTGGAAAAGCCACCTGAAACACCTACGGGAAGTTATTCCTACCAAGTGTGCATTGGGCATGTAGGAAACCAGATATTTGGGCTATGTTTTGGGAAATGAAGACGTCAAGCCAAAGGTTTCCAAGATAGAAACTGTAGCTAACAGCCCTGTCCCCAAAACAAAGAAACATGTCAGGTCATTTTTAGGGCTGGCTGGTTATTATCAGAGATTTGTTCCCAGCTTTGCTGAGTTAGCTACTCCCCTCACTGAACTCACAAAGAAACGGTTCCTGAATAATGTGAAATGGACTCCAGAGTGTGACAAGGCTTTTCAGGCCATTAAGGCTGCATTAAGTTCATCCCCTGTTTAAAGAAGCACAGACATTGAGAAACAATTTCTGTTACAGACTGATGCATCAGAGGTAGGCCTAGTTGCAGTCTTGAGTCAGCATTAATAGTAGATGGGAAAGAACATACTATTCTATACATAAGTAGGACATTGCACAACAGAAAGAAATGGTACTCCACCATAGAAAAGGAATGCCTTGTGGTGAAGTGGACCATGGAGTCCCTTAAGTTTCACTTTCTAGGAGCTGACTTCATACTTGTAACAGATCACAGTCCTCTCTGCTGGCTTAACCAAATGAAGGATAGAAATTCTAGAATCAAACAGTGGTACCTGGCACTACAGCAATTTAAATTTAAAGTGATGCACAAATCAGGGATACAGAATGTCAGTGCTGATTTTTTGTCAACATATGGATCAGGGATTGAGAATTCAGAAGGTTGAAAAAACAAAATGTGTGTCTACATTTCAATGTTTGCTATGCTGCAAGTGCACTGAACACTAAAGTTTATAAGCTAGTGTTAGACAGGAATTTAATAGAACATTTTGGAAACCTGTTTTTGTAAAACACATTCCCTCTTAAAGGGGAGAATATGTTAAAGGGTTGAATAAGGCCCTGTCCCATTTGGTCTGCAGAAAGAGTTTAAGCACAAGGGTCTGTTCTATCCTCTCCTTTTCTGTCTCTTCTCTGTCTGGTTGCGCAACCAGATTTTTTTGTGAGACCTAGAAACTGATCACTCCAACGGTTTCCCAGTTCTCCACCTCTCGCTATCTCTCTGCCTTCCCTTGCTATTTTTGTATTTTCTTCCCCTTTGTATATCTGCTGTTAAACAATATATGTGAATCTCTGTGTAAAACTGTATGTGATGCTGTGATACTTTGTTTAAAATTGTATGCAGTTATACTGTTGAAATGATTGAAAAAGCTAATTGGAACTCAAAGGGTTAGCCTGAGAGTCAGTTTTTATGCATTTTGCAGAGCTTTAAACAAGAGGTAAGTTCTGGGTCACTATGTACTTTTTGCTGCACCTGCAAGGAATGAAACTGACAAGAACATTCTGTAAACTTACAAGAACATACTGTGAGAAGAAGGCCCTCTTAATGAGTTCCCAGATAAAGACTTATAAAAAGTGCAGCAATACTTTTGCTAGAGAGACAAGGAGAGTGAGAGACTGAAAGACTGAAACTTGGAATTAAGAGATACCCTCAGAAGGATATAGTTTTCTCTGTTTGTATTGCCTTTGTAAATAGTTCTACTGAATAATTTTTATTTTGCTGCTATTGAGAAAAATAATGCTATTTGTAAATTTTGAAACTGCTCCTGCTTTTCCTATGCTTCCTGACTTATGGCTCAGCAACACTATCTATCTATCTATCTATCTATCTATCTATCTATCTAGTATAGATTTCTCTTCTTCATTACATATTGCTGAAGAAATTCCAACAAAAACAAGATGTTTATCTCTTAGAGTTCATCTGCTTCTCTAAGGTATTCCCTACTTGAAATTATATTGTTCTGTCATGAAATCACAGTCTGTTGCCATTAGAACAACAGTGATGTCAGAAGTAAAGGGTTATTTAATCCGGTTGGAAAGAAGCAATGGAAGTTGATGCAGCCTCGAGGAACAGCAATCCTGGTTTCATGCATATGACCTTAAAAATAAATATTGGCTATAAGAAATACAGCGCTAATGAGAACTATAAGATGCACTGTGTCCAAATATTATGTTTTCCAAGGTTCTTCTTGAGGCACTTTAGGTTAAGTTTGGAGCCCTTCTTTTTAGTGGTGTGCAGAACCTTTATATGTAAAACTGAACTGCTACAAACAAATATGGTTTGATTTTCAGGAAACCTGAGTCAAACCACGCTGACTCAGCTTGAATCTAAGGTTCTTTTTCATTTTTACCTCCCCAGCATTCCAGCCTACATAACTGTGAAGTGGCAGGCTTAGGAGAGGTCAAAGGGTGCCAGAGGGGAGTGCACTTGGCATAGATACTCTAGTGTATGCATGTGCAAACTAGAGTACATATAACCATGCTCCAGTTCCCGCTGCATCATTACATCTCAACCAGCAGAGTGGAAGGGAGCTCTATTGCATAGAGGTGCCCATGACCTCAGTTGGTGCTCAGCTGGTTTCAGCTCAGCAGGCAGCAGTCCAATGAAGGGAGGGGAAAGGATTGGGGAGTCAGGGAAAGACAGGACAGGAGGAACAAAGAAAAACAGAAAGAAAAAGAACAAGCATTTGTCAATGCTGAATGTTCACTTGCAAGCTTGTTCCAGGATGGGTAATGAAGAGCACGCAGAGGGAGGGAGGGAGCTGGATACACAAGGTGGGGTGGAAAGGATGAAAAGGGACTTGGCAAGGTTGGAGGAATGGTCAAATATATGGCAGCTCAGATTCAATGCAAAGAAGTGCAAGGTAATGCATCTGGGAAACAAAAACCCAGGGGAAGAGTACACAATGAGGGGTGAGATAATAACAACAAAAATTGAAAAAGACCTAGGAGTAATTATATCAGATGACCTAAAGGTGGGCAAGCAATGTGAGACGGTGGTAAGGAGGGCTGGGGGGATACTGGGATGCATAGGGAGAGGCATCAACTGTCGAAGGCAGGAAGTTGTTATCCCTCTGTACAGACAGTTGGTGAAACCCCATCTAGAGTACTGCATGCAATTCTGGAGACCCCATCTCCACAAAGACATAGATAGAGTGGAGGCTGTTCTGAGGAGGGCAACCAAAATGGTGCAGGGTCTGCACCAGAAGACATACGAGGAGAGACTAAAGCAGCTTGATATGTATACTCTTGAGGAAAGGAGGGAGAAGGGGGACATGACAGAAACTTTAAAGCATCTCAAGGGAATTAACAAAATACAAGAGGGTAGAATCTTTCAGAAAAAGTGATGTGCAAGAACAAGGGGGCACAATTTGAAGATTGAGGGGGGACAACTCAGAGGTAATGTTAGTATTTTTTCACAGAGATGGTTATAGATGCATGGAACAGCCTTCCTGAGGAGATTGTGGAGTCAGGAATAGTGAGAGAATTCAAGAATGCATGGGACAGACATAAGGCAATTCTACTGGGGGTAGGAGGAAGTAAGCAGTTGATTAACTAGAATCTGCAGCTTATCCATCAGGTAGGGAAATGGGCAGACTGGGTGGGCCAAGTGGTCCTTATCTGCCATCAAATTCTATGTTTCTATGTTTCAGGAGGGTTCAATAGGATGCTGGGTGCTGGGTGCTGGGACAGAGAATTGGGGGTGCGCGGTGGACAGCACACAGGAGGAGGGAATGAGAGGGTTTAATTGGATGCTGGGTGGTGGTGGGGGAATGGAGGGTGCAGGGCAGACAGCATACAGAGGAAGGGAACAGTGGCCAAGTGCATTCACAGCACCCGGGTGTGGGTTATTGCGATTATAACATGGGGTATGTTTAAATAACAAAAAAATATTAAAAAACTGTTTTTTGCAATAAAAAAAAAACTACTGTATCTTGCCACCTTGCAAAATAGCCCCTGGGAAATACTGCAGCCTGCATAATCCAGAGCCCTTCACAGCACAGAGGACAGGAGCTTCAAGCTGACAGTATCTGAGAGGTAGAAAGAGAGATTGCAGTCTTTTGACTTTTTAGAACTTAGTGCCACGACTTTGCATATCTTTGTCTATCGCTCTCACTTTCTCTTGATCCCCTGTCTCTCTCTGACTGTCTCTGTCTCAACACTGAGGCTCTCTCTCACTCCAGACACAGGGGAATGTGTTGATCCATGACTGTACAGAGAGATACACAGAGATGGGAGAACATTGTTATTAGCAATTGTCTGTGCTCATCCTGCTGTGTTTCTCTCTGTGAAGGGACTGGAGAGTGACACAACTTGCATGTGTGTCAAGCAGCAACACAGACAATGCACTGTGACAGAGAGAGAGAGAGACACACACACTATCTGCATTGCTGTCAATCTCCCCCCCCAACATTTCCCAGTATTATACTTGCATCGCTGACTCTGTCAGACAACAACCTCCTCTCCTGAAATGAAATGACCCCAGGACTCGAGGTGCTGTGTGGTCAGTCAGTGTAATTCTGCTGTGCCCTACTGAGGAATGGAGAACAGTCAATCTCCCCATTTCAAACTACTGGCTTAATGTGATTGACTCACTCACATTGTGTCAGGACCGGGACCTGACAACCACAGGACTATAAAGGTATAGGGGGAATGGGATTTCCTTCAGTGGGGGTTATACCACAGCAAAGGGTGCCCTGGAAGCCACAGGGATGACAGAGCAGAGATCTCCAGAGTGGGTGGGCTGGTAGGACAGGACTGTGCAGCAAAGCAGAGCTCCTCATCTCTGGTCTCTCTCACAGTTGCTGCCAGGGTACCTGAAGAAAGAAATGATTCAACGAGCAGCATTCCTTCACCCAGTAACCCTAGGTCTGTGGATCATGAGGGTGGTTGGATGCAAGTATGGAAACAGGAAGCATTCTCTGTCTGAGATGGACTATCATAGTGGGTGGAGATTTGTGGGGTGGGTGACTGGCCACAAATCTGTCACTGAGGGACCTGCTGTGTGATCTGAGGTCCACGGGTTGGTGGGTAGTTCACTAGCCATGCATGGCCATGCCGAACTCTGCAAAACAAGACAGCTTCAGGATGGGAGTGTATGAAGGGACTATGAGTACATGCATTACTCAGTACCACAGTTAGAAAGATCACAACAGACATGTAGGGTGCAGAAAGTATGCCTTACTCAGTCCCACATTTAGCAGCTCTGCAGTTCATCACTCCAACATGTAAAATATTTGCAAACATCAGATATTGAGATGTACATGTCACAAACTGTGCTTGATTCACTGCCACATTTACAAATTGCACATACTGACATTTACCACTCACAAAGTCTGCCTCACTGCGATCAGTCAGGACAGCTCTGGCAGTAGTACTGATGTTCGTCTGTGCTGCTACTCACCGTGCAGCTGCTAATCCCGGTGCGGGAGTCCTTTCAGCTGCATCCTATACAGAACTGGGTTTGGTATGGTTATGTTCCACTGTGGGAACTACAGAGATGGGTGCTCTTTCAGGCTAGAAACAAATCAGTTTTCACAGCTTACTTGGCAACTGCATGTAGTAGTGCACATAACTTGAATTAGCTGGCTGCCCACCTGCTCGCTCACTTGCCCACCCACCTGATCACTCACTGGCTCTCTCAGCACCCCATCGCTTGCTTGCTTCATTGTCTGTGTGTGTGACCTACAGCGAGGAGCAGCAGTCTGTGTAATTAAGAAAGAGACACACAGAGACTGACACATTGTTTCATTCAAAGGTGCAGGACTTTGTCTGTTTCATTCTTTCTCTTTGTCTCTAACATTCCAGTTGCGACACGAGCACAGGTTTCTAACACTATCACTAATCATGCAGTTCAGCACATTCTGAGCTGTTCCAGAGGGACAATGGGCAACAGAATCTCATAGCTACCTGTACAATTTAAATAGGAAATGGATCCCAGATTAATATGCAGTTTGCCTTGCTGGGGCTTCTCCCAGTGAGAGAGGTGGATCAGAGGGCAGAGCATAGGGCTCAGGAGGGATGGAGCTACAGCTTCACAGATGATGTTTGAGACCTGGGACATGTTGCAAAGTGAGCACAGTTTTCCAGCACTATCACTGATCATGTAGTACAGCACATTCTGTGTTGTTCCAGAGGGACCGTGGGCAACAGAATCCTGCAGCCACCTGTACAATTTAAAAACCAAAACAGATCCCAGATCGATGCACAACTTGCCTTGCTGGGGTTCCCCTGAGTGACATAAGTGGGTCAGTGGGCACAACATAGGGCTCGGGAGGGACAGAGCTACAGCCACACAGTTCATGTTCGAGTCCAGGGACATACTGTGGGCATGCAGCCAGAACAGATTTAGAATGCTCCACAACAAGAAAGTTTAAGTTTTGACTAAAAATCTTTTTTTATTTGGAGAAGAGATGTTCCACCAAATTAGAGGCACAGAAATGGGGGCCACAATGGCCCCCAAATATGCCAATATTTATTTGGCTGAATGGGAGAGAACCTTTTTAAGTGATCCAGATGTAAACTCCTTTTATTCACATATGGACATATACAAAAGGTTTATTGATGATGTATTTATTGTTTGGAAGGGAAACACAACAGAATTGCATCAATGTATTTCCTTTCTAGAAGAGAGCAACAGTAATCTGGAATTTACTGTTAATGTAAGCACCAGTGAGATAGTCTTTTTGGACTTTAGGATCAATAAAGATGAAAGAGGAATTGTTACTACATCTATCCACAGAAAAATTACAGATAGGAACTTGATTTTGCACCATAACAATTGCCACCCAAAACATGTTGTAAAAAATATTCCAAAAGGACACTTTATTAGAATCAGAATTGTAACACTGTCAGGGGATATCAGAAAAGGAGCACTGAACTGATGCAAAAATGTGTTAAAAGAGGTTATAATGTAACAGAATTGAATGAAGTTAAGTTACAGGTGGACAAAATAGATAGGAAAGAACTGTTGAGACCAAAAGTTAATAATTCATTTACAAATAGAGGTCCTAATTTCATTCTCACTTTCACTCCCCAGAGCCAGTCGGTGGTGGATATTATTAGGAAGAATATACATGTACTCTCTATTGAACCAGCACTGAAAGATGTGAATAATGGTCCAATTATCACCTACAGAACAGGCAGTAATTTGTGAGATAACATTTTGCACAGTGCTTTGGGCCCCAAAGTGAATCAGAGAAACAGTAATCTCCCAACAGGCAACTTTAAATGTGGTAACTGTTCGGTTTGTTCACATATACAGGTGGGAGATATTTTTTCTGTCTCCGCAAAACAGTACAAGGTCCAAGATTTTATCACGTGCAGTGCAGAAACAGTTGTCTACTTGGCTAAATGCACTTGTTCTAGTTTTTATGTAGTCAAAACAAAAAGAAAATTTAAGTTTCTTATTATGAAACATCCAAGACACATCAAACTGGGCCCCTAAGAAAATGCACTTGCCACACTTGGGAAGTTGAAAGGTCTGGGACATTTTTTTTTTTTTTAGTGGCATTGAACATGTGTCACTTGGACTAAGAGGTAGTGATCTGAACAATCTTCTGCTTAGTAGAGAGACTTTTTGCAACATAAATTGAGAGCAGGAGATTTCACAGGTCTCAATGGACATTTTCAACTTGCATCTTTGTTATCGCACAAAAAGTGAAAAATCATAGTGCTGGTTCAGTTTTAATTTGCATATTGTTCAACTCGTATGATTCAATTTATTGTATAGTGTACATGTATAGTAGGAATTTATTAGCAGTTTGTTGTAATGAGCTAGCAAGGTTCTAATATTTATATTAGCTTCAAATTTTGGTAATATTTTATAGTGGTATTAGGCTCCTTTTTAGAGTGCTTTAGTTGTAAGCAGAGTTTGTGGGGGGATTGGAGGTGAACTTAATAAATATTCAAATGGTGTCATAGGTATATGTTTTTTTAGATATAAGTTCACTCTTGCATGCAATATTTTTGATGCATATATAATCACCTTAAGCATCACACTATATTTATTACTGAGCTTATTGTATATTTGTACTTATATTATATTGATTATTTTAAGGAGTCAAATTACAATATTTATGGTATTGTGATATAAATTATGACCAAAAGTGGATGTTGCAGTCTTGATAAGGGGCCTGTGTAGCTTGAAGCATTGACATGGGTGATTTAATGTGGGGTGCTACCACTTTATATACTAAATAAAGGAATTTTTTACTTGCTCTAGCTGTGGGACTTTGACTCCTTGGAAAGAGTAGCTGATGTTTTGCGTGTTTTGATTCTTGTATTTGACTTGTGGTCAGTACTGCCCATTAGATCTAGGCCTACAGCTTTGTGTGTGTTTTTTAAGTGGTGATGTTTTGGAGGATCGAGCTGAAGAGCAGTAGCAAGCCATTGGAGAGATGGCGTCCTGAGTGACTGACGATGACAGATTTGTGAGTACCATCCCACCCATTACACCAGACTTAATAATGGTTCCATGTGATAAAGGTGAGTCAGAAAGACTGCCAACACAAAGAGCGAGCAAACTTGAGACCATAGCCAATAGGGCGACAGATGTTGTACCGACCCTTGCAAATAGCAACGGTCGCTACAATACCTAACTAACCACACAGAAATAATGTTTTCATGCTGGGGGCTGTGACCCCCATGACCCCCTTTGCAGGGGCAAGCCCCCCACACCCCTCCAAACTTAAATAACCAACCAGGGGGATGTGGACCACTGGGCAAGTTACTGAATTTTCTCTACACAGGATGTAGCGAGGTATTGCACCATTCGCTCTCTTGTAGAGCGCTATTATTGAGTCACTCAAAAATGCAGCACTCAATAATCAGTGCTCTACATGGGTGCTACCCTTGAGAATACCTGTGCCAGTTAATGTTAATCAGCAAACCACAGTGTTCAGCAATTTGATTTTTGACAATAGCAGTGGTAACCCACTATTTAAGTTCTCCGCAGATGGCGGTAATGCAGTGGCAAGAAATTTGTTTACTGAGCAAACTAGGGAGGTTTTGAACATTAAACAAGCCTATGTAGTGCTTGAGCATGTTTTTCTTAAAGCAACATGTATTCATTGGCAGGCTGTCATGATGGAAGCCTACTTGAAAGTTAATCGCATTCTAGGATGTTTAGGGTGGACAACACAACCAACCTTTGGCACAGATCAATTACATTTTCTCAGGAATTGGCACACACACCTGTTAGATTCTTCAGCAGACCTCATACATATCATTTTAGCAGATGGTGCAGAAACAGAACAATATGTTTTTAAATTTTGAATCTCATTCCAAGTTCAATGTGTAGACTAAGAAATTGAAAGAAGTCATTAATGTGACTGATGCACATGTTAAACATGCCAAAATACACAAATTTGAAAAGGATAGAAGGGACTATGGTAATAGGTATATATTTGAATGTGGGGGAAAAAGTAAAAAATCAAGTACACCCTATATTGAAAATGTCTGTTCAGGTGGATACATACAATGGTGCATCTAGTTCAGAAATGGATGAAGTAGAGGATGAGAGTCCTTCTATTATTAATATGCCTATTGACCAGATTAATAATAGTTTGCAGCCTTTTTTAGGACATGGCCCCACACGGACACTGGACCCAGGGGAGTTGGTATTATGGCCCAAATCATTAGTAATACCCGGTATTCTGCACCCCCCAAAAAAAATCAGGAAGCCCTCCAACAAGAACAGGAGGTGAGATAGAGCAGTATCTTGCAAGGAATAGGAGGTCCTCAATTGATGAAACACAACTTGAATCTGCCAATATTACTGATCAGAACATTACAGAGAAGCCCCAGATTAGTCTGATATGCAGATGAATTACATGGAGGGTGACACATGGGAGGGGGAGAGGAAAATACTAGAGAAAGGGGTACAAGAGGGGGAGGAGCCCTGCAACAGAATTATCAGGGAGAATGGTACCCACAATATCCCTGGAGGAGGAACTTCTGGCAGAGAGGCAGATACAAGAATTGAATGGAACACAAAGTGAGGTGGCCCCAGATAACTTGGTTCAATATCTCGAAGTATATATTATCTGAGGCTGAAATTAATGTCCTGAATAAAGGATTATCCTTCATCCTGACAAAGTTTGCTAATGAGTTTGATACTGTGATTGATTTACACAGTTATGCTAGAAAACTAAATCTACAAGTTCTCTATGGTAAGAAAGAAAATAAAGAGGAGATATCCAGCCCTAATGAAGTTATAAGTGAAGTAATACAATCACACAAAAAAAAAATGCAAATCAAAAACTGGGCAAGTGGAAGAAAAAAATCAACATGTATTCCACCTATGAACCCTACTGTTGGAGTTTTTTTGAAAATGTGTGAAAATGGCATCCATCACCTATAAGAGAACAGATTCAAATACAAAAATCAGCATGTGACCTGTGAGGAGAGGAGGGCTATCAAAGAGATGGAGAACAATACTTCCATCACCATCAAGCCCGCAGACAAGGGCGGTTCCTTGGTGGTGATGGATAAAGATAAGTACATCTTGGAGATTTCTAAACAACTCTCTGACAAATTATTTTCAACAAAGCTTATAAAAGATCCTACTATGTCTTTTAAAAAAGACATAGATTTAACATTGTTTGAGGCTGTCCCAAATGGTTGTATTAGTTCCCAAACATCTGACTTTCTTACAGTACAACATCCAAGGATAGCCGTTATATACAGCCTCCCCAAATGTACATAAGCACCTTTATAATCCACCCATGAGTCCTATTGTATTGAGTAAGGGATCACTAACTGAGCCTTGGCTCAGTTTGTGGATGATTACATTAAGGGAGTGACCCAGAAACCTAGGGTCTATTTATAGGATACCATGCAAATTCTAGATATTTTATCTGAGTTGGATTTAGAGCCTAGTTGGCAAATGGTAATTTTAGATATCTCTTCTTTATAAACAAATATCACTCACATGAAGGATTTGGAGTCCCTCTATCAGCCCTATATAGGGGAAACTGCTTATTCAGAGGAATTTGTAGAATTGTTGTTAACTTTGACTGAACATGTTTTGACTAAATTTTTTTGCTAATTTGGAAAAGGGATGTTCCACCAAATCAGAGGCACAGCAATGGGGGCAGCAATGGTCCCCAATGATGTCAATATTTATTCAGCTGAATGGGAGAGAACCTTTGTATATGATCCAGTTGTGAACCCTTTTTATTCACATCTGGACACATACAAAAGGTTTACTGATGACATATTGATTGTTGGAAAGGGAAACACAACATAATTGCATCAATTTGTTTCCTTTCTAGAAGACAGCAACAGTAATTTGAAATTTTCTGTTAATGCAAGCACCAGTGAGATAGTCTTTTTGGACTTAGGGATCAATAACGATGAAAGCTGAATTGTTACTACATCTAGCCACAGAAAAAGTACAGATAGGAATGCAATTTTGCATCATGACAGTTGCCACCCAAAATATGTTGTAAAAAATATTCCAAAAGGACAGTTTATTAGAATCAAATGGAATTGTAACACTGTCAGGGGATGTGAGGAAGGGATCACTGAAATTATGCAATGATTTGTTAAAAGAGGTTATGATTAAACAGAATTGAGAGAAGTTAAGTTACAGGTGGACAAAATAGATAGGAAAGAACTGTTGAAACCGAAAGTTAATAATTCATTTACAAATGGATGTCCTAATTTCATTCTCACTTTCACTTTCCAGAGCCAGTCGGTGGTGGATATTATTAGGAAAAATATGCATACATCCTCTATTGAACCAGCATTGAAAGATGTTGTGAATAATGGTCCGATTATCACCTACAGAAGAGGCAGTAATTTGCAAGATAAGATTTTGCACAGTGCTTTGGGCACCAAAATGAATCAGAGGAACATTAACGTCCCAACAGGCAACTTTAAATGTGGCAACTGTTCGGTTTGTTCACATACACAGGTGGAGACATTTTTTCTGTCTCTGCAAAACAGTACAATATTTTATCACATGCAGTACAGAAGTAGTTGTCTACTTGGCTAAATGCAGTTGCTCTAGTTTTTAAGTAGGTAAAACAGAAAGAAAATTGAAGTTTTGTATTAGGGAACATCTAAGACACATTGGACTGGGGTCCACAGAAAATTAACTTGCACACATGTGAAGTTGAAAGAACCGGGATATTTTTTGGTTTTAGTGGCATTGATCATGTATCACTTGGACTAAGAGGTGGTGATCTAAACAATCTTCTATTTAGTAGTAGTGGGTGAAGTGATAAAAAATTGCTACGTGGAGTAATTCATGAATTCTTCCCATTTTGCGGAGTGAAAATGTGAAATTTCACCTGGCAGAGCATCACAGTTTTGATGCATATGTATTCACCTTAGGTATCACAATATATTTATTACTGAGCTTATTTTATGATTGTACTTATACTGATTATAATAAAGAGCCCAATTACAATATTTATGGTATTGTGATATAAATTTAGACTGCAAGAGGGGGCTGCAGTCTTGATAAAGAGCTTGTGTAGCTTGAAGCATTGATATGGGTGATTTAATGTGGGGTGCTACCACTTTAAATACTAAATAAAGCAATTTCTTGCTTGCCCTAGCAGTGGGACTTTGTTTGACTCCTTGGGAAGAGTAGCCGATGTTTTATGTATTTTTATTCTTGTATTTGACTGTTTGGCAATGCCCATTAACTCTAGAGCCACAGCTTTGCATGTTCTAGAACAAGAAAATATTGCGCTGCAAGTTTTTACTACATGACACTGACAGTGGATTGGACCTCTCTGAGAAGTAACGTGCAGAACAACTGTGTGTCTGATCCATTGTCATTAGCTCAAGGTATTTGTGCTCCTATTATAACTGTAGTCCCAGTGGTTCTGTACAGTCAGACCTTGCAGGGCAACATTGCTGCTTTTGGGACAAAAGAAACTTATGGATATGTGACTACCTTCTACAGCGACTGCCCACCACTTCACTATGAGCTCAGTGTTCAGAGATCCACTGGGCAGGTGGGTGGGTAGAGCTGGCAGGGGAAGATGATTGCTTGCGGGACACTATGTGGCACTGGCAGCTAAAAGCTGTAGCCATAACTCCAGGCATGCAAATTAGTGTCAACTCTAATATGCATGCCTGGAGTTATGACTATGGAAAGAAATGAAGTGCTCTCTCATTGGAGCAGTTCATTTCTTTCTACTACACACAGTGCCACATCAGCAAGCAGAACTAGAGTCACGACCAGGGTGCCTGGTCATTAGTCTACACTGCCAAGCCCATTGCAGTTTCAGCTGTAATTGGCTCAGCAGTGACACACCTCTAAAATGTCATTAGTATCAAGATGTTCCTTGTACAAGTGCAAGTGAACATAATAAACAACTCCTAAATGCTAACTTCAAAACCAATAGAAGAAGAACCATGTTATCCAATGAATAGTGGACATATGGAACTCCTTACTAACAGAAATTGTCAACAGTAATAACATCACAAGTTTTAAAGCCCGATTTGATAAATATCTCAAAAGTACCCGTACATCAATTAGATACTATACAGTATGTCATGAAGAGACACCTAAATTTGGACATCTCAGCCCCCCGCCGTCTGAACAGTCCAAGTGTTAAACTAAGCATATTTACTATTATAAAAGCAGGGCAGGGTGCTTCTGATCACCAAAAATATTAACGGACTGTTTTCATAAAAGTTCTGTGGAGGAATTTCATGAGCTTTCATGAACCTTTATGAACCTTTGTGTTTAAGAATGCTCATTAATGGGGCATGGCCAAGCCGGCAATCAGGATGGCAGCTTGATCCTGGAGCTCTGCATGTACTCCATCTAATAGCTTAAACATCCTGCTCTCCAGTGCTTGAAATGACCATAAAACATTGAAGACTAGAAGAGGAAACAATCTATAGAACAAAATGTCAAAAAAAGGCTCAAATTAATTTTAAACAAGCCATAAACGGCCAGAAGACATCTGGACCTGAGGCCCCACTAACTCAAGCAAATCTCAGATCGGACATACAGGATCAAGGGCCTACCAGCTCACCAGAAGAATGCTCACTGAGCACCCTGTCCCTGACTCTAGAAAAATTATTTAACATCCTGAAATACTATTTAACATCCAGAATGAACTCTGGGTTTGAGAATATGTCAACTCAACTAGCTCATTTACAAACTAACATCCACACCATGGGAGAAACAGTGGAGCAACACACAAGCAGACTCACTGAAGTGAAAGCCAGTGTTAGCACTCAGAAAGATGCAAATCTTTAGGTCTAACCTGCTTTGCAAAAAGCCCTGTCTGAAACTGAGAAACTCAGAGCAACGTTAGACAACCACAAGAACTGCGAGTGCAGAAACAACTTTCACATTGTCGGCCTTCCAGAAGGAGTAGAAGACCTCAATTGTGCATCCTTCTTTCAGTGCTGGTTTAAAAAACATCTCCAGCTACCAGACAATTGAACCCTGGAAATCCAATGGACACATTGGTCCCCGGGCCGCAAACTGGCCCCTGAGGAAAGACCACATCATGTTAGATTTAAATTTCTGAGGTACCAGGAGCAACAAGCAGTCCCGGAGGCCTCAAGGAAGATGGGATCACTCAATGTAAAATCCCCAAAACTGAATTTTTCCAGACTACTCACAATCCCTACAGTTGGAGAGGCAAGTCTTTCACCCAGTAAAGAAGAGACTTCATGAATTGCAATGGCCTTCACTTTAGTCTATCTGGCTCGCCTGATCATCAAAAAACATGAAATAAGCAATAAGTCATTTACCAATCTGGAGGCAGCTCTGCACTTTATCAAGCAAGAAGTACATGTGCAGGCCAAGGGATCAAAATGAACGGCCATTTTGGAACTTACTGAAACTACATCCCAGGTACTGTGACTGATTTCAGACTTTGAGTGGGGTGAGTGGGGGGGGCAGGGGGGAGGCCTTGTGTGGTATTCATGGCCCGTAACTAATTGAGGTCTATAATGGCTGGGCTGTGTATTTCTCCCTCTCGTGCCTTATGGTTCCACACACAACCCCATGTCTGGGGAAATGATTGTGTAGGAGCTTTGGCCTGAAAACAAATATCCAAAGGGACCTGGACTTCCTGACTGAACAGTTCTAAAATCCCCACAATAAGGCATTATACTGAGAGAGAGAGAGGAGGTCCAGGGCCATACCTCTCAACCTCCTGCCTCATAAATCAGGGACAAGGCTTAAAAAAATCAGGGACAGAGGGCCAAAATCAAGGACACATTTTCAAAATTGGTGATATCCACTCAGGAAGCTGGTAGAATAAGGGGCATAGTGTAAAATGCATTTTCTAAGGAAGAACAAGCCTGTAACTTTATTATCTGACATCATTTTGTGCTTACAACCCTCATTGTTTGGTCACGGAAACACAATTTTTAGGAGGGACACAGTAAAATTCTGAGGCAAAATCAGGGACATCCCTGAAAATCAGGGACAGTTGAGAGGTATGTCCAGGGCTGTTCCCATCAGCTAATGCCCTTCTCCAAAAAGACTTGTGGCTGCAAAAGAGCTGGCATAACACGCAAACAAGTTCTGGACTAAGACTTGCTATCTCGGACTACCTATTAGTCACAGTTTGTTTTCTTTTTGTCTTTACATGTAAAGCTTTCTGGGCAGTTCTCTTATTACTTCTTTAATGATTTCTGGTTTGGTTGTTGGAGCAATGGGGAGTGGGAACTGTACTAGTTTCAATACATACTTTAAGCTGGCACTCAAGTGACCATTGGTGGGGGGCTGAGTCCTTTATGCTGAGCCCTAAAGAAGGTTCCACATAAAAGAGTATCTACTTATGTTCTCATTGAAAGGTAGCTATCTACTCTGGGGAATTTGAGCACAAAAAAGATAAACTGACTTCATCATATTAGGGGAGGGGTTACAACAAGATGGTCAGTCCCGTCTCAGTGGGAACCTATTTTCCTTCCCGGGCCCACCTTGAAGCTTCCTTGTTAAATTACGAGGTGTCAAATGGGTGGGGAGTTAAACTGTGGAGCCCAGTCCTGGGGTTCAGGCATCTGGACTTGCAACAATTTACACCAGTCCCTAGAGATGGTCCCATCCACCTCAGATGGTCACATGGTAGAACATTATCCAAGTATCACATATCAAAACATGCTTAGATGGATCCAGCAGGTGGTACATCTGTGAAAAGTAGTAGGTTTAACAGTTTTCCTAAGTACAGGAAAATGGAGGAGGAAGTTACTTTTATTGGAGGTGGAACATTTAGCAGATTTCACAGTGTCTGTTGCACTTGTTTTCTGGTTTGTGTGGGTTTATATGTACTTAAACATGGGGGGAAAGTGGTGATCACTGGGAAAGTTTGATCAGTTAATGGGGAAAGGGAGTGGGAGTTTGGGAATTGGGAGGAAGTTTGTGGTATGCTTTCAAAAACATTTACAGTCAGCACAGTGCATAATGTGGTGTACTCTGAAGATAAATTTGACATACAGGGAACATGGAGTATATACATATTTAGTAATGCCTAAATGGGAAACTTAAAGTTTATAACATGGAATGTCAATGGCCTCAAGACTGTGGTCAAACAGAACGAGCTTGGACTTAAATTAAAAAGTCAAGCAGACAAGATTTTTTGCAGGAACTGCATATGAATGCTGAAGAGTTTGATAAACTTTGCTCCTCCTGGGGGGGGAGGGACATTGATGGTGGCTCCCTTTAACTCAGAGGCAATGGGAGTGGGCATCTGGTTTAGGTCCTCTGTAAGAGTAGATACATTCATCCAGGGTTGATGGCCAGGGCAGGGTGTGTTGACACAAGGTCGACACCAGCACCATGAAGTCCAGCACAGTGACAGATTTCACCTGAATGCAGCGAGTTGCTGTGCTGGTGAACAGCAGACACCAGTGGTGAGGCTCCTGGTGTTGTGACACCCCTGGTCCAATGCTGACTTGGAGTTAGATATCTAGAGACCGGGGGGGTTGGGGGGTGGAGCCCCCCACATGAGGGGTTCTGGGGGTGCAGCCACCTGATAAAACACAGATGTATCCCTGACAGTGTGATGCCTACACTTGGCATTGCAGCTGTCGCTGTTGGGGATGTTTGCGCTGCGGATGTCGCAGTGCCATAGTAAAAGCCCAGGGCAGATATATTATAGTGGACGATATGGTGGAGGGAGGAAGATACACTAGGGTAGCGATATATGGCCCTACCAATGACAACCCAGAGCTTTTCCACCACCTGGCAACAGCCCTGGCCCCCTACCCAGATAACCTAATCATAGGAAGGGACTTCAACACTTACTGGGACATTCTACTTGATCACTCTAGCCCCCAACCACATAAGACACCTAAGAGCCCCATGGCGCTTAAACATCTAGTAAAGGAGCGGGCTCTCCAGGAGGTATGGAAGTACTGTATAGGAACCCTACCAGGGCTGAATTTTCCTTTTTCTCCCACGCTCACAAAATATATACCAGACTTGACTACTTTTTGCTTTCCACAGACTGGGTGAGAGGAGTGGTTGAAACCAATTATGGACCAATTCTAATCTCAGATCATACCCCTCTACACTTTGAAATTGAGGGTCGAGGGGAGGGGACAGGGTATCATCAGTGGAGGTTGGATCCTACATTACTAAATGACAAAGGATACACCAACCACATCTCCTCCAAAATGCAGGATTTTTTGCAAGTGAACAAGGTGGAAGATACGTCAGACCTAATAATGTGAGAAACCCTTAAAGGAAATGTTAGAGGGGAAACAATATCTTATGCTGCATATAGAAGCAGATGAGAGTCAGCAGAGGAGTGGGAGTTAGAAAAGCAAATCCTGAAAATGGAACAGAAGGCCATGGGAGGTGAAGTGGGAGTAGACCTAGCCACTCTGAAGTGACTGAAAGGGTCTACAACCAAAAAGCATCTAGGCGGATTGAAAGGAACTCCTTGGGAGCCAAAGCAGGCCAATATTTTGAGGGAGATTAATCGAGCAAATGGCTTGCCTGGCAAGTGAAAAAACAATGGGCTGGCCACTCTATTTTGGTGAATGAAACTCCAGACGGGGACACTTCGACTGACAAATTAATAATAAACAGTACATTTAAAGAGATTTACCACTCCCTATATACCACCCAGGCTCCAGTGGGTGTCAATTCTGTGGTATTTCTAGATGATGTTCAGCTACCAAGTTTAGACACCTTAAACAATGACCCCTTAGGTCAACCCATAGAGTCAGTAGAGGTCAAGCAAGCCATATGGTCCTTGAAACCTGGTAAATCACTAGGCCCGGATGACATCCCTGTTGATTTTTACAAATTATTCTGGCCAGGGCTGGGACCCTTGATGACTCTGATGATACAAGAGGTGTTAGCAGGAGGTGCGTTGGTGGCCTCCCAGTGTTTGGCCACAATGACTGTTCTGCCCAAGCCAGTGAAGGACCTTAAGAAATGTGGACCATACCACCCGATTTCACTGTTCAATGCAGACTATAAAATTATAGCAAAGATCCTCGCAAAGAGATTGGAACGGGTCCTTCCAGGCTTGGTACACCCAGATCAGGGAGGTTTCATAAGTGGTAGACAGGCTAAACATAATCTTCACTGCACATTAAATATAATACACTATGGATCAAGATGGGGTGGTGAGGAAAGTCAGGACCTCTTGGCCTTAGATGCAGAGAAGGCCATCAATTGGGTCAAGTGGCCATTTATGTTTGCAGTCCTTGAAAAGTTCAATCTAAACATCAGATTTTGTTCTTGGATATCATGCCTATATAAATCCCCGAAGGCCCAAATACTAACTAACAACAATCTATTTTCTCCCTTTTAACTTTCAAAAGGCATATACCAAGGATGCCCCTTGTCTCCCTTGCTGTATGTCCTAACAATTGAGGCTCTGGCAGTCGCTATACGGTCCCACCCAAAGATAGAAGGAATCAAAGTGGGAAATTCTGAGCATATCATCTTGCTCTTTGCGGATGATGTTTTGTTGTATTTGACAAACCCAGGGAGGGCACTACCTGCCCTGACTAGTCTATTTGAGCAGTATGGCCCTCTCTCAGGGCATAAAATAAACTGGGGAGAATGTGAATGGATGCCTTTGGGAGGAGGCTCCCATCAAATACACATTGCTTGTGTGAACTTACTCCCCTCGAAGGAAATAAAATATTTAGGGGTTCTACTCCCACAAAGGCTGTCATGACTAGGAGATATTAATTATAAGCCATTGGCTACCAAAATTAAGGAGGACTGTAACAGGTGGTGGTCGCTTCCCCTAACTCCTGGGATGCGTGAATTTGGTTAAAATGTTAATACTGCCTCAGCATCTGTACATGTTTCAGGCCATCCCAATAAAAATTCCCACATGCTTTCTTAAATCATTGGAGGGATCAATAACATCTGTGTTATGGGAGGGGGGCCATAAGCCCTGAATAAAAAATCTTATGGCAGCCGATGATGAGGAGTGGTTAGGGTTTACCTAATCTTAGATTTGATAACATTGCAGCCCAACTGGCCCACATGCACACTCCAAAAAAAGAATGGGTAAAGAAGGAGGGTGGCAACCAGAAACTCCTCCTATACAACCAGCAATTCACATTGCTGTGTGTGGGTGGATAAGCTGGGGTACCTAACAATGTCTTAACCAGAGCCTCCATGAAAGCATGACAATCAGCACTTAAGATGAAGCACTCACCTCCATCCCTTTCACTGGATGCCTCGATTCTACACACTCTATTGGAATGTGGAGATGTCCCTGGTCCAATAAGAGCAGCCTTGGAGATATGGAGGAGAAAGGGGGTATCTTTGATCTCACATTTATATGAGAATGGGCAGTTCATGCCTTTTTCAGCTATTATACAAAAGTAAAGCATAAGTCCCACACATTTTTGTATCCATTTACATATTCAACCCAGGTTTATGGCTCGGTCCAGGGGTGGGGGGGTGAGGCTAGGCATGTCTAAAAATACAGACAGTGCGTACAGCCCTGGAGGAGATCTTCTACAGGAGTAACCCACAGGTTACCAGCAAACCCTTATGCCTATGCTATCAGTTACTGTTGGGGTACTGCCTGACCCTTTCCACCAGCTGAGGAAGAAATGGGAGCGAGACCTTAGCGAGGGTATGCTGATGGGAGGTGACTGGAATCAAATCCTGAAGAGGGGGCTGGCCTGTTCAGTAAACAACAGACTGCATGCAATACACTATAATATCACTAACAGAACTTACTTTACACCAGTTCTGGCTCATAAAATTGACCCCCAAAAATCAAACATTCTATCAAATGATTTGGACGTGCCCAAAATTGTTCTTTTCTGGGAAACTATCAATAGCTTGTTAAATAAAATACTGGACAGTGACATTCCTACAGACCCAGTAGATATCCTCTTGGGATTACCAAGGGGGGGTGGGGCATGCATGTAATAACGCATACCATCCTTTGAGAAAATTGGCTGTAGTGGTGGGCAAACAAGTACTAGTGCAGTCTTGGATGATGCAATCGCCTCCCACAATTGCAATGTGGGCAAAAAGTCTCCTCCACAGCATGAAACTTGAACACACGCAATACCTGGCCATGCACCAGCTTGACAAATACAACATAGTATGGGCCCCGCTTGAACAGGCACTTAGTGAAACATGGTTCCCAGCCTTCTGAGGGGATATCTATTAAGGGTCTGGGTGATAAAAGGTTGGCTGACATTCCAAAAGAATAGAGAAGTGCAACACGCATGACAGGTACAGTATACTATTGTGTGCTCTCCATTTTATAACTGAAAGAAATGATTGTAGCAACAATCTAAAATGTTTACAATTTGAAATGTTCTAACTCAGATGTACCAGATATAGTTGATTCTGTTCTTTATTGTGATAAACTGATTGCTGACTTTAAATAAAGTTTACAAAAAAAAAGAATGCTCATGAACACAGTTTGCCCATTTGTTATTCTTGTACAATTCTTGAACATTCATTAACTTGATTGCTGAATTTTGATAAATGTTCATGGACTCAGTTTATGAACTTTAAGTGAATAATTCATGGATGTTTAAGAACAGATCATGATCATTTCACCGGGGGTGCACTGAGTCTGCACTGTTGATGATCCTTGGGTATGGACATACCTGGAAGCTTTCCAATTTGACTTTGATCAGATGTTGCACTTGTGGGCAACAGAAATGCTGCAGGCGTTTTCCTTTCCTTTGTGCACACCTTCTTACTGCCTGCAGTATTGTTGGGGTTGGGCCCAGAAGCCAGCACAGGGAAGGGTGTTTGTTTCTAAAACAAATCAGATGGATCAGAAGGGGAAGAAGAGAGCAGGAAAGGTGCTTTATAACACAAATTGGACTAAGATTAAGCTAAGAGGAATGAGTCAGCAGAGGGAGAGAATGATTTTTTAAATAGAACTTAGACTAGGAACAGGATTAGCGTGGTAGGAGAGAGCCAGAAGAGGGACAGAGTGGGTGTTAATTTTTTAAAACAAATTATACTAGGATCGGAATTGAAGTTTGAGGGAGGCAGCCAGCAGAATTAGACTTGGAGTGGGACTGAGGTGGAGGGATGGAGGGATCCAGCAGAGGGAGAGAATGGGTGTCTGTTTTTTTAAAACAAATTAGACTATGCTGTCCCAGTAGTGTGGAGGGCTGAGGCACTGACAGCCTTACCTACTGTCACACCAGCAGCCTGAGTTTGGGAACTAGCGTGGGCTGCTGGGGGCTGGCTGGGTGGGGGGAGGGCTGTGAGAGGATAGAGCAGCCACCAGGCAGCTCTCCTCTCCCCAATTGGGGAGACTGGCCACACTTGCTCGTGGCTGCCACCAGGTGGAGGCCTGGTGGAAAGCCCATAGGAGTGTCAGGAGGCAGATGTTAGTCAGAGGGTGGTGGCAGGGGTTGTGGTCTTGAGACTCATGCACATCTCCATGCACATGTGCTCCTCAAAGATGCCACTACAGGGGAAGGGAAGGCAGAAAAACCTAGGAGGAAAATGGCAGGCATGACAGGGGTGTATGATGCCCACCCTCTGCACCTCCAGCCACCTAGTGACTGGGATGACCTGCAGTGAGACTGGATTTCAGGTATCGAGAGAAGGATGGCTCTCCCCTTCTGACCTCACCATGGGGGGCAGTCTATGGGGGCTATGCTACAAGCTAAGTCTCGTGGTGGCTATGGACAGTGGAGAGTGAGCTATGAGGTTGACAGAAGGGACTCTTCTCTGTCATGGCCAAGAGGATAAAACCTATATAAAAAAGGGTGATGAAAAGAGAAAGTCAGCAGACGTAAGAAATGAGCACAATTTTTTTAAACAAATCAGACCACGTGTGGAGGGAGAGAATCAGCAGGGGGAGGGAATGGGTGTTATTTTCTGTTGAAAAAATGGACAAAAAAAGATTTTAGGGTTGGTGGAGGGAGCCAACAGAGAGAGGAAGCAGTAAGGATTAAAAAGGAAAAAAAAGCCACATAGCGTAGGCTGGTAGTGTGTCACACTTCCATGTGGGAGACCTGAGTTTGAGTCCTGCACTTGACTGTCCTTCTCTGGTGGGGTCTAGGATGCAAAGCAGGCATGTCACACTCTGAACCTAAGGAAGAAGAAGTTCTGTCCCCTGCCATGGTGGGATCAATACTGGCATTGATGAGTGGGTAACCAAACAATATCAACCACACCCCACCTATAGGATGGCCATGGTGAGCTACTATGTACTGGGTAGTGGTAGGGTCATTTACAAAAGGAAAAAACACAATAATTTTTGCTAAACTACATTTCACACGTATAAAGTCACCTCTGAATAGGGAGGGCATGAGAATACAATATTGTTAATATGTCCACTCAAGTGCTCAAGTGCCCCAAACAGGCTTCCTGTCACCCCCCACTGCCCCCACCCTGGATTCTGGGCTAGCTATGGATATGGCTCAGTAGCAATAGCAGAATGTAATTACAAAAAGGTTTTAATTTTTAAAAAAGTTACTTTATAATACACGTTACTACAATGTAAATGAAAACAAAAGACACAATTGTACTGACTTCAAATATATTATGAGGCAAACTCCTATAGTAACCTTTGAAATCAGTGGGAACTGGTAGGCCCAAAAAGCACTCCTGAATCCAGGAGATGTAATTCTACACATTGGATCGAACATTTGGAAAGAAATCAAATTATGATTGGAACTGCAAATAAAGCCTGAACTTGATGAAGACTCTGGCTCCACAATGCTCTATGGGTGTTTCAGATTCTACTGATATAGATCACAACTGCGCCTTTCTATTTATGAAAGGAAGGTGAGAAGTGATTCCATTTGAAAGAAAAACAACAGAATGAAAATCCACAGGTCAGCTTTGAAGAATGAAGACATATCTGTGGTCCACAGAGGATTACAGCATTGGACCCCCAATAGTGAAGGTGTTATGTGGAGAACCAGGGAATGCTGTTGACCGGCATAAAAACCAGGACATGCAAAACATAATTGACTGTTTCATTCCAAAGGAATTAAACAAAATCTTGATTCAACTGAGGCAGAATTGGTGCTGTTCTGGTTTCCATGTACCATAAGGAATTAGAATCAGGAAAGGACATACCTTCCTTGGACTGGATGTGAATTGAAACTTTTGCATGGTTCTAGAGAAGGAGAGAATAAGGATCCCAGAAAGACTACCTATTCAGTTGGACTTAGACCTTTGGTATCCCAGGTTTTGAGATAATTCAACTTTTATACATTTTGTTCAATTTTATTGTAAGTCACACATCTAGAAGGATATTAAGGCTATCAACTGTTACATTTTTTGAACAAGGAACAAAATATTTTCTAAATTAAAAATCAGAATGTACAGTATTTCCCACAAATGTTTTAGATGTTTAGCACATAAAATACATAACCAAGTGACTTCTATGCACTTTAAGATGTCTTAAAAACTTACTATATATGTTTTAGTTGCTCACAGGATTCTAATTTGTATCAATTAAACCATATAATTAGAACAGGACAGATTCAATAACTTCCTCTGTGCTTTAAATATTTCAGTCGATTAAATTGACTATATAGTCTGGTTAATTTTGGCTCATTATTAACAATAAGGTGAGCACCAAGAGTGGGTTAAAATGACCCCATGAGAGGAGAAATGAAGGCAAAATTAAAAATAAAAATGGAAAAAAGGTAAACCTATAGCAAAACAACAGATCAGTAAGGATCAGGGTAAAGCAGAGACAAAAAGGAACATAACCCCAAGCCATTATTTTGCTGTGGCAAAAAACAAATTAAGATCACCTCTTTTTTCAAGCCCAGAGGTGACTTAGCAACTACATGAGCAACCCCGATTGTATTAGAACACTTGAACAGTAGCAATATGAAGATGGTAGACAGTGTCTGTGGGGTAACCTGTTTACATTAAAAGGCTCAAGAGGGAACCAGCATTCCAAATGCCTCTGCATTGGGATCTTTAGTACAATCAAATTCTCTAGGAGATGTACAAAGACAGGGAGGAGAGATTTTAACATCACAGGTAGTTAATGACAGTATCCCGGTTATGTGAGGAAAGAATAGAATTAAGGAACCAAGAGCTAGATCAAAATGAAATTATACCAGCCCAGACTTTTGTTCAAATAAATGACTGCTCAGCAGCCATACAGGACATAGAAGGACTCTAAGGCACATTGAATCAAGTTACTTGAGCTCTGGAAACTCATTCACAAGTTGTACATTAAATTTATCGGAAGACCATTTGGTTAAATTCTCTACAAATTCTACTATAGATCACCCACCCCTCAAGAAGGCTTTAATGAACACATAAATTATGACCAAGAACATTTTAAAAATTGTGGTGAATTTACTGTTTCTACACCCTTATCGAGACAAATGTTAGAAATATTTAAAAACCCTTACTTTGTAAATATTATAATCCTGGAAAATCTTTGGGTTTTAAAAGAGGAATTAGCTGGTCTGTGAGCATATGTTTTTTGTAATAGAACCTTGATTGTCCCGGATTTCCCACTTTTCCCTCACAAAAAAGACAGAGACCATTGTTTGTTGTTGTGCTCAGACTGGCAATTAATTTATTTATGTATCATAATTCCCTGTTCCATTTCATCATCTTTATTATTATATCTCTCAGAATTTTATTTATTTTCATCCATATATCAATCTCTGATCATCCCTCTTTCTTTCTCTTTTTCTCCCCCCAGGTGAAAACCTGGTTGCCTTCTTCTTCTCCTTTTCTGTTAGGTAACAGTGAAAACTGAGACCGCTTTCTCCTTCATCTTCTTCCTCTTTTTGTGTTATTCCTTTTTCTCCCCCCCCCTTTTTTCCCCCTTTTCTCCTGCCATCCACCATTGGCAGTCCATAACTATATTATTATCTGCCATCCACTTTTGGCAGTCAAACTGTCCAACTGGATCGTCTGTCATCCACCTTGACAGACCCACCATACAGTCCTTCTTGACTGTCTTACCCTCTTGCTCTGCCTTGTAGGGTGGGTGGGAGGGATCAAAACTCTAGCAAAAAGTGGCTGCAACCCCTCTGTGCTGTCCCTTATGTACCTCCACTTGCCCCTCCTCTTCCTGTTGCCTGGCCATTGTTCTCTCCCCTGTCCCCTCCCCTTCCTCCCCCCCTTTTGAGTACAACCATCCTAATGAAAGGGAAGGGGTGCACCAGGACAACCTGTTCTGCTCCTTAAAGGGCAAACTCCATTGTCCCAGATTTCCCCCTTTTCCCCTCACAAAAAAGACAGAGACCATTGTTTGTTGTTGTGCTCAGACTGGCAATTAATGTATTTATATATCATAATTCCATGTTCCATTTAATCATCTTTATTATTACATCTCTCAGAATTTTATTTATTTTTATCCATATATCAATCTCTGATCATCCCTCTTTCTTCCTCTTTTTCTCCCCCCAGATGAAAACCTGGGTTCCTACTTCTTCTCCTTTTCTGTTAGGTAACAGTGTAAACCGAGACCGCTTTCTCCTTCATCTTCTTCATCTTTTTGTGTTATTCCTTTTCTTCCCCTCCTCTCCTCCCCCTTTTTCCCACTAGCCAGTCTCCAGCTTGCATTGGATGACTGGCTTTCCCCTCACTTAGGGTATTAATCTCCCTTACCTCAGGGAAATTCCTTCTTAACCCTTCTCTTTTTCCTTTCCTTTCCTTTTTTTTTTTATATTCTGTTTTTTGCATGTCTCCTCCATGCTTCTATAAAACCCATCATTTCTGTGTTAAACATGTCTATGGCTAGATCTGACAGGTGCACCCCATCTGATCTGTAGAAATCTTCTACCCATTCTTCTACACCCCGCAGTATTACCTGTCCTCCCATATTCCGTACCAATGTCCCTACCCTTCCATTCATCTTTTTCCTGGCCCTGTCCACAGCTCTGTGGCTGTGCTCCTGCCTCCACACCGTTCTTGGTATCATATCCGACCAGGTAAGGCTTACCTGAGGCCAACACTGCTGTTTTGCTTCTAGGTCCCTTTTATCTGCAAGTTTGTGTCTATCCACGGCTTGCCCACAAGGTCATTGCCCCCCAAGTGTATAATGATTAAATCTGGACTGGGTCACTGTTCCTTAAGTTCCTTCAAGGTGGGAAGCAGTTGTGCCCATCTCATCCCCTGGATGTCACGCCAGACCAACCTACACTGTTTCACATGTTGGTACAGCTGCTTTCCCCAGCCTTCTTCTCTGCTCTCCTTTCTGCCCAATAAATATAGGAGTGGCCACAGATCCAGACTTCTGTGGTCCTCCCTTTTCCTATGGGGTTTAAGAAAATTAATTATCTCATATATTGTCTTAATTTCCTCACCACAGTATCCCTCTCTCTGTCCTCCCCCCCACCCCATTCGTCTCCCCATCTGTAACAACACATGGGCAATACAGTACTTCCTCACTTCAGTGCTTGGATATATCTCTTATAACTGGCAGACCTCCAGTGTCCTTTTTCCAAAATACTCTCCACAGTTTCGCCTGCCGCTGCCCACTGTGAGGCAGCCCCAATCTGCAAGGAGTGGGACGAATAATTAACTGGGTCCTCCCCCAGGAATTGCATACCTTTTTTGAGCAATGCTGTGACTTGATAACCGGTGACCCCCCTTCCATCACCATGAACAAATAATCTCCCTGTCCTGGTCCCATGCTCTGTGGCAAAAGCCCACAAAGTCTGCACTAGGCATACTGTGCCCTCTACCTGTCTTTTTAGTGTCACCATGCAACCCTGTCCCTTTTGATCCGTCTTTGACCTCTTAATCTTAATCTGTATCTTTTTCATCCCCCAATTTATATCTTCCCATTCTAATCCCCCTTTCTTGTCTTTTGTGCCATGGCCTACCACCTCAGTCACTCTCATGGCCCCTGCAAACATTACAACATAAATCATGTGAAATAGCAGGGCCTCTGTCTTTGATCTGCATATTGCCAGTAGCACATCCTTTAGTTTTTCTAACCACTGTTCCCCTATTGGTTTTCTATTGTCTACTGGCCCATGCTTCAACCTACCCCATCTCTGCATCATCCTTCTAATAAACCATGATTTTGTTGGGTCCTTCCATCCCTTTAGGCTGCAGATCACACTAATCCCTGCTAAATAGACCCCCATTGTGGTGTGGGCTGTTCCTTTTTGCTATTCCTCCATGGTGATCTTTCCCAATTGTTCCTCTGTGAGTAGCCTACTTACCTCCATATGGTGTGTTGCCCTGGATGTTTGAAACACTCACCAAGCCCCATCGTAGGCCCTCAGAGTCCAAGGTGCCCATGAACTGTAAAACAACAGTTCTGCTCCTTCTTGCCAATGTCCCAGATGATCGTTGGTATGGGTGTTTTTTGCTCCTCCGCTGCTGGTGCCAGCCTCTGGAAACGGTCCAGCTGGAGAAGGGAAAGGCTGTCAGCCAGGGTATTGTGTACCCCTTCTATGTGTTTTACTCTGAATAGCATGTTCAGCTGCAAGACCCTTAACACTAAACGTCATAAGACTTGCATGGCCGTTTCTGACCTGGCCCCCCTGTTGTTTAGGACCTCCACCACTGCTCTATTGTCACACCAGAATGTCACTTTTTGATTCCAGAATTCTTCCCCCAAACCAGGGTGCAGGCCCAGATGGGCATGATCTCCAGCAGTGTTACGCCTTTTACCCTACCGTCCTTCATCCAGTCTGCAGACCATGGTTCTGCAAACCATCTGCCCCTTAGATAGCCTCCCATGCCTAGGCCCCCTGCTGCATCTGTGTAAAGATCAAGGTCTGTGTTATAGACCCATTCATCCTGCCAGAAGGAGCAACCATTATATGCCCTGAGGAATTCCTCCCATACCTTGAACTCCTCCTTGACTCTTTTTGTCATGTCTACCCAGTGGTGGGGTCTGGTCACTCAGGCTGTAGCCCTTGCTAATCTTCTCGTGAAAGCCCTCCCTGGCCCGATAGCTCTGCATGTGATGTTCAGATGTCCTAATACTTGTTGTACCTGTTTTAGTTGTATTCTTCTTCTACTGGTATGCATCTGTATCAGCTCCCTCAGTTTGTTCACTTTTTGTCTGGTAGCCTAAATATTTCCCCAGGTGCATCTATCTCAATACCCAGGAATTTTAACACCTTACTAGGCCCTTCTGATTTATCCGGTGCAAATGGTACCCCTAGTTCTTTGCACAGCTCTTGAAAGCTGGCCAACGTCTTTTCTGCCTCTCTTCTCCTGCTGCCTATAAACAGGAAATAATCCAAGTAATGAATGACTGTTTTGTAACCATTTTTTTCTTGAAATATCCACTGTAGACAGGTGCTAAATGCTTCAAATGTCGCACATGCTATAGAACATCCCATGGCATTGCCTTGTCAAAATAGTACTGTCCCCCAAATTTGAAACCTAACAGGTCCCAGTCTTCCCTCCTAACTGGAAGTAATCTGAAGGCAGATTCTATATCCATTTTTGCCATCCATGCATCAGCAGTTGCCCAGATGATCTGGACTGCATCTTCTAATGTGGCATATGTCACTTTACTATATTCCTCGCTGATGAAGTCATTCACCGAAACCCCCTCAGGGAAGGATAGATGGTGAATCACCCTGTATTCTCCCTCCTGCTTTTTGGGGACCAAACCCAATGGAGAAATTCTCAGATTCTGAAATGGGGAGGTATCAAATGGTCCTTCAACTCTCCCTGCAGCTCTTTCCTTCTCTATCTTCTGCCTTAAAATTTCCTCTCTCTCTTTTACTGACCCCAGATTGTTCACCTCGTTCGCCTGCCTTGGGCCCTCACATTGCAATGAAAAACCTGTGCAAAAGCCTTTTTTAATCATCTCTGACACTTGTCTATTCGGGTATCTGTCCCACCATTCTTGCCATGCCTCTATCCTGATGGGAGTACTAGCTTCACTAAATTGCTCCCTGGTTTTTATCCCTTTTCCCCCATCCCATTCTCCCCCTAGGCTCAGTGCATGGCCTTGCTGGTCAGTGGATCTGACTTCCTCTACTTGACTGCACCCTGCCCTTCCTCCTCTGCTCCATGCCTGCCCTTTAAACCCCTGTCCGTCATGAAAAAGTGCTGACCTGCTCCTTGACCCCCCAATCCTTGACCTCCCTGGCCCCATGTCATCCTGCATCTGCTTGCTGGATGTGTTCCCCCACATTTTGAACATGTGTGTCAAAAGCAGCACTGTGTCCAGGAACAAAAGGCCCTATTGTAAGCCCAGCAACACCTCTGAGGCATGGCTCCTTTCTTCCACACCTCTCCCTCGGGTGTGGACTGATCAGTTACATAATCTGTCCACAAATCTAGCTGCTTCGTGTCCCCTCTTACGTCCCCATATGTCGCCATTCTCTGCCGAAAGAATTCATCATAGTATATCCACCCCACACCCCCTTTTGCCTTTGTCCGCCTTATTATCAGGGAGTATGTGATGAGTGAGATGCCCAGCTCAGGCTTTTTCTCCAATATTATGGCTGAAAATATAGCAAAACCTACAAAACACCCATCCCAACTCTTACCTTTTGTGAATTTGTCTTCCTCTTTCTTACCTAACAAGACTACTGCTGCTGCCATTTCGCTCCTTCCTATACTCTCTGCTTCTTCATATTTTGCTGCCACTTCCCGGCTTACCAAAGCGAAGAATTTCCACATACTCACCTTTCCATATTTTCTCTTTTGTGGCCAGAGGGACGTGTTCGCCTACCCTCATCCCAGAGGCACCTATCTCCCTTGTTCATTTACATTCTTTTTCTACTCCCCTTTCCTTTTCTTTGGGCATCTCTTTTTCAGACCTAATCTCTGCCAGTGCTGACTCCATCTGCCTTAAACCTCCTGTCCCAAGTGCTGACACAATTTGGCTTATATATTCTTTGATGCTGTCACCCACTGAGCCGGGTGCATTACCTGTGGCCTTGTCCACTCCTTGTTGCCTGCTGTCCTCCAGGTCCCCGCTCATGGTCCCCTGCGGTTGGGGGGGTTGTGCCACTAGTGGCTGTGGAGGAACCACTGAGCTCTGGGGATCTGGTCTGGGTCCCACTGGAAACCGACTTGGTTCTGGGAGATACTGGTGGTGCTGGGTCAACAGGTTGCAGAGGTACTGGATCAATCCCTTTGTGGGATCCACTGTCAGTGGTGGCACCCTGGTTGGACTGCAATGGCTCACCACTGGTCATTTCCCTCTGTCTCCCTTGCCCTTCCCCGCTTTCCTTTTCTCCCCGGGTCTCCCTGGCTCCTCCCCTTCCACCAGCTCCCACATTCTGTTGGCTTTTTCCGCCAACTCCACTATAGCCCTGTAGGCATCTTCCTTCGAAGGCCTGTTCTTCTTTGGTGCCATGTCTCTTGCTTCTTTTGAACTGTGAAGATAACTGATGAAGAGAAAAAAACCCAGACAATTTCATTATTCAAAAATGCTATATACAGTAGTCCCTCTTATGGCCCATCCCCTTTTCCAGAGCTACTGGCAACAAAAATTGCCTTCTTCTGCCCTGATCCCTCCTTCTGGATGTCACATGATTTTAGCCCCAGCCATCTGAAGCTGTCAGCCCCATTTTTGTTTGGAATGCTTGCTACACCCTCTCCTTCTCTTGCCAGCAGGCATGTTGAAGGTATGAAAAAACTTCCTTCCCCGCCTCATGATCGGCCTCTGCATGGGGCCTTTGTCGCTTGTACTTGCTTAAGCAGGCTCCTTTACAGGTGATCTTCCCATTTCCCCAATCTGCTGTGTCTCCTGCCCCCCTCCTCACATCTCCTGCCCACAAGGCCCAATATCTCCTCCTGTGCCCAGCCTCCCAGGACCCAGGCTGCTTGTGGCCGTCAAGTGCCTTAAGCGCCAACCCCTGTGGCCTTTTTGGCCTCAGCCTTCTATTTTCCCTCTGCATGCCCCTCAGGCCAATCCATTTCTTTTTCCCTTTTCCCTGCTCTCTTTTGCTGTACCATCGGCCTAAGTTTCCATCCTATTCTTTTGAGGCCCCCACATCGCTTCAGGCCTGCTCTTCCCCCTGGCTAGAAGTCTCCATGCTCCTAGCCTGTCGGGCCCCTTGCCCCCCACCCCACGCGCCCCAGGCCTCTGGCTGCATTCCCTTTATTTTGTATTCAAAACTTGCCAGCCTGGCTGCTTCCCCATGCTGTGCGCTGCCCCTCTGTCTGCTGCTCACTTGCCAGACCCCCTTTTTTTTTGACCATGTGGTCCTTCCAGGTGTTAGCCCATGCAGCCCGGCCTCTAATTGGCTGGCTCATCTGCCTTGCCTCTCATCTTCCTGGGGTTGTCCCCCCCTCCTGGCTCCTTACTGTCCCCTTCACCTTGTGGCCTCTGCATGGCATGTGACGTCATGCCACGCAGCCACCCACGTTGGTCCCATGCTGCCCATTGTGTGTTAGGCCCCTTCTAAGCAACAAAAAGGGATTGCACTTGCACCTAGATCCCCTGTTTCACCCAGTACAATTCCGAGCTGCAAAACATTTCCGGACCACTATTGCAGGCTCCTGCTCAATTCTCTATCTTTTACACAGACAGTGATAACTTGCCCCTAGTCCCCAGGCTTCTCCCCCTTCCACAATCAGCCTTGTGACTCAAATCAGTGTTGTGACATTCTCGGCCCTTCAAACACTATCTCCTGCCCAAATTCTCTGTCCATACCTCTCAAGCCCTCTGCGGACCACATCCTAAGTCTTTTCTAGCTACAAAACTCCTTTTTACAATGCCGTTTTTTTCCCCAGAATGTTTTGCCTTGGCCTTTTTCCCTGCTAGGCCCACGCCAGGCAAAATGCTACAAACAAAAGACCATCCCCCCCTTTCTGATGGCGTTCCTTTGGTCTCCGATGCCTGATTCAGCTCAGCCATGCTTCCCTCTGCTCCTCAAATGCTGCACTGTGCAACATTTCCTTTAAAACTTTTCTTTTTCTCTCTCTCTTCCTTGGGGTTCCAGCCCCTTATGATTTTACAAACCTCATCCTTCTCTTTGTTGCCACAATGCTTTGCCTATGCTCCACCGCCCCTCCTGCTCTCGCTGCATTTGTGCAAAACCTTTTCTATGCATATATATATATATATATATATTATATATTTTTTTAAACTTCACAGCCACCTGCCACTTTTACAAGCCTCTTGCTTCTCGTTCTATCCTTTCTATGCTTCATATTATATATTACTTAGTATTATTTCCTTTTTTTTTTTTACAAACCAACATCTTTGCCATGTTAATTGTTTTTGTTTTCCTTACCTCTGTCTTGGTGCAGAAACCTTCCCAAATATTCTGCCAATCTGACGTGCTGCAGTTTCATGTAGATCAAATCAATCAAAACTCCAGCAAACAGTGGCTGAAACCCCCTCTGTGCTGTCCCTTATGTACCTCCACTTGCCCCTCCCCTTCCTGTTGCCTGGCCATTGTTCTATCCCCTGTCCCCTCTCCTTCCTCTCCCCTTCCCCTTCTGAGCACAACCATCCTAATGAAAGGGAAGGGGTGCACCAGGACAACCTGGTCTGCCCCTTAAAGGGCAAACTCCATTAGTAACATAAAATAACATTGCTCAATAGACCTGAATCAATCAGATAATTCAGTTGAAGTACAAATCTTGGTGAAAATGGACAAAGTTAAGAAGACATGCCAGATAAATTTGCTCCCACTGTTTGAAAAAAGGCAAGGATAATGTTATGGAGTTTATAGATTTAACACACTCATGGAAGCAAAAACAAAAGAGGCAGAAAAATAGAACAGGGATAAGATCGAACAGGCCTCAAATGGCAAAAAATAGTGAGGAAAATATTATAAGTAACGTGCTTAACACACTAACAATACAAAACCAACAATTTCAAAGTAAAATGACTAGAACTAAAAACAACATGGAGAAATACACCACTTGGTTAGTAAACTGGAAGATCAAAGAGAATTAAAACTATCGACTCATATCTTTCAGGATCAGGAAATGCACAGGACTAGTCTACCTTTAGAAAATCATTAAAAGAAAGTTACATGGGCATCAGTAGTTAAAAATTGGAAAATTGATAATAAAAACTAAGTTGAATCCCAGGATAAAGATATTACACTTAATGTGACTTATAAGGAGATAGAGGATAAAATGTTCATAGTAAATTAGGTTTAAGAGAAGAAAAGAAATTCAAAAGAAATGAGTACTTATTGGAATGACGTGATATTCCAAAATTATACAATGAAACACAACAAACTCTGATGGAATGGATCACAAAGCTAATAAGGAGGGAACATCATTTGTTATGAGACTTGACAATAATCTTTACCCAGAACGTGTCCTAATATATAATAGCTCGAATAATACAGCAAACAAGTTATGGTCTATGGAATCAATGATGAGCAAAAAGGGATTTAATTTACTCCCACCTCAAATTGACCCTTGCATGAACATGGAACAGATAATAGAGAAAACATAGAGAAACACAGGACATGAAGAAACAATAGAACAGGAAAAAAAGGATACATAAACTAATTACAGTCTCAATTCATATTATAAACAACAAATACAAAAAAGAAAGGGAAAAAAAATCATATCCATGTTAGGGTGGGATTTGGTAAAAAAATCAAACCTTGTGTCAAACTAAAAGAGAAATTATATGTTTCTTATTTTGTGCTCTAAAATTAAATTTAAGCCAAACTTCAATAACAAGACTTGATGTAAACAATGATTCTTCACAAGCTGATCTAGTGTTTGCAATACCTAAAATGGTTGACCTGATTATAGAAAGAGCTGAGAACCTGGACTAACTTGGGACATACCTCATTAATCAAACAAACATGGGACTTAATGTGAGTAGGATCTAATAAAAATCAACATAAGGAAAGCAACATGAATGAAAGCTGATACAAACAACTAAAATATAAACAAAATAATGCAAGTATTATACATATTCTATCATGGAACATTGAAGTGTTAACGAACAAAATGGCAGATCCCACTGTCTTGGATTTTTTAAACACTGGGGACATTATATGTCTCCAAGAGACCAGGTTAATTGCCCCGAGTTCATCGTTAATACCAGGATATAGAGGGTATATTAAATCAGCCACTAAAGTGAAGAAAATGGAAAGGCCAAATGAAGGGATTGTAACATATATCTAAACCAATCTAAATTTTGATATAAAAGAACTAGATAATTCAATCTCCAATACACTTCTACTTCAATTAGATAATAAGAAACACAGCTATATATTAATAAACATCTACATTTCCCCCAAAAGTTGATCAAATTGAAATGTATTTCCTTTGGAAATCTTGGACCAGCTTCTAGTATCATTGAATACTAGATAAGATCTGATTCCCAACATTATTATGGGCAACTTTAATGCCAGAGTACATAAAGAAAGGGAGGGGTACACAATGAAGGATGAGCTTTTAAATGGTTTAAATATAATTAATAATAACATCAGTTTGAATTGAGTTGCTAAAGATAAAGTGACCAACTCACAAGGAAACACTCTCCTTTCAGTTATGAAAAAAAATCATGATTATTGTTTGATAAATAGAAGGACAGTGGGTGACATTTTAGGAAATTATACCTTTATAGGATCCAATGAAGCTTCGATAATTGATCTAATATGGGCAAATCATTAGGCCATATTGATTTTGAAGGACCTGACTATTTTAGATAGGGCTGAATCATGTTATCTCCCTTTAGAGTTTAAAATAGCAATAAATGATCAAGATTATCCCCAGTTAGGTAGAACTAAACCAGTGGACACATTTGTAATGATAAATTCTAGGAGAATAAGGAGGACTGCAAATGCAATCACTACAATAGGAGAAATACTGAAGTCAGGACATATGGAGGATCTGAAGGGAAAAGTTTTGGTAAATGAAAATGCAGATGTAAACTGGGGTAACATATTGAATTACCTCAAATCATTCTTGACAACTCGGACCATTAAAGACAGCAGTAAACCAAAAACATGGTTTAACCATAGATATAAGCAAACGAAGAAGGAAATGAATCAGATGCTTAGGAAGTACACATTTTCTCCACACAAATAAAATCTTACAAAAATTAATTAAGCTAGAAAACAATACAATCATAGTCTAGAAATAGAAAAACAGAAATATTACTATAATATGTGGATGCTATTAAAAAAGAATGTTACTACTAATAACACCAAAGGTTTGTGGACCTTAGTTAGTCATGGATTTAATCAACACAAACATCAAGCCAAAGCTGCAATTACACCGAACCAATTGGATATCCACTTTTTTGGCCTGTATTATGTAAATGACCTGGGCCAGAACAGTAGATTAAACCATCAGAAATTGCATTGTTCAAGATCTTTATTATTTACACATGCTGAAATAGTATCAGCAGTTGGGGAAAATGGCCAATAATAAAGCCTCAGACCCAGATGGCATAACAGCAGAAGTATATAAATATTTCTCATATTGGTGGACACCAATTCTTTACATAATGTTTAATAAAATTGCTCAAGGGGATACTCTACCTCAAACATGGTTAAGGAGCATTATGTGCCCAATTTTTAAAAAAGGAAATGCCAACGACCCTTCAATGTAAAGGCCTGTTAGCCTACTAGATAACTCTCAAAAAATATTCACCAGAATTGTTCTTTGAAGGCTGCAATCATGGGAAGCTGAAAACCATATATTAAACAAATATCAGAATGGGTTTAGGACAAATCGGTCTACTCTGCAGCACTGCTATGTCCTACAACTCCTTATTTGGAAGTATGTCAAAATAAAACAAAAAAAACATAAATTATATTGTTGCTTCGTGGACCTAAAAGTAGCATTTGACACAGTGGACAGACTCTTACTATGGAATGAGCTTGCCAACTTAGGCCTAGACCCAAACTTGTTAGACATATTAATTCATTTACAATGCAATACTTGGTTACAAGTACAGTATAATAATAATAATAATAGAAATCTTTTTTATAAAATTCCCACTAACCGAGGAGTAAGACAGGGATGCATTCTTGCACACTTTCTCTCTAACATTTACATAAACCCAATAATATCAGGATTAGAAGACTCAGAATTTCATTCCTCTCATTTGGGCCAACAGAAGATTTCATGCCTCGCTTATCCTGATGACAAAATTTTGATGTCTACATCACTGTTGGGTCTAAGCTGGACTGTTTTATGAGACTTTATAAGGAATATAAACTAACTATAAATAACCACAAAACAAATTTACTTGTATTCAGCAATAGACAACAGAAAGTTCCATACTTGTACATTAAAAAAACTAATATAGACACAGTTAAACATTATGATTACCTGTGTATTAGGTATTCAGAAAATATTTTATGGAACAATCACCAATCACTAATTAAACCTTGATTGAATACTACAGTAAATGTGTTCAAGAGATTTGCAGGTAAATATGATAACGGTAGCCTTTTGGGCTTGTTAAGATTATAAACATAAAGATAAAATCTAGGCCCAGATATTCAAAAGAGTTGAGCCATGCGCAATAGGGTTGCACCTGCGCAAGTCCGAAATTGCGCCATTCTGCAATATTCAGCAGGAGGCAGTTGCGCCCCCTAAATCACGCTGAGCAACAGAGCAATGACAATGGAGGCATGCGCAACTGAAGGGGGAGGAACCATGCATAAATGGCACAGTGTGATATTCAACAACTTGCGCCATGCGCAATTGGGGAGCAAGCGGAAGTTGCGCCATAGCGGAAATGAGCCAAAATAAAAAGGAACAAGGGAGAGGTCCAAGAACGCTACAGGGAAGGCACATGAGGCTGAACTCTAGCCACACAGACAGGGCAGGAGGGACACACAGGGCAGGCCAGGGAAAGGGCATCCTGAACACAGAGGCACAGGGAAAGTGTGGGGAGCCACAGCCAGTGCAGAAAGGGGAAGTGCCACACAGCACAGAGGCCACCACAGGCAGGTGTTTCCGGTGCAGGGGAAGTAGCAGTGAGGACAGCGGGGGGGAATACAGTAACAGCTGCCGGGGGGGTGAACACAATCCAGGGAGGTGGCCAGTGTCACCTTCCAGATGGAGGCCGTTATGAGGGGGGTGATAAAGTGGGCAGTAGGGGGGTGTGGCCATGGAAGGTCCCATCGGCGGTATGCCCCCAACAGGCAGTACCAAGTCCACACCAGCTTTGAGCTGTACAGTGATACTGAGATTGTGGGCCGGTACCGCCTGAATTGGGCAATTCTGAGGTGGCTCTGTGAGCTGTGCAGTGATGTGATGCAGGCACCCACATGACGGAGCTACGCCCTGTCAGTGGAGACAAAAGTGACAGCTTGCATGTGCTTGCTTGCCACGGGTACCTTCCAGAAACCAACTGGGGACACCACAGGCATAACCCAGTCAGCCACGTCATGCCACCTCACCCAATTCCTCAGCACACTGCTGCCACATGCTGCGGAGTACATCCATTTCCCCAGCACACCAGCAGAGCACACAGCAAACATACAGGAGTTCCACAGGGTAGCAAGTATGCCTGGCATGCTAGGGGCAATAGACTGCACCCATGTGGCCATCTGCACACCACCTGGCCCCCGAGGGGGCCGCATACATCAATCACAAGGGCTATGCCAGCATCAACTGCCAAGTGGTGTGCGATGCCAGGGGGTGCATAATCAATGTCTGTGCCATGCACCCTGGGGCAGCACATGATGCCTTCATCTGGCACCAGTTGGCACTATGCCACAGATTCAAAAGTGGGGAGATCCCCACTGGACACCTAGTGGGTGAGTATGCAAACCACATGGACAATCATAGGGCCTGGGGGGCATGGCCAGAGGTGACATGGGTAGTGGCCTACATGGCCCAGGGCAGGGCGATGCTGATCACCAAACTAATCTCCACCCTCTACACACAGGTGACAGTGGATACCCACTCCGTCCCTGGCTGCTCACACCCTACCGGCGGCCCACGACGACCCCATCGCAGCAATGCTACAATGAGGCACACGCCACCACATATAATGTCATCCAGCAGGTGTTCTTGATGCTGAAGGCAAGTTTCTGTTGCCTGGACACCTCTGGCAGTGCCCTACAGTACAGCCCCTGAAAGGCCTGTGGGCTATTCCTGGCCTGTTGCATCCTGCATAACATGGCCAACGAATGTGGGATAGCTGTACAGGTCAAAGAGGGGGACAGCAATGGGGACAATGAGGACACCAGTGATGATGGTGATGGGTAGCCCCCCTTGGCTGATGGGACCCCAGACTGCTCCGGCTGGCACAGCTGCACCGGGACACCATCACGGAGGAGCACTTCAGCCAACCCAGGTAAGTCATGGGGCCATGTGCAGCCAACAGTGGCTAAGGCACAACTCACAAACACACATGGACACACACCAGGGGTGCATGCCATCAACGGAAGTGACAGGGCATGGAACCACACACACACAACCAGGGATGGGTGAGGACTAACATGCCATGTGGACGGACACACACACATGCACACAACATACCAAACTTGCACAAAGGACAGGAGGCACACCGACCCAGAATGCCATCCCTAGCCACACACATGTCCATAGACCACCACGCCCACTCCCTGTCCATGTACGTGTGTCAGATTCTGAGCACCATTGCACATTGGTGTACAGCGTAATGCAGGCATCATCATGCACACGCAACTGCGGACAGCAGCCAGGAGGGCATGCAGATGGACTGTGTGTCCATGTGCAGGGCCGGGTACCCACCCGTGCACTGCCCACTGAAAGACACAATGCACACAGGGCAGCATCAGCCAGTAGCTGCATTGGGAGACAGGTTAGTCATGTGACACAGTGCCCCGGACACCACGGATGCATGGGCAGCCCTGCCGAGACCTGTCAGCACTGACAGGCTGACCACTGGCCTCATGGGGTGGCACTGATGGTCCCGCAGGGGTTCCACTGTGTGAACACGACCATGCTCACGCAGGGGTCTGCAGCACACCGAACATGCCTGCGCCAGGCGTGCTTGAGATGCCCACAGCTGAACCCGGTGTTGACAGGGAGGGTGTCACACAACGCCGTGAACAGGGGGTGGACAGTGCACTGCGTGGTGTCCACGATGCATGAGCACATGACTGTGTGCCCATTGTGGCCATGACAGCAGTGAATGCCTGTGCATGCCTGTCAATGGCAGCAGTCACATCCTCCTGCAACCGGCCCATCCCTTCCAGGATCAGAGCGGTGTCCCTGCTGTGATCCTCCTCTGCCCACTCCAGAGCTGCATGAAGTGCATCCACTGATGTCGCAAGCTGCATCTGCTGCTGGACTGATGCTTGCAGTAGGTGGGTGTGCTCATCCAAGAGGTCATCTGCCTCCTTGGCATCCTGTCCCTCAGGGTGTGCATGGCCCTGATGCTCAGCATGCCATCAGGGTGGGCGCTGTGCACCGGACCAGGTCTGGGCATGTCCACAGGTGGTGCACAGATGCCACCGCTGGACCTTGTACCCCCAAGCCCATTGGCTGACTTCTGATGCTGCCCCTCCAGCTGCCGCTCCCCAGGACTCAGTGGTGCCACCGCAGTGGCCGTAACAGTCCCACTGTCCTGAACAAACACCAGTGCTGCCCCACTGGTGCTGACAGGCACAGGCTGGGACTGTGCTGACACACAGGCCTCCATGGCAGCACCACCCACAGCCATGGCCGCGATGTGTCCTGCTGTGTAGCCATCCCGTGGCACACAAATGTCACTGCCCATGCCATTAAAGACATCATCATCGGTGACGGACTCGGCACCGGCGCCAGTCACAGCATGCTGGCTTCCATGGATGCTGGCACACTGGGACACAGGCAGGGATTCCTCCGCGCCTGTTACAACAACATCAGTATGGACAGCCAGGTGGCCCCACTGTCGCACTGAGCCACGTATACCTGTGGAGATAGATGGGCCCTCCTCCATCTCCAGCTGACTGTCCTCAGTGGACATACCCACCACCGCTGACCCATGCAGATGCTCAGGATCTGTAAGGGAAAGCAAAGTCGCGTTACTGCATGTGACCTACCCTGCCCCCCCATAGACAGACCATGACTTACCATGCAGTGATGGGCCACCACCCATCTGGAAGCCACCACCTGGAACACCCTCAATGGCACTACGCTGCATGCTTCCAGCAATCCTCTCCTCCTGTGGGATCAGGTGTACCACCTCTGGCTGTCCCCCACCTGTTGCAGCTCATGCTGCCCTGATGGCAGCCACCTTCTCCTTTATCCTCCTCCTGTCCATGCCCATCTTTTTCTTGCACTCCTGCATGGAGCACTGGTGGCTGCCATGCAGGTTCACAGCATGTGCCACCTCCTTCTATGCAGCAGCACCGGCTTGAGGAGTTCCCTGCTGTCCGCTGAGAAGTGGCTCCTGATCCAGGTAGGCATCAAACAGGGCTTCGGTCTTGGCCTTGGTAAAATTAGGCCTCCTCCTCCTCCTCCCACCACTGTGTTCCTCCTCTCCCACAACTTGCTCAGTCATTATTTAGCCTGTAAGAATGGCAGTTGTTACCTGTGACTGTGCAGTCCCATGCATGTACCTAAATCCACAGTCCACACTCCCAAACAGCATGCAATTCACCAATAGACTGCAGTAACCGACTATGGCCAGTGCAGCCCAATGTCGCACTTTTATAGCGCAACCCATGCAAATGAGGTGAGGCGCAACTTTAAGTGGATGCAAATTGCAGTGCTGCGCCATTGAATGGCTGATTAGATGATTTGCATATGATGGCTGAATATTGCGCTTTTGTGCTTTGCGCAATTGTGTTGAACGTGCTGAGCCAATGGCGCAGTTCTGTGACATGCATAGTACACACCTCACTGCGCATGCCTGGGTTGCTGACACAGGCGTCTGCCACGCTGCTGATGTGCTGTGCATGGGAGGCAATGCAAGGCACGGCCACCATTATGCCAGTGGTGCTATAGCGATGGTCACCTACATGGCACTGTGGCACTGGGCCATCATAGGCGCACTGGGGCAACAGCACGGTAGGCCACTACTGATGGTAGTACACAGGCAGCCAAACGCGCTACATGCATTGGGTTCCAATGGCACTGTGCATGTCCGTGCGCCAGAGACCCTTGACCCTGTGACTGACCTTTACCCCCTGGGTGCCATGTGTCAGGCATGGGTGCACCACTATCGTGCTGTTTGGTGACAGCGCAATAGGAAATGGCAGCGCTGTACTGTGCAGCATCTGCACGTGGGGAGCCGGGCTGCAGAGTGCCATATTTTCAGATCGAGCAGACAGCATGGCGTGCAGGAGGGCTGCTCAGTGGTCTCAGATAGAGCTGGCCAACCTAGTGGCCATAGATTATAATTGTACATTTTGTATCATATATTAACAACATGAACTGTGGTTTGTTGGAAATTCTATAACTTAAGTATTAATTTCAACACTATATTTTAAAAAGGTGATATTGTAAAGACATTTGTGTGGACCAATAAAAATGTTTGTACCCTTGTACTATGAACAGTCAGGGTGTTAGCCTTCACTTTCTGTAGAAGATGAATCAGGTGTATATGTAAAAAGCAGCGGTCTAGGTACAACACCATTTAGTTGTGATGAGAGATGCTGCCATGACAAAGCCCTAGTGTTGTAGTGAAGCAGTGTTGTATTGTAATGGAGAAATACCGGGGATGTCATGTCAAGAGAATTTCAGGAGGGGGGTACACAATTAAAAATGAATCCAAAAAGGGTACACAATTACATATTCTTTAGCTTACAAAACAATTTGAGGGGCACATGCTTCCTGACTCTATGGACATGATGGCCCCAATAAATGTAGTGCAATGTAAACATAACTGCACATGACAGAACCCTGCTGTACAGACAGTATTTAAAGGAATGTTCCAAGATACACACCTGGGTTTCATAGTCATTTATATCCTTAGGACTCTTTCATGTCATACAAAGTGGATTAAAATGATTGTTTTCATGAATATGTTAATATATATATATATATATATATATATATATATATATATATAAAAGGAGGAAAAACTCCATTTACTGCATCAGTTAGGGTTGTTCCACAGTGGAAAAAAGCTTGGAAATTGGATTAGGGTTGAAAGCCCCTTGACACCCAGCCCAGCCCCCAAATGGCATCTGGGTGCACATTGGGTTTGTCGGCCCTAACTCTCACCCCATCACATGTGTAAAGAAGCTGAGGTATAGGAGAATGGGGTGAGAGTTAGGACCGATGAGCCCAACGAGTACCCTGATGCCATTTGGGGGGTTGGCTGGGGGTCCAAGGAGGGCTTTCAACCCTAACCCCGAATTTCCTAGCTTTTGTTCGCTGTGGAACAACCCTAACTGATGCATTAAATGGAATTTTTTGCCTCTAATTTCCCATCTTTTTGAGAATGAGGATGATAAATAATGAAAGGAATGCAATGGTGGCAGTGCGGGGCCCTTTGGGCCCCATGCTCCCGCCATGTGATGTCTTGTTACACAGTAACAGGAACTGCAGAGCAAATGCAAGCATCAACGGTAATGCACATGGTGAAGGAAATGTAAATGGAAAAGCAAAAGTTAATAGAAACACAAGAGTAAAGTGATGCAGAAGCAAAAAGTTACGTAAATGGAGACATCAAACAGAAGTGCATACAGAACGCAACTGTTAACACACACATTCACGGTACCACAATTGTAAACTCAAATGGTAACAGTAACACCAACAATAACACCTAAGTAAACAGAAACGCAAGCACGTATGAAAACTCAAACTGTAATGCACACACTCATGGAACCACAATTGTAAATGCAAATGGTTACGGTAACAGCAACAACAAAGACAATAAAAACCAAAACACAAGTGCATACGAAAAAGCAAACTGTTACACATAAGGTCATGGTACTGCAATAGTAAATGTAAATGGTAACAGTAACAGCAACAGTAAATACAACAGAAACAGAAATACAAGTGCATACGAAAACGCAAACTATTGCACACACAGTGGCGTAGACAGGAACGGTGATTCGAATGGTGACAGAAGCGCAACTGGAAACGCTAACTGTCACAGTAACAAAAGGGAATGCCCTCTTTTCCCCAAAAACTGCATTGAAAAAACAACTTGAAAACAAAGAATGTATGCATTATAATTGACTTTGGAGCAGAAAAGTACGACTTATTGCTTATATCTGAGGAACCATATGATGTAGGAAAAAAATGTAAATTTTGCATGAATTATTACTTTCCTGGATAGTTTTTTGCTTAGCCCCCATTTGGGGGGGGCTAAGCATTATTTTGACAAAAAGTCTGTATCTCGCACTGTTTCTGAGATACAGGCCCTGAAAGATGCGACTAACTCCATAATGTTATCCTAAGGGAAAAACTGTCAAATTTGGAGTGCTATCACTTTGCCACCCTGTAATATTTTTTCTCCAAACCACCAAAAGGCACATTTGTTGGACGTTGACTTTCTTCTCTCCAAATTTCAGCCCAAAAGACCAAACCGTTATTTTCCAGCAGAGCAGCAAAGAATTCCTGTAACATAGCAGATGACATAATGTTATCCTATAGGAAAAAGTGCCATATTTGTAGTGCCGTAACTTTGCTGCCCTGTAATATTTTTTGACCAATCCACTAAAATGCACATTTGTAGGATGTTGCCTTTCGTCCCTCCAAATTTCAAGTAAAAAGATCCAACCGTTTCTGAGATATTCAATGTCAAATATTGGCAAAAGTTCCCTATCTATTCCATGATAAAAAATCTGGCCATCTTGTCCCTTGCTCGTGATGCAAGATCACGATCAAAGAATCTCACGATCAAAGAAGTTGCAGCCTCATGATCAAAGAATTTGCAGGCTCATGAACAAAGAATAAAAAATATAATAAATCAAAAAATAGAAGCAATTGCAGTAAACCACCACCATGGTTCGACAGGACGAAGCCCCCTGAGTAAAACCCACCCTCATTTGACTTCCTAGGGCACCCATGGGCTGAGAAAATAGATTTTTAAATTCAGACATCTCGTCCCTCACTCACGATGCAAGATTGCGATCAAAGAATCTCACGATCAAAGAATTTGCAGCCTCACGATCAGAGAATTTGCAGACTCATGATCAAAGAATAAAAAATAGTGAAATGTGATTTATTCACCATTTGAACCAAACCAATGGCATGGTTCAACAGAACGGACCCTCCTGAGTAAAACAAGCCCTCATTTGCATTCCTAGCCCACCCCTGAGCTGAGATATTAGTGTTTTAGGTCACGATGCAAGATCGCAATCAAAGAATCTCACGATGAAAGAATTTGCAGGCTCATGATCAAAGATTGTTAGCCAGCTATGAATTAAGATTTTAAAAGATCAGGGTCCCCTGACTAAATCCCACCAAAGTTTTACTTCAGAAGTGACCCCTGAGCTGAGATATTTGTGTTTGTGTGACTGGAAAACTGAAAACAAGATGGCAGACCTCATGGTCAAAGAATTTAGAAAATTCCTCAGGAACAATGATTCTTGAATTGTGAGGCTGCAAATTCTTTGATCGCCAGGTGAGACCAGATGGCCACAATCCCCATTCTTTGATCGCAAGATATACATATACATTTTCCCTTTGACTTATAATGGGAATTTAAAAGCACCATAACCTTTGAATGCCTTAATATTTTTTCACCAAACAAAAAGTGGCATTTTCAGCCAACAAAGCTCTTTCAAATGAGCCATCGTGCAGAGTGGCACACCACATGGCAGCCATGCAGGACCACATTAATAATGCCAAAAGGTGCCTCCAAAAATGGATAATTTTGCATTTTCAGAGCTTTTGTACACGAAGACCAGCACTCTGACACAAATGCTATTTGGCAAATCAAGAGATCTAGTATGCCCCAACACGTGTACCAAATTTCTGGCAAATCCATTGAACGGGTCCAAAGTTATTAATGTCCAAACTTTTGACTTTAGTATGTAACTGGCTGCTCAACCCTAACTATAGTGGCACGACTGTGCCACTATAATATGTATATATATTATAGGCAAAAAACTCTGTTTAATGCATTAGTTAGGGCTGTTCCACATCGACAAAAGTGGGGAAATTTGGAGTTAGGGTTGAAAGCCCCCCTTGGACCCCCCACACCCCCAACCAGCATCAGGGTGCGCATTAAGGTTGTCGGCCAAAACTCTCATCCCATTAAACGTGTAAAGAAGAGGAAGTGTAGGAGAAAGGGGTAAGAGTTAGGACTGACAACCCTAATGTGCACCCTGATGCCGGTTGGGGGGGTCCAAGGGGGGCTTTCAACCCTAATACTGAATTTCCTCATTTTTGTCGGTGTGGAACAACTCTAACTAATGCATTAAACTGAGTTTTTTGCCTCTAATGTCCCTTCTTTTTTGAGAATGATAACGAGAAATAGTGAATGTAATGTGGTGATGGGAGCATGGGGCCCTTCCACATGATGTCTTGTCACATAGTAACATTGTGCCCGCAAATGCAAATGGTAATGCGCATGGTGATGCAAAGCGAAACAGAAAGAGAAACAGTAGTGTAGACAGAAATGTAAAAAATGATGCAAAAGGAAGTGCAATGAAAACACAAAGGGTAATGCACATGGTGGCGTAGAGGTGAACATTAAGTGAAATGGGAATGGAACCGCAAGTGGAAATGGTAACTGTAACAGTAATGAAGTGCACAGGGTGGGTTTCCCCAAAAGCTGCATAGAGAAAGACAGTGAGTACAAAGAATGTATGGATAATAATGGTTCTCGGAGCAGAAAATGAGGTGTTGGAATACTAAATTGCTTATATCTCAGGAACTGTACGACGTGGAAAAAAATCTAAAAGTCATATGATTTATGACTTTCCTGGCTAGTTTTGTACTCCCATGAAGGGGGTTAAGCAGTTTGCTAACAAAAAGTCCGTATCTTGCACTGTTTCCGAGATACGGGCCCTAAAAGGTGCGGTGAATGCCGTAATGTTATCCTATGGGAAAAAAACAGAAGTTTGGAGTGACATAACTTTGGCTCCCTGTAATATTTTTTTCACCAATCCACAAAAAGGCACATCTGTGGGATGTTGGCTATGATCCCTCCAAATTTCAGCCCAAAAGACCAAACTTTTATTTTTCAGCAGGGCGCTAAAGGATTCCTGTAATGCGTTGGATGCCGTAATGTTATCCCATGGGAAAAAGCGTCAACTTTGGAGTACCGTAACTTTGCCGCCATGTAATAGTTTTTTCAACAAAACACTGAAAGGCACATCTGTAAGATGTTGGCTGCATTTCCTCCAAATTTCAGGCCAAAACACCAAACTGTTCTTTTGAAGCAGGGTGCCAAAGAATTGCTGTCATTTTCCCACAGCCTAGAAAACTACTGTCGAAGTTTGCGAAAGCTTTCGGAAAGTCATTCGACAGTGTCACAAGTGCGACAGTACTTTGAGAAAGTACTTTTTCCAGAAATTTTAAAAACGTATTTCTGGGGTGTTTTACCCCAAAATAAAGACATGGCTAGCATCCTCAGGGTCCGACTAGGTGAATACAAAAAGAATCAGGTTGCTAGAGGGTCCCAATTTTAAATGCCAAGCATTTTTCTGATTGCTAACTGAAAACAAAATGGCAGATTTGCAACAGTAAAAGGGCCATTTGAGAAAGTAAAAACTGCATTTGCAACACTGTCGAACTTTTTGTTAACTTTTCTCACTGACTTATAATGGGAACTTGTTTTTTGAATAACTTTTAAACCATTTAAAATGTTTTCACAAAATCTTCAAAAGGCACATCAGGGACCCCGGCCGCATGATCCCTGAAGATTTCGGACCGGTCGCACAAACCGTGCTACCTGTAGAGATGACAGTAAAATTCCAGAAAAGCATAAATCTGAGTGCAGATCATGCTTAATAACTCCGCAGCCATATATGAGACCGGTATGAAACTTGGCAGATCCCAAGGCATATGACTCTTGATCATGTTTTCCAAATCTCAGGCAAATCCGTCAAACAGTTGCAAAGCTATTAAGGTGCAAAATTTTGGGTTTAACATGTAAATGGCTCCTCAACCCTAACTATAGTGGCACTACCATGCCACTATAATATATATATATATCTGTATTAGAAATAGAAGTAGCAGCAAGGTTACATTCTGCCTGCCACAACCACTCTGTGTTATGAGCCCACCAGCCACTGGCCATTCACCGGTCTCTGCAAGTGGTGGATGTTTTCAGCTGCTTATCAATCATACTTGCATTCATCACAAAAACACAACATTGATTATTCACGTCACTCCGTGGGTTGGCAGGTGGGCTAAAGAGGCTCTTAAGTGAGAAAGATGGCATTCTTTACTTTAGAGACACCACTGAGACACTATTTGTGTGTACACATTGTCACAAATGCACTCAGCAGGTCAGGCCCTCTGCTCCCACAGTGCCAACCTCAGAGTGCAATAGTGTAAACAGGTAACAGACAGGGTAACCCTCCTGTCTGCTTTTGGGTCCAAATCATCTTTAGTCTCAAGTTCTGAGGGGATTCAAACTGTGAACCTTATGCTAGCGTACCCAATGTACAGGCTCAGATACAGTATGTACCCTCTTCGGTGATTGTGGTATAATCTTTCACCAGGGGCTCCAAGCCATGCTTCCAAAATGAACCCTTAAAACTCTATAAAAGATCTTAGGTATATGCTTACAATTTTCTAGTTTAATAACATCATCAAGCTTTTGAACAGCTTTTGTAAGTCTTAACCCTCTATACGTCACTTGCAAAAAGAACTGGCAGACACCCCAGGCAGTCTTTTGAAAAAAAGGATACTTTACTACAAGATGAAAAAGATATGAAAAATGTAAACACAGAACAATATATCAAAGATCATACAATCATTTAAAAGAACAAGGGCAAAGTACAAAACAAAAACTCCTACCACAATATATTTATACTTTTTCTATCTAATGTATTACCTCCATAAGTGCATTGAAGGTCAGAGAACTGTGTTTTTTATGAGCCCAAAAAGATATGACATATTCCCCAGTTACAAGGATACATTTCAACTCAATCTCTCCACCCCTTGGTGAGTCATCTAGCTCCTCCCTTTTAGAATAGAAAAAAATACAAACACAATGTCCTTTCCGGAGGCATATTAAACAAGGTGACATCAGAAAAAATTCCACTTCCTTAATATGACTCCTTAATTAAACATTTTCTCTTTGATCTTGAGCAATTCCTATTTCCAAGGCATATCAAAGGATTTTACAACTATTAGCAGCATGTTGGTATAAAATGTTCTTCCTATTAAGACATCATAAAAGTTTATTAGACTCATCCCCTGGCAGACTCATAATGTCACATTTCATTTCCACTTCAAAGAGCCTAGGCATATCATTAAAAGGTAATAAAATGTCATTCTGAAGTAAGTCAGTTAATTAAATGGTTCCTGCTTCACTGAAACCTTGGGGGGGGTCACCCATGAGCACAGGTTGTCGATTGTGAGACAATCACCTACTGTATTTTTACATTACAAATATCATACAACAATCATAACCAGCTGGCCAAGCATCACATACAGTACATTACGTAAGTTGAAAGGTAAAAATACACTTATATGAGGGGTACATGACTTCCTTCTGCAATGACTGCCCACTACTTCACAATGAGCTTGGTGCTCTGAGACCTACTGGGTGGATGGGTGGGTAGAGCTGGCAGGGTAAGATGATTCATTGTGGGACACTATGTGGCACTTGGAACTAAAAGCTGTAGCCATAATTCCAGGCATGTGCATTAGTGTCAACTCTAATGCACATGCCTGGAGTTATAGCTATGGAAAGAAATTAAGTGCTCTCTCATTGGGAGTGATTCATTTCTTTCAAATACACGTAGTGCCATGTCAGCAAGCAGAACTAGTGTCATGACCATAGTGTCTGGTCATCGGTCTACACTGCCAAGCACATTGCAGTTTCAGCTGTAATTGGCTAAGCAGTGACACACCTCTAAAATTCTGTTAGTATGACGATGTTCCTTGCGCAAGCGCAAGTGAATGTAAAAGCAAAGTACAAAATATTTTGAGAGGAGATTGTTGGGAGACAAGGTAGGGTGGGTGGGCTACCTGCATAGTTCACACTTCAGAAATATGATGACCTACACAAGAGAAAAAGATTAAGACCACAGCAAAGAGAAAGATAAGAGTAAACTTTAATCAGAAAAAAGAAGGACTATGTGTGGGTGATGGGGTGGGGCTGGTGTTCAGAACACTCACTCTGCTGAGTCTGCACTGAAAAAAAAGAAAGAAGGAACTTCAGAAGGAACATATGTTAAGAAAGAACACTACAAAGTAAAAGAAGAATAGAGAAAATGCAAGAGAGAGAGACTGTGTGTGGGTGGGGGAAGGTGACTGCTCAGATGAGAGAGCAGAGGCTTTGCAGACAGTGTGCAAACAAGAGCATAGTATTGCCTTACAATTCACAACAGCAATGCAACATTGCAAAAAAATATTGATAAATAAATAAAAATAAGAATAATAAAAGAGACATTTTTTAAACAAGAAAAAGTTTACAGAAGAAAGAACTAAGGAAAAAATGCTTTAACAGATGAAAGGTTTACAGAAAAAAATAAAGCAAAAAGCTTTAAAACACAAAGAAAGAGACAGCGACTGTGAATGCGTGTGTGTGTATTATTATTTTGTGATGTAATGGGGAGCATCAAGGATCAGGGAGGGGAAGTAATTACGTAATTGCAAAAGGGCAGGCATCGGGGATCAAGGAGAGGGCAATATTCATTATTAATAAAAAGCAGAAATCGGGGATTGGAGAGGGGGCATAATTAATCAGTTACAAAATGGCAGACATTGGGGATCAGGGTTGGGGACACTAGACCACCAGGACAGGGGTGATCATTTCACTATTAATACTGTTGACATTGGTGGAGGGAGGTTTGAGATGCATTGCCTCACTTTCTGACGCATTGTCATACACAGGTAAACTCTCCTGGGGAGAATTTTCTAAGAACCCTTAGATGAGCCCTGGCTGGTCTAAGGGTACTTAGAGTTTCTCCCTTTGGGAGAGTTCTGAGAATCCATTTACAGGGATGTGGCAACCTGCATCTGCCACATGCCCCCGAGCACCATGTCACAGCACATTTTTGGGAACATTGGTGGCACCAGCCCTCTTTAGGTCAGGCAGGCTGCTATTGTAAATAGCTCAGGGGCAGTTTTTGATGCAAGGTGCCACTTGCACCATTTAGTGCAGGTACCTTGTGTCAGTCACAAGGCTTTGAGAAACGAGCCCACAGTCTTCAGTAGTTGAGTAGCCCTTATCTGCAATGTCACTAACAATGTTCCATACAAGCAGGAAGACAACTGAATATTTTTCTTTTCTTTTGCAGTCCAATAAAAAAAATAAGTGCATGACTAGACCTGGTACAGCCTTGCATCAGGTGTGAACACTTTTTGGGGGGAGAGGCTTCCCTTGGTAGTTAAGTAGTCCCAACTTGTTTTCTTACAAATTGCTTTTGTTAGCTAGCTGTTACCCTATCTTGAAGCGAGAGCTCAGTCTTGCCATCCTTTTCCCCAAGGTGACTGAGGAAGGACTGTGTTTTTTTCTTGAAAGAGAGCTGGCTTAGCTATTCAGCAGCTGTTTGAATTTTAAAACTTATTAAATAATATCAAGATGGAAGTGAGTGGGTCTGTGAATGGATAGCAGCAACTGAACAAAAGAGTAAACAGGGAGGAGAGGAGGCACTATGGGTCATCTTAGAGACTGGAAATGGCACCACAATCTGCACAAGGGTTATATACAGACCCCCGTGTCAGGGGGAGAGAATGGACAAGGATATGATAGAAGGCATCCTTAGGATGGTAGAGGAAGGGGAGATACTGTTGATGGGGGACCTGAATATGTCAGATGTTAACTGGAGCACCTTTGCTGCAGCCACATCCAAAAGCAGGGCCATTCTTGATGCTCTTCAGGTAGCATGCCTCAGACAACTAGTTTTGGGACCCACTCGTGAGGGAGCAATCTTAGACCTTGTACTCTCAAATGGGGACAGTGAGAGGATCTCAGATCTAGAAGTGGGCAGCCATCTGGGAACAAGTGATCACCCAACAGTGTGGTTCATGATAAACTCAGCTACAGAGTCAAGCCATATAAAAGTGAGTCTTCTGGACTTCAGGAGGGCTGACTTTGGCAAGATGGGAGAGTGCCTTAGAAAAGCACTAGCAAACAGGATAGAAGGAGGGGTGGAGCAATAATGGGGAAACATCAAAACCGCCATCACAGAGGCAACAAGCCTTTGTGTGAAGAAAATAAACAAATCAAAATGAAAGAAAAAGCCACTATGGTTCTCAAAAGAGGTGGCTGTGAAGGTTAGGGAGAAAAAGATAGCGCTTAGGAAGTATAAGGAAACACAGAAGGAACAGGACAGAGAACTGTACCAGTTAAGGCAGAAGGAAGCAGGGAAGGTAGTCAGAATAGCACAGGCCCAAACTGAGGAGAAGATAGCCAACTTGGTTAAGAAGGGGGATAAAACCTTTTATAGGTACATCAAGGAGTGTAGAAAGACAAATGGAGGGATAGTAAGGATGAACAGAATGGACAGTGGGTGGGCAGAGGGGGACAGTGAAAAAGCAGGGATACTGAATGAATACTTCTGCTCATTATTCACAAAAGAGGAGGAGGGGGAGGTGCCTAATCCAAATAAGAGAAGCTCTCTGGATATGGGGGTCAATCCCAGGCCTGTCACAGAAGAAAGGGTTCTGAAAGAACTCCTACAACTGAAGGTGAACAAAGCAATGGGACCTGATGGGATTCACCCCAGAATTCTAAAAGAATTAAGAAGAAAACTCTTGACACCACCGACTACCCTTTTTAACAAATCATGGGAGGATGGTGTGGTACCTGAGGACTGGAGGAAGGCAGATGTGATTCCCCTTCACAAAGGTGGGAGCAAGACAGAGGCAGGAAACCACAGACCTGTCAGTCTGACCTCTGTGGTAGGGGAAGTGATGGAATCGCTTTCAGAAGGAAAGAATTATTGAGTACCTACAGGCCAGTGGGGCAAAGGACGAAGGCAGCATGGGTTCACAGCAGGAAGATCATGTCATATGAATCTAATTGATTTCTTTGACTTGGTGACCAAAGTAGTAGACCAGGGAGGGGCTGTGGACATGGCCTACCTAGACTTTAGCAAGGCATTTGACACAGTCCCACACAAAAGATTAATAGTCAAATTAACCAGCCTGGGAGTGGGTCCCAGGGTGGTAGCCTGGATAAAAGGTCTAGAATAGTGGAACATTGTGGATCAGCACCAGTGGGGACACAAAAGAACTTGCGGAGTGAGTGGGCTGACTGGTTGTGCAAAATGTTAAAGATTACCTCTCCTAATGTTAGAGCATTAAGGGCAGCAGGAGGAATCCATCCCAGTTTAGATTATGAAGTGCAGTTCTGAGACATGGTGCAGTGACAGATATTATTGTATGTAACATCCCACTTTTGCAAAGAAGATTTAGGCTGAAGCATGGATTTCAAACACCCTGTAGGTGAGCATAGGAAGTAGGATCCCCATGGGCTATGACTAAGTGGGCAGTAGGGGTAAGATTATGCTTGATCTTATACAATAGCCTCAATTTGGTGTTGACCAATTTACCAGATGCCCAATATATGAAACAAAAAATCAAGGGATGCATGAAGTGTCACTCCTAAGTAATTGAAAGTAGGCATTGATACAAGAGAGGTTTCATCACTACATAAAATGTTTTTTTGGGGGGGCTTGAACAGCTTTTAATTTTGGGAGCTGAACCAAATAGCATAGTTTGTGTCTTTGCCATGTTTAAAAGAAGTTTGCTAGCAAGAAGCCAGTGCTGCCCTGGAGGTCAGAGGACAGCCTTGTATTGCTTTCAAACATGCTACTGTATGTGAGGTAAGGTATAGAACCAGGTTATCTGCATAAAGGATGGGGGTACTATAGGCAAGGGCCAGGTGCAAGTAACTTATGTGAAAGGAGAAAAGGAGGGGCCTAAGTATGGAACCTTGTGGCACACCTTCCAGGGCCAGGATCTGAGAAAGAGGTTCCAAGTTTCATCTGTTGACTCCAGCCATCAAGATAATTCTTGAACCATGGCAGAGCAGTGGAGGATACACCCAGATTGCTTAACTTGGTACATAGCAGCTGATGGTCAACCAAATTGAAGGCCTTTGTGAGGCTGATGAACAGATCCCCTGTGTTTTCACTGCTATCCATGGCATCTGTAATCTCTGCGGTGTTGGAGAGTAGAGCAGTAGTTGTACAGTACTATGATTTTTATAGAATTCATGTTGTGCCAGAGACAATATGTTATACTCGGCTAGGGACATACAGTAAATTAATTGAGAAGGTGCAATATTTTCCAATATTTTGTTAAGTACTGAAAGTATAGCAATCGGCCTATAGTTATTGATAAGTTTAGTATTGCCTTTCTTGTATATTATACTGATATGGGTGAGTTTCTACAACTCTGGCACAACCACAGATATAAGGGACAGGTTATTAATTCTGATAATAGGTGAAGACAATTCAATAGCAGCAACCTTAAGGAGTTTAAGATCAATATTATCAAAAGCTGCAGATTTGGTGCAGGGATACACTGCAGGTGTTTATGCACCTCCAAAACTTTAACCACTTTAAAGTAGAACTATGGGTGACTTAGAGGGTGAATGAGAGGCCAAAATTTAGCAGCGCTGTTGATGGTAGATGAGAAGGTCATCCTTATGTATGAAGAAAGGTTGAAGAAACCAATGAACACATCAGCTATGGTTTGAGGATTATTACAACTGACAAAATGTATACACATGTCATGGAGTGGGAGTATAGCAGATTGTCACATGGCCAGTTTATACATTTCCAGAAACGACTGGGGTTATAAACAGAGCACTACAAAAAGTTAGAGACGGCAGCTACGTAAACATGACTGGAGCCACGACGTGAAACCAAGTTACAAAGCACAAAGCAAGTCAGGCATCACAGGCTACTGAAATAGAAAAAAAACTAAAATAATAGGTACTATTAAAAAGCTAATATATTGCACACAAGTTACAACATTACAGCAGCACCCTCCCCACTTAACGCCAATGTTTCATGTTTTCCTACTGCTTTGTCAAGGTGTTAGGAATATGTGAAATTCTGATGTCTGGTGGAGAGGGTGCTTCTGTAATGTTTTAACTTGTGTACAATTGAAAGGCTGCATGCAGTTATGCAACGTGCATCAGCACATGCAGCCTTTCAAACAAAACCCCTGAGCTTTTTGCCATTATAGCAGAGGAACAACTGGATTGGGTAGCAAGCACTGAAACATGGTTATATAATTACCACACCTGGGATATTAGCATACTAGGCTATGCACTTTTCTGCAAGGACTGGAAAAATAAGAGATGAAGGGGAGGTTGCAGTACATTTCAAAGAAGGAATATAGGTAACAGAGATTCAACAGGAACACAGCAATGCAGAAGTCCTATGGATCATTCTAGGACCTGGGGGCAGGTCTCCTATCCACTGGGTGTCATGTATAGGCCCCAGCCCAGGACTCTGAAGTTGACAAGGAGCTTCTTGAGACCATTCACTCAACTGCTGACAAAGGGGAGCTGCTTCTGGTCGGGACTTTAATCTACCAGACGTAGACTGGTACATGAGCACAGCTTCCACACAAAAGAGCTGAGACTTTCTCATCACTCTTAAAGAAGCTGGGTTGAACCAACTAGTGGACTCACCCACCACAGAGAAAGCAATCCTGGACCTGGTTCTCACTAATAGTCCCAGAATATCTAATGTCCATGTTGGAATCAATCTGAGATCCAGTGATCATAAGTCTGTCTGGCTACAAATCAATAATATGGTGGTTCCAGGACACACCAGACTAAAGTTATCGACTTCAAAAAAGCTGACTTCCAGAAAATGTTATCCAGCATTAAAGCACTGCTGAAAGACAGATCCACAGCGGATGTACCGTAGAAGCTTGCTACAAAAACTTAAAAGACTCACTGAATGTGGTAACAGCAGACTGCACAAAGCTAGTAACTAAATCTACTGTAAAAGGAAGAGAAACACCCTCTGGTTTACTGGAGAGATAGCACTAAAGACTAAAGGAAAGAATCAAGCCTTTAGGCAGTTTAAGGAGTCACAAAAGGAAGGGGATAGGGAGCTCTATATGGAGAAGCTCAAGGAGGCTGGAAAGGCTATCAAGTTAGCAAAAGCACAAATGGAGGGAAAATAGCACGAGGAATCAAGAAGGGGGACAAAACCTTTTTTAGATACATCAGTGAAAAAAGGAAGAGCAAAGGGGGGCTAGTCAGAATGTCAACAAGTAATGGTCAGATAGTGGAAAAAGATGAAGAGAAAGCTAAAGCACTCAATACATTCTTTTGCTCAGTCTTCACTAGTGAGCAGAATGGTAGTGGTCCGGCACTGAACAGAACAGAACACCCTGCACGGGAGGCAGACACAAGTCCCTTCACAAGGAAAAGGGTGCTGAAAGAACTAGAAAAACTGAGGACAGACAAAGCCATGGGACAGGATGGAATTCACCCAAAAATACTAAGAGAGTTTCGAGAAGAAATAGCTGCACCATTAGCTGAACTATACAATGAATCTCTGGAAAGCAGCAAGGGGTCCCTTGACTGGAAGTGGGCTACTGTGGTACCCTTGCATAAAAGTGGCAACAGGGAGGAGGCAGGAAATTTACCGCCTGGTCAGCTTGACCTCAGTGGTGGGTAAAATCAAGGAGATGCTCCTTAAAGAAAGGATAGTAGACTTCCTAAAAGAGGTAGGAAAACTCGATCACAAACAACATGGATTTACCGCAAGTAGATCTTGTCAGATTAACCTTATTGAATTCTTCGATTGGGTGACCAAAGCAGTGGACTGGGAGGCGACAGTGGACGTGGTGTACCTGGACTTCAGCAAGGCCTTTGACACCATCCCACACAGGAGGCTGGTCAACAAACTTGAACAGACAGGTGTCAGTCATAAGATAGTAAGCTGGGCAGTGCACTGACTGCAGGACAGAACTCAGAAAGTCATAGTAAATGGCATCATGTCAAAAGAGGGTTTTGTGGCCAGCAGAGTTCCTCAAAGATCAGTGCTGGGTCCAGTCCTCTCCAACATATTCATCAGCGACATTGCTGATGGTCTTGAGGGCAAAGTCTGCTTGTTTACTGACAATGCAAAACTAGGTAATAGGGTGAACAATCAGGAGGGAGCCTCCAGTATGAAGGAGGATCTCAAGAAACTTGAACAGTGTTCCAATGACTGGCAATTTAGATTTAATGCTAAAAGATGCAAAGTGATTCACCTGGGAAAACAGAACCCAAGTACTCAATACTTCTTATATGGGTATCGACTTGAAGAGATCAGGACTGAATGGGACTTAGGCATAATCATAACGGACAACCTTAAAGCAGGGAATCAATGTGAAAAAGTGGCATAAAAAGCAAGCAGCATCCTCGGATGCATAGGCAGGGGATTAACTAGCAAGAAACAAGAAGTGATCATTCCACTCTATAGATCCATGATGAGGCCACACCTGGAATACTGCATCCAATTCTGGAGGCCTTATCTGAAGAAGGACATAGAGCGTTTGGAAACAGTTCAGAGAAGGGCCACAAAGATGGTGCAGGGCCTCCATCACAAACCATGAGTCTAGACTCTAAGACCTAAATGTATACTCCCTGGAACAGACAAGGAGCAGAGGGAATATAATAGAAGCATTCAAATTCATCAAGGGTATAAACATTGTTCAGGTAGACAAACTCTCCCATGCAAATGGAGAGGCGCGTACAAGAAGGCACAGTCTACACCTGAGAGGGGGAAGGCTCAGAAGCAATATCAGGAAGTACTTTTTATGGAGAGGGTAATAGACACATGGAACAACCTGTACCCAGAGGTGGTTGCAGAAAAGATGGTGAATGTATTTAAACATGCATGGGACAGGCACTATGGTATAAAGAAAAAACGCAAAATATAGGGGACCGGGTAAGATTCATGAGCAGACTAGATGGGCCATTCAGTCCCCATCTGCCATCAAATTCTTATGTTCTTATGTTCAAATTTGCCTTTTAACAGTACCTATTGTATTGCTTTTTTTCCTATTTTGGTAGATCATAATGCTGGACTTGCTTTGTACTTTTCTTACTTACCAGAGGAGTTTTAGAGCATCCTATAGTAAGTACTCTTATTTAGGTGAATAGCTTTTTTGAATTCATTTCTGAGGGTATGATATTTTACACAGTCAATGACAAGCTTAGTGGCCTTATACACAGACCAGGATTTATTCCTTGCCTTGATCAGTCTGAGGAGTGGTCTGTCTAGCCATTTGGTAACAGGGCCCCAGACTCTCCTACAATAGTGGAGGGACATGTTTGCCTGCTGTCCACAGAAAATTTGATTAAAGTGAGAGACAACCAGATTAATATCACTGATGTTCCAGAGATAAGATCAGTCATTGCCCACAACATCTTATTTGAGCAGGGTTGAATTAAATTGAGAGTGATCTCAAAAATAAAGAAGTCTCGAGGGCACCTTTGAGGATTTAGCTCTCCAAATACAGAAGACTGGTGAATAGTCACTAATTACATCAGGGGGCATTCCAGAGATGATGATCCTGTCAGCCCGGGTGTTAGGATTCAATCAATTAAAGAGGCCTTGCTCCCATTAAATAAGATTCTAGTGGGGTCAGAGATAATTTAGGTAAGATAAAGCTTACTGGTGAAAGATTTTGCTAGTAGCTTGGCAGAAGACACCAGGAGAAAGGACTGGTGTGTGACTGGACTTCTCTACTGGGACTAAAGAAGTAGAACTCTTGTACTTGGAACTTTAATTTAGGGTAAAAAAACTAACAAACAAAACAAAAAAAAGTGTGTGTTTGAGTTAACTGAACTGAATGGTTATCTGAACAGTTATCTAGGTGTAAATCTCAGGTGATTGAAAGGACTTGATAGCTGTGAGGTTTAAATTACTTGTAGAAATATCTAGTAAGTAGGGGGAGTGGCTTAGCTAGAAGGAAGCTACATTTAACATAGAAACATAGAAACATAGACTTTGACTGCAGATAAGGACCACTTGGCCCACCCAGTCTGCCCATTTCCCTACCTACTGGATAAGCTGCAGATTCTAGTTAACCAACAGCCTACTTCCTGCCACCCCCCAGTACAATTGCCTTGTGTCTGTCCCATGCATGTTTGAATTCCCCCACTGTTTTAGCCCCAACAACCTCCCCAGGAAGGCAGTTCCATGCATCCACCACTCTCCATGAAAAAGATTTCCTCACATTACCCCTGAGCCATCCCCCCATTATCTTTAAATTGTGACCCCTTGTTCTTACACATCTCTTTTTCTGAAAGATGCTACCCTCCTGGACTTTGTTGATTCCCTTGAGGTACTTGAACATTTCTGTCATATCCCCCCTGTCCCTCCTTTCATCAAGGGTATACATATTAAGCTCTCTCAGTCTCTCTTCATATGTTTTCTGATGCAGACCCTGCACCATTTTAGTTGCCCTCCTCTGGACTGCTTCCATCCTATGTCCTTGCGTAGATGAGGTCTCCAAAACTGCACACAGTACTCCAGATGGGATCTCACCAACTGTCTGTACAGAGGGATAACCACTTCCCTTTTTCTACTTGTGATGCCCCTTCCTATGCATCCTAGTATCCTGAGACTGCCTTAGAAAGATTTTGCTAGTAGCTTGGCAGAAGACACCAGGAGAAAGGACTGCTGTGTGACTGGACTTCTCTACTGGGACTATATTGCCCTCCTTTCTTCCCCTCCACCCTCCCACCCAAAGCTAGTTCTACTTTTATAGGCACAGAATTTAACTGACAACAGGAACTTCCTGTTTGGGAGCAGGAATTGAGTGATCACAGAGCCACCAAAGACCCACCATCCTAGAAGGGCAAGAGTAGCTCCCCGCCCCCATCTAGCTGCTGGAGGTCTGCCTCTGAGCAAGTAAGGGGTCTACTGAGAAATATAAGATATTCTTGTCTCAGAACAGGACAATCAGGAGCTTAAAGGGCACACAGGCAGAAAGTAAGGAGAGTGAGAAAAAAAATGAGGAAAGAGTAAGGATTGCAAACAGTTAAGGGGCCAGAAATAAGACATGATGGGAGTGGTGCAGAGCAGTAGCTGTGGAGCAGCAGTCTTCCGGGAGATGTTCTGGAGGATGCGGTGTTGTCCCATCTGCAGGCACCTCTGGGCTGAGGAGGAGGTTGCTCATCTCCAGGCTGAGTTGGCCAGGATTTTTGGGACCTCCTCTTCCATCCAGGGACCACCAGTGCCACTGCCGCTGCCCCAGAGGTTGCCAAGAAAGAGGAGCGTGTTGGACCACAGTGGCTCAGGGAGGTGAGGGTGGTGGAACAGAGGCACATCCCTCCAGTTGTACCTCTCCACAATTCCTGTGCCATTCTGGTAAAGTGTGGTTCCTCTATGGAGGCACCCGCAGTGGAGACCAAGGAGGATGCTGGGAACCTCCACAAACGAGACCCACAGGAGGGTGGCAGGAGAACCTGCAGGGGAAGGAAACAACTCCTGGTGGGGCACTCCATTGTTAGGAAGGTGGAACTGGGGGAGGAAGGGGAGAGGGAGGTAAGGTGCCTGCCTGGCACCATGGCTTGGAGGGACAGGGAGCGAATCCTCAGGATTGCCAGAGCAGCTGCACAGGGAAGGGAGCTGTATGTCATTGTCCACTTAGGGACAAATGACCTGGCTAAGAAAGGGATTAGAGAAGTGCAGGAAGAGTTTGTGGAATTGGGGAGGGGCCTTAGACAAGTAGCACGCACGGTAACCTTCTTGCAGGTGCTGCCCATCTATGGCATAGGAGAGGCTAGGGTGTTCCGCACCATGGGATTCAATCAGTGGTTGAAAAACTGGTGTGGAGCTCAGGGATTTGGCTTCATTGGGGACTGGGAGTCCACCTAGAGTGATACAAGCCTATACTGGCATGATGGGCTGCATCTGTCCAGGAGGGGAACCAGGATCCTAAATGATAGGTTTAAATGCTTCATTGGCAAGCATTTAAACTAGCCAAGGGGGGAGGCACTGGAAAGAAGCAGGGAAATCCTAGTCCCCCCAAAAATCAAGGTAGTAAGTGCAGTAAACACCAACATAGACGTGCCGATACGGAGAAGGGCAGGGGTAAATGGAGAAAGTGACAAAGGCAAAAAGGACAGGGATGTGGCAAAAAGGAGTAAGGCCATCAGGAAATGGAGGGTAATGAGTACCAATGCCCGTAGTCTGGGCAACAAGCTCCCTGAGCTGGTGGCCTTGATGCAAGAGGGATGCCTGGATATCGTAGCAGTCACAGAAACATGGTGCACAGAGAACCATGACTGCGATGTTAACATACCAGGGTACAGAACCTACAGAAGAGACAGGCAGGGGAGAAGAGGGGGAGGAGTAGCTCTCTATGTAAAGGAAGGGATAAAAGCAACTGAACAAAAGAGTAAACAGGGAGGTGAGGAGGCACTGTGGGTCACCTTGGAGACTGGAAAGGGCACCACAATCCGAACAGGGGTTGTGTACAGACCCCCACATCGGGGGGAGGGAATGGACAAGGATATACTAGAAGGCATTCTTAGAATGGCAGAGAAAGGGGAGATACTGTTGATGGGAGACCTGAATATGCCAGATGTTAACTGCAGAACATTTGCTGCAGCCACATCCAAGAGCAGGGCCATTCTTGATGCCCTACAGGTAGCAGGCCTTAGACAGCTAGTTTCAGAACCCACTCGTGAGGGAGCAATCTTAGACCTCATACTCTCAAACGGAGGCAGTGAGAGGATCTCAGATCTAGAAGTGGGCTGCCATCTGGGAACAAGTGACCATTAAACAGTGTGGTTCACGTTAAACTCAGCTACAGAGTCAAGCCATACAAAAGTGAGGGTACTGGACTTCAGGAGGGCTGACTTTGGCAAGATGGGAGAGTGCCTCAGAAAAGCACTAGCAAACAGGCTAGAAGGAGTGTGGAGCAACAATAGGGAATCATCAAACTGCCATCACAGAGGCAACAAGCCTTTGTGTGAAGCAAATAAACAAACTCAAATGAAAGAAAAAGCCACTATGGTTCTCAAAAGAGGTGGCTGTGAAAGTCAGGAAGAAAAAGATAGCATTCCGGAAGTATAAGGAAACACAGAAGAAGCAGGACAGAGAGCTGTACCAGTTAAGGCAGAAGAAAACAGGGAGGGAAGTCAGAATAGCAAAGGCCCAAACTGAGGAAAAGATAGCCAACTCAGTTAAGAAGGGGATAAAACCTTTTATAGGTACACAGTGAGCGTAGAAAGACAGAGGGATAGTGAGGCTGAATAGAATGAACGGTGGGTGGGCAGAGGGGGACAGTGAAAAAGCAGGGATACTGAACGAATATTTCTGCTCAGTATTCACAAAAGAGGAGGGGCGGCTTAATCCAAGTAACAGAAGCACTCTTGATAGGGGGTTGATCCCAGTCCTTTCACAGAGAAAGGGCTCTGCAAGAACTCCTAAAAACTGAAGGTGGGCAAAGCAATGGGGCCTGATGGAATTTACCCAGAATTCTAAAAGAATTAAGGGGAAACTAGTGAAACCACTGGCTACTCTTTAATAAATCATGGGAGGATGGTGTGGTACCTGAGGACTGGAGGAAGATGGATGTGATTCCCTCACAAAAGTGGGACCAAGACAGAGGCAGGAAACTACAGACCTGTCAGTCTGACCTCTGTGGTAGGGAAAGTGATGGAGTCACTTGAAGGAAAGAATAGTTGAGTACCTACAGGCCAGTGGGGCACAGGACCCAAGGCAGCATGGGTTCACAGTGGAAGGTCATGTCAGATGAATCTAATAGATTTCTTTGACTGGGTAACCAAAGTAGTAGACCAGGGAGGGTCTGTGGTCATGGCCTACCTAGACTTTAGCAAGGCAGTGCGACAGTCCCACACAAAAGATTAATAGTCAAATTAACTAGCCTATGTGGGTCCCAGGTGGTAGCCTGGGTAAAACATTGTCTGGACAACAGGACACAGAAGGTAATTGTAAATGGAGTCCACTCTGAAGAAAGAGGGGTTACTAGTAGGGTACCGAGGTTCAGTATTGGGTCCAGTCCTTTTTAATGTCTTCATAAGTGACATTGCAGAGGGACTGGAAGGAAAAGTATGCCTCTTTGCAGATGACACAAAGATCTGCAACAGGGTTGATAGACAAGGAGGTGTGGAAAGGATGAGAAGGGACTTGGCAAGGTTGGAGTAATGGTCAGAAGTATAGCAGCTAGGATTCAATGCAAAGAAGTGCAAATAATGCACCTGGGAAACAAGAACCCAGGGAAGAATACACAATGGGGGGTAGTAACAACAATAAAAGGAAAGGGACCTGGGGGTAATCATATCAGATGACCTTAAGGTTAGGGGGCCACTGTGAGAAGGCAGTAGAGAGGGCTAGGGCATACTGGGATGCAGAGGAGAGGCAACAGCAGCAGAAAACAGGAAGTTGTTATCCCTCTGTACAGACAGTTGGTGAGACCTCATCTGGAGTACTGTGTCCAGTTCTGAGACCCCATCTCCACAAGGACATAGGATAGAGGCAGTCCAGAGGAGGGCAACTAAAATGGTGCAGGGTCTGCAAGAGAAGCCTTATGAGGAGAGACTAAAGGAACTTAATATATATACCCTTGAGGAAAGAAGAGGGGGCATGATAGAAACTTTTAAGTACCTCAGTGGAATCAACAAAGTCCAAGAGGGTAGCATCTTTCAGAAAAAGAGATGTGCAAGAACAAGGGACACAATTTAAAGATGGGGGGGTGGTTCAGGGCAAAGTGAGGAAGTATTATTTCACAGAGAGGGTAGTGGATGCATGGAACATCCTTCCTGAGGAGGTTGTGGGGTCTAAAACTGTGGGAGAATTCAAGAATGCATGGGACAGACATACGGCAATTCTTGTGGGGGGTAGGAAGAAGTAGGCTGTTGGTTAACAAGGATCTGCGGCTTCTCCTATAGGTAGGGAAATGGGCAGACTAGAGGGGCCAAGGGGTCCTTATCTGCCATCAAAGTCTATGTTTCTATGTTTCTATGTTACTATCAGACAGGTCAATATCTTTACATTTTGCACTAAGCCAGTCTATAGTGAAGTCCCCAAACAGTAAGAACTCACTGGGGCTGATTTTCAACCCCGTCCTTAGATTGGTGCACCATGTGTCAAACTGGCACCTGCAGCAAACTCAGGTGCACCAGGGACCCTGCACTGCGAGGGGAATGCTACAAGCTGGATGGCAGGCTTGTAGCAGCAGTGGCCAGGGATGGCCAGCCGTTCAGGTTGCTGGTGGGTTGTTTTGGCAGGATATGGCTCACAGACAGTTCATAATGGGGGAGGGAGTAGCAACAGCACATGACAGGGCCAGTGCATGGCTGCCACTGCCCAGTGCAGGTCTGTGTAGGGAGGGGCAGATGCACCACTACCACCACAGAGGGACTTTGAATGCTCATACCCACAATATACTGCCAGCCCCTCCAGCAGTGGCCTGTCAGGTGTTGGGAGCTGTGAGGGTGTCTTCACCAGGGGGGGGGTAAAGGGCTACCCCCACCCAGCAATTGCTCCAGGAGTGGCACACAGGATGTTAGACCAGCTCTAGGCTGGTCTAACAGCAACGGACCATGCACACTTTGGGGAGGCTTCCAAAATTCCACTGTAGTGGATACTTCAGCACTGCTCCAGTGCAAGCCCCCTTCCACCATGATGCACCGGTGTAGCTGTCATAAGGATGGCACAAGCCCAGTTGGTGTAGGTGGTCCCCCAAGTGGTGCAGGCTGTGTTACAAAATTGGGAATGATGCAAGGTGCAGTGTAAGCAGGCCTTTGCAATATTTCTCCTTGATGCAGGCACCTTGCATCATTCCCAGTATTTTGAAAATCAGGCCCATTATTTTTAATTTTGGGTCCCATAGTACACAGAAGGAGCTGGAGTGTTTGACAGCTACCAGCAGAGGAGATATAGGTGCAGATGTGGTACAAAATATTGGTCCCAACAAGCACGAGAAAAGCAAGACTAAGTTCAAAACCCTTATCAAGACAGACGAGGTAACTGGAGCAGAGAGCTTTAGGTTGGACTTAATGTGCACCATGGTTTCCCCAACCCTCCTGGAGCCAGGATAATCTTTTCTAATAAAGTTATTCTCAGGCACAACATAGAGGTAATCAGGGATAAAAGGTTTGATCTGAGTCTCAGTGACACCAGGTACATCAAGGTTGAAATGCTTGACCCATGCTAAGAGGTCAGCATGGTTTCTGATAAGGCTCCTGATATTCATATGGGCAATTTTTAGACACTTGCATTCTTGCCAAACACCTATAGTTATGATGAGGGGGTTCCACCAAGCTACATCAACAACAAATTTGTCGAATTCCAGTACATCAACAGACACAATGCCGACAGTCAGCATTGTGCCACCAGTAAAACAATGTGAATTTTGTGCGGGGTGAGTCAGGCAAAACACTGGGAGCTGAAGTTCCAGTGTACAGCGGGACTGTTACAGCAACCTGCCAGTTTATGTCGCTGTAATGGTCTTCGCTGAATAGGTTTTAATGTTTCGATGGTATACCTATGAGGTGGATAACTAGTGAGGGTCCTGCGTTGGGTTCAGTGTCCTCAGCAATGAATAAAAGAGAGAACCAACATTACTAAAGTGCATGGCCAGAGGTGGGAACCTAAAGACACAAAAGACCAATTGGACCTTTTATCAGGGCATAACCCACACATTGGAGTGTGTTATTGTGTATATAAAATGTTTCTCCCAGTACAAAAAAAAAAATGAAAATAAAAAATTCAATAATACAAATAAAAACTGTTACAATGTGTAAAGAATATGTTATTAGAAAAGTAGTCCTTGTTTAATGAAAACAAACCAGAGGGCATTACTGTCAATGTGTCCCTCCCCCACATACATACATCATCAATACTATATTACTTGTATGCCACCCCTCCATCCCCGTAGACTCAAACAGCTTTCACAGTCTTTTTTTTTATGTGAAGATTTTGTTTTTAGGCTGGCTTTTCCAATATGAGCAGTTTCTGTGTGACTGAATGTGTCCTTTTGTGGCTGTCATACTTAATGTTTTCTTGAAGCACTTTCCTATGAGTGACTGGTGCTGTAAGAAAGAAGGCATGTTTTATGAGTTTTTTTTAATTACATTATGTGTAGAACACCTAAAGGAGGAGTGGGTTTATGCTGAGTTTTTTATTACATTATGTTTAAAACACATAATGGAGGAGTGGGTCTAGGCTATGATTTTAAACCTTTCATGGTGGCACTCCGCTATATTCCTTTCATCATGGACAGTACAGGTCAGAGTTTCATTTTAAAATGTTTCATCAGCATCGTATCATGCTGTGAAAATGGTACAGAAAGAGATACTTTGTGTGCTTGGGGGGGAGTGGGTGTTTTTCACATTGAACAGAAGTTCCACTACTAGAAAGGTTTTAGAGATCACAGTCATCTTCCTACTGTGACATTGCTGACTTGGGTAGGGTGGTACACTGATACCTATGGCTATGGGACTTTACCCGGCATAAGTAGTGCTGATTGTAAAGTTATGGCCTAAGCTATCAACCAATCACATTTACGGACATTTTGTGCCCATTTTATAATCAAACATATGGTATATCCCCATTCTTATTTCCATATAGCAAAATATTTGTATTGTCAAAGTTTGATACATCCTGGGGTAGTGCTAGGTGAGCATGAATTAAAGGCATATGATCCATAATCAGAGTCAGGCAAGCAAGCGGACAGGAACTCACTAAGCCCAAGTAATATATGTTACTCTTCATGGATGCACTACGTAAGTTGACTAAAGCGGATAGGGACTGGGAATTCTAGAGAACTGTGTGGGCAACCCAGAGAGAGGTGGTCAGGACTACCCCATTAGTCAAGAACTAGAGTTGTACGAGTAAAACAAATAAAGAAACATTAATGTGGCTATGTCATCACAGTTGAGTGGGTAATCCCAGAACAGTTACTTTGACTATTATTTATTATCTAAAGTAGACAGCAGTTGCTTAGCAGATTCAGATTCAGACATTCAGCTAGTAACAAACTGTAGCAACAGATTAATTGGTAATTTGTCAGTTTCTTATATTTTAGGGTGTGAGCAGATGTGTGTTGTATAATATGCCTTTACTTTTGGTAAAACTGTTACCTTGGCATCTGCAGGCTGTTTACTGATGCACAGAGAGTATGGCAGCCAGCAGCCTCCATGGTTGACTCCAAGGCAGACTCGTGGTGTCCTTCGTGCTCATCCTTAGTGTCAGGAATGCAGCACAAAAGGACCATTTGAGGGGCAAGAAGGAAATACCCATAACTGTCCTGGATGCACAGCTCAGCAGGGCTCCTGACAGAGCTTAGGCAGCTCAGGGAGGTGAACAATATGTGGAGGGGTGGGCAACGGCAAGGTGAGCCCCCCATTATCCCTGTAGAAGTCATGCAACATCTGCCTCATGGCAAGGTTGATTGACATCTTTAGGAGCTTGGAAGAAACAGACAGATTCTTTGTCCCACCTCTGCCACCCTCTGATTGGCTCACTGTCAGTGGAAGAGGTGTGGGTCATCAGGACTACCAACAGAGCTTAGGCAGCTCAGGGAGGTGATCAGTGTAGGGGAGGGGGTGGACAATGGCAAGGTGAGCCCCCTCACAACCCCTATAGTATTTCCACTATATTAATTTGCAGATGAAACAAAGATCGGAGTTATTATAAAATTCTGATTAAGGACTGTGATGATACACAAAGTAACCTGAATTGCCTAGAATATTGGGCAGCTGAATCAGGGATGAAATTTAACCCTGACAAGTGTACTGTCATACACTTTGGGGGAAATCCTAGGCACACTTATCATTGCATGTGGTACACTACTGTACTACATGATAATAATAGTAATAGAGGGAGAGATATTTAGGGATGATGGTAACTAGAAATGTTGTGAAGTAAAACTTCACTCATGAATTTCAAGTGAAGCACTGAAAATTCGAGCTTTGAGAAATACATGAATTTTGGGATGGCCGGCTGAAATTTGCATCATGCGAATTGTGCAAATCTTGTGGCAAAATTCACATATGTTTGCCATGAAGTGTGAAAATCGTGGGTGAAGTGCAAAACTTGCAGGCAAAATGTCACACTCCATGGCAAAAATCTGCAATTTGAGGGCTGTGAATTATGCAAATTGCTCGAAATTCACTCCATGAATTCTGCAAAATCCACAAACAAATTCACGTAAAAAATTTTGTGGACTTCGCACGTCTCTAATTGTAACAATGACTTAAAATGGAATGTTCAGATGAATACAGCAGTTAAAAAAATGCCTTGAATAGTAGACTATATATCCTGGAATATCAAAGTAAAGTTAAAAAAATCCTTAGCCTCAAGATATATATCACCTGTGAGACGACACCTAGAATATGCCATGCAGGTCTGGAACCTACACGCCAAGGGTAATATAAGAAAAAGTACTGTATAAGGAAGATTCACAGGACTGATTATAAACCAGAATGGAAAACCCTGTGAGGAAAGACTAAGTGCAATGAACTTATATACACGGAAGAGAAGGAGACAGAGGTGATATGCTCCCAACATATAGAGCTAGTAGGGACACCAAACTAGCAGAATCATTGCACCTTAAACTGAGTAAAAATATTAATGTCAATAGTACAAACAAACCTAAATACACAGGTGATTTATTTAAAAGTGGCAAAAGAAAGTACAGCTTTATTTAATAAGAGAAGTGGTAGAATGTAATACAACAGGCAGCTTTAAACACTAGCTAGACATACTGTATTGATTGATAAAAATGATCATCGTTGAGGACTAGTTCTGTGAGAGCAGATGGACAATTAAAAAGAGAGTCTGATGATGAGGATTCAGAAGAACGTGAGTTTGTTAGAAAGAGGCAGGATTCACAAAAACCTGCAAAGCACAACTCAAATGATTGTTCTGCTGTTTGTGGGTGGGCAGGTGTGAAATTTTGCTATTCACAGTCATAGAGTGGTATGCTACCTGACTGTGAATAGCACCAGGACGGGGCAGCACTAACAATGTAAATCCACCACTAACCCAACTAGCATTGCCTCAACATCCAGCCAGTAGAATGGCTACACAATGAATAGCATAGGTGCTCTATTTCCTATTCACTAAAGCAGACATGTACTGGGTGTACTGGGCATGCAATGTGCTATGTGTCCATTTGCATGCCCATTATGGGCCCATTGACATAGACTGCTGTAGCTTAGGGCATCCCCAAGCCCCTGCCCGATGCAGCCGCAGTCCCTGGTGGTCTAGTGGCCCCACCGCTGTTTGCCAATCGCCATTCCGAGTATTTAATATTAGGTTCCCTGATGGTGTAGTGGCCCGCCCCTGTCTTGATCACCATTCGCCGTCTGTATAGTTTAACAAAACAGCAGAATGCCCTCTTGCTACTGGAACCCTTCCCCCTTGCTGATTGCCAACCTGAATCCAAAAATAAATATATCCACAATCTTCCCTGGTGGTTTAGTGCCCCCCCTCATCACCGATCACTGGACCATGACAGAAAAAGTCTGTCTCTCTGGTGATCTATTGGCCCCATCCCTGTACTGATCTACATATGTAGGGGTCAGGTTGGGGGGGCACAGGGCACCAGGGTTGATTTATTTTTTGTATCAGGTGGGTGATGGGGTGGGGAGTGTGATCACTAGCCACCAGGATACTATTTAGTTTATAATGGGCTGGCAACTGGAGAGTATGGGGGAAAACAAATTCCACCAGGGCATACAATTCCTTTTGTTTTTTTTTAACTGTGGCCCTGGTAATCAGCAATTGGGGAAGGAGAGGGAACCAATGCCACCAGACGCTACAATATTGTACCTTCCTTTCATAATATGGGAACGGCAGTCAGCGATCGGGACAGGGGAGGGACCACTAGACCACCATGGAGATAGCCTTTTTCTATTATGGACCATTGATCAATGATGGGGGGGCACTAAACCACCTGGAAAGATTGCAGATGTATTTATTTCTGGGTTTGGGATGGCAACTTTTTTGAATACAGGAACAATTACATTCCCATTTCAGTTTGACAGGAACATGTCCATCTGTAGGATGCAATGAGGAACTCAGGGACCTATGTTCCAAAAGCATAAGCTTGTTCCTCATCAAAGCCCATCCTATGTGCAATTAAATGCAATGCCCTAAACTCACTACATTCAAACAAGTTCTGAGTACAGTGTGAGTGCCCTAAATGTATGGCATGTGTTTAGGCATTTTTCTGCAAAAAACAAAAATATCAAAATCCTTGTTGTGCACATCCTAAACTGTTGTGTGCATTCCAAAGTGTTGTGTGCATTTGAAACAGTTGCTGTATGCAGTTCAACGTGCATAAATTTTAAATTTGTGATTTCCCCCACACACAGATATTTACTAACCATGCAGAGTGCAAAGTTATACCCTTTAATATGTAAAAATCTGTAAATGTCAATTTAATTTCATCTGTAGAACAGAACAAAGAAACAGCAAGTGTTTTACTTATGGGGAGACCTTTCTGTCACTCTTGTTTAAAAAAGATATACTATATAACACAGAAACATAGAATTTGACGGCAGATAAGGACCGCTTGGCCCACCCAGTCTGCCCATATCCCTACCTGATGGATAAGCTGCAGATTCTAGTTAATCAACAGCTTACTTCCTCCTGACCCCCACTAGAATTGTCTTATGCCTGTCCCATACATTCTTGAATTCTCCCACTGTTCCTGACTCCACAATCTCCTCAGTAAGGCTGTTCCATGAATCCACAACTCTCTCTGTGAAAAAATACTTTCTAACATTACCTCTGAGCTGTCCCATCTTCAAATTGTGCCCCCTTGTTCTTGCATATCTCTTCTTTTGAAAGATACTACCCTCTTGTACATTGTTAATTCCCTTGAGATACTTGAAAGTTTCTATCATGTCCCCCCTCTCCCTCCTTTCCTCAAGGGTATTCAAATTAAGTGCTTTAGTCTCTCCTCGTATGTCTTCTGGTGCAGACCTTGCACCATTTTGGTTGTTCTCCTCTGAACAGCCTCCACTCTGTCTGTCTTTGAGGAGATGGGGCCACCAGAATTGCACACAGTACTCCAGATGGGGTCTCCCCAGCTGTCTGTAGAGAGGGATAACAACTTCCTGTTTTCTACTGCTAATGCCTCTCCCTATGCATCCCAGTATCCCCCCAGCCCTCCTTACTGCCTTCTCACATTGCTTGCCCACCTTTAGGTCATCTGATATAATTACTCCTAGGTCTCTTTTGATTTTTGTTGTTATTAACTCACACCCCACTGTGTACTCTTCCCCTGGGTTTTTGTTTCCCAGGTGCAAAACCTTACACTTCTTTGCATTTAATCTGAGCTACTACGTATTTGACCATTCCTCCAACCTTGCCAAGTCCCCTTTCATTCTTTCCACCCCACCTTGTGTATCAACCCTGTTGCATCATAAATGTACATTTACATAAATGTAAAATCAAAAACACATAACTTGGCTTGCATATCCATCTCGGGGCTGAGATGACAGCATTGACCTGTTGAGCTTTGCTCTCGAGGTTCATACGCCATCATTTCATTTTGGAGGGGCAGGAGGTCAGAGAGCTGGGGGCTAGGGAAATAGAGGTAGGGGCAAATGCCATTAGGGGAGATGAGAGAGAAGTCACAGAGGTCAAGGAGGATGGGGCTCAAGGCAAAGATCTGTGGGAGGTGGAACTGAGAAACAGGAAGGCAGAACAAACACCATTAACTCGGAGAAGAAAAACTGCGACACAGGGAAATCAGAATGAAAAAGGGGGCAGGGTGCTATTGATTGGTGACTAGATCTTAAAAGGTGTCAAGTGGGGAACCAGAAATAGCACAGTTTGGGTGTAGTGCATGCCAGGCATTATGGCACTGGAGGTGATACACCACATTCCCTCATGGCGGAAGGAACAAGATGGGAAATCACATCTGGTGTTCCATTTGGGGACAAAAGACTTGGAGGGGAATAGCCTCTTGGAGGTACAGGCAAGGTTTAAGGCACTGGCTAGGTTTTGCAGTAGTCTAAACTTCAGATCTTTAGCCTTTTCAGAGGTATCACCAGTGCCCGGACCTAGTACAGAAAGAAAACATAGGACAAAGCAGTTCAATAGTTGTCTGTGCTAGAATGACATCATTCTTTCAGACAGTTTATAATTTCTATTCACACTCTCCTATCTTCTTCTCTTATTCTAGCTATCCCTTAATTCATATCAAGGTGGCCAACCTGATATTCTACATTGCTTTTGCTTTTCTATTCCTTTTTCCCTTTAAGTACAGCCTGACCCCCCCCCATTCATGGGAAATCTTTAAAAGTACACTGAGAACCAGATTCATATGATATTCCCCTGTTTAAGGTACCCAGTTGATAATGAAATGAGTATCCTGATAAATATTATGTCAAGGCTGTTAATTAAGAAAGCCCCGACAAAATGAGTGACGATCACACACTCGCAGCAGCCTATGCTTGAAGATGCGACGATGCATGGCAGGCACACAGCCTAGTGTGCGCATGATCATGAAGGAACTACAGCCCAAAAATAAAGTTTTAAAATAAAAGAAGTAAACTGCTGGTTGCAGTTTCAGAGCGTCTGGGCTGGCTGTAGTTGTAGAGAGAGCCCTGCCAAGATACAGGAGCCGCTTCAGGCTTGAGGAAATAGAGCACAGGTACAGGGCTTATGGGCGGGTGTTAAATGCCTGAGTAAAAGCCAAAGAAAGGCAAAATTAAGCACACTGGTGAGTGTAGGGGACTTAGAAAATGTCCCTCTACCGAATGCTTGCCATATATGGCTGGGAAAAGTGTAAATTGCAGTGCAAGCGGTGCAAAACTGAGGAACTGCACAGCAAGGTTCAAAAATGAAATGTGGAGCCAACGGCTGAAAGATTTCAGCCATCTGTTAAGAATAGGAGTTTCATTAGAGAGTTATTATTAAGTTTCTGTTTCCAAATGAAGAAAGGACACAAGGTTTCTTTTTTAGTTAAGCTGCCAAGTATCTCCTAGTGCCTTGCAAATAAAAGAATCATGTTTATTTTAGTTTCTTGATGTTTCTAACACAGAGAGTCATACCCTTGCAGATATAAACAAATAAAGGATAGCGCCCTCGTCTGTTTGGGTTTCCCAAGGCTAATGACTCTGTTTCTTCTAGCAAATAGCAAAGGTACCATGTTGTGATACAAAGAAATAACATAATAATTATCCAGTTCTGCAGTGTAATTGAGAAGGTCCTGCTATAGGGCTGGCAGCCCCTGAAATTACATGTTTTATGGACCAAAGAGAGATGATGTCACATAGTGGGAGGAGCTAAGATATTTCTCTGACATCATTACCCTTATAATTAAGCTTTTCGCTCTCTTCTATGTAACTTACTGTGTTGGGTAATAATCTGTTTAAATGATAAGAAGACTAGCATGTTGCTAGACTTGTTAAAATATGTTTATAATGTATAAAGGGGGGTCAGAAGATCTTTTCTTCTTAATTATGGTGTCACCTGACTTCTGAGGTCACCCCTTGTTGATATAAAAGTGTTCCTTTAGGGGGCAAAGATTAGATAGGTGGTCAGTAGCTTCCTGACCACAGTGTAAGAAGTAGCTGATAGGAACCAAGTGTGCAGGCTTTCACACAAAGAGAAAGGACTCAGGAATGTTTTTATGTTTTGTTGAAGAATCATATCCTGATGTGATTTAAGGGTGTGAAGGACTAACACCTTTTACTTTTCCTTTCTGTAAATATTGGATTTTTTTTTGTTTTTTTCTGCTTTTGGACAATAAAATGATAAACACAGATGTTTGTGTTTTTTTGTGCAATTTATTCTGTTTGATTGGTCTGTTATTTGAACCCACATTACCACATTGGCTAATGAAATGGTGTAGGCAGATGGGGTATGGGCTAGTAGGGGAATGGGGGGGGAACATGGGATGATAACAGTCTCTTTGCCCCTGACAGGCTGCAACTTAACAGAGAAGGGGCAGCTGTACTAAAATGTACACTGGGATTTTTCAAAAAGCATATTAATTTAAACTGAATGGGGGTGGGGGGGTAGTAAACCACACAAAACAACAGCTGAGATGCAGGGCCCTCACCCGTCCTGGGGTAGGGATGAACTGGCAGGTTCTGGCACAGCTTTGGGAAAGGGGGAAGGGGGGACAGTGGTGGAGGGGTTTAGTGGCAAACGCTAGGCAGTTAAACAAGATGGAGGACTTGACAGGCATCATTGTGCACAAAGGACTGGACATAATTGCAATCACTGGAACTTGGTGGACAGAACACCACATGTGGGAGACAGCTAGCCCTTGCTACAGATTGTTCAGGAAGGACAGGAGAGACAAGAAGGAGGGGGTGGCTCTATACATAGGGGAAGACAAAGGTTATGGAGGGGCAGGAGGGGGGTTGGGAAACTGAACTCCTTTGGGTGACTGTGCAGAAGGACTGGGGAATCCTTGAGACTAGGGGTATTTTACAAACCACCCACACAAGGGGAAGAACAGGACAGACTGATGACACAGGCGACTGCAAGAATGACTCTCAAGGGAGAAATGCTTCAGGTCGGGGATCTAAAGCTCTCAGACATGGACTGGAACATCCCAGATGCAGCTTTGGCTAGAAGAAGGGAGATTCTATAGGCACTGCAGGGGGTGTTCCTTCAGCAGTTGATTAAGGAACCAACTAGGGGAAACAACCTGCTGGACATGGTCTTAATGAATTGGGAGAATGTGGAGGAGGTTGAGGTGGGTGAATTGCTACAGAACAGTAACCACTGGATGGTCAGATTCAAGGTGAGAGCTGGGAGGGAGGTGCTAGACTTCAGGGGTGCAGACTTCAACAAGCTGAGAAGGAAAGTGAGGGAGAGCACGGTAGGCATGGAGCTGATAAATGATGTGGAGGAGTTATGGGGAGTGATTAGGGACTAGGTGAGCGAGGCCACGCTAATGTGTATTAGGAGGGTTAGGAAGGGTACAAGATGCAGGATACCACTCTGGGTCATTAGAGAAGTGGCAAGAGTGGTCCGAGGCAGGAAAAGGGCTTTCAGGGAATACATGAGAACACAGAAGGAAGAGGACAGGGAGGCTTATTGAGGGATGAGGAGGCTAGCAAGGATGATAATAAGGAGGGAAAAGGCCAGCACTGAGGAAGGAATAGCTAAACGGGCAAGGAGAGGAAAGGAGACAAAACATTCTTTAGATATGTGGGAGAAAGAAGGAAGACTGGACAGGGGATCACACGGCTGGGGATTGAGGGAGGGAAGCCATTGGAAGAGGACTTGGATAATGCAAAAGAACTAAATAGGTACTTTTGCTCAATATTTACAAAGGAGGGGGAGGGGAGGGGGCCAGAGTTAAGGAGGATGGGAGGGGGCACAGCGTTGGATCCAAGTCCTGTCAGTGTAGAGAGGGTTAGGGAGGAACTAGATAGGTTGAAGGTGGATAAGGCCATGGGACTGGATGGGTTGCAGCTGAGAGTGATCCAGGAACTGAGAGAGGAGTTGGCTGCTCCACTGGCAAGGCTGTTCAACCTTCCTCTGGACTCAGGAAGGCCATATCCACCAACCCCCCCATTCAGTTACCTGTGTCACCCAGTCAAAGAACTCGATTAAATTGGAAGGGTGCCAGAGGACTGGAGGAGGGTGATCGTGGTACTGATACACAAGAGGGAAAGCAGGGAGCTGAAGGAAAACTACTGCCTGGTCAGTCTCACCACACTGGTAGAGAAGGTCATGGAGACACTCATTAGGGAGAGGATGGAAGACTAACTGGAGGAGAATGGGCTGCTGGATGACAGACAACATGGGTTTACAAAAGGGAAGTCATGCCAGTCCAATATAATTGAGTTCTTTGACTGGGTGACACAGGTAATTTAATGGGGGGGGGGGGTTGGTGGACATGGCCTATCTGGATTTCAGCAAGGCCTTCGACACCATGACCCCACAAAAAGCAAGTCAACAAGCTGGAAAGTATGGGTGTGGGGGACAAAATAGCTAGATGGGTAAGAAACTGGTTAGACAGAAGCCAGAAAGTGGTAAGTGAATGGGGTGCACTCCAGAATAGGGTGGGTAACAAGAAGGGTACCACAGGGGTCAGTGCTGGGACCCCTCCTTTTCAATATCTACACCAGCAATATAGTGGAGGGGCTGAAGGGTCGGGTGGTCCTCTTTGCTGATGAGACAAAAATCTGCAATACGGTAGACTCCACATGGGGTGCCGAGGACATGAAGCAGAACCTAAGAGCACTGGAAGGGTGGACAGACACCTGGCAACTACAATTCAATATCAAAAAGTGTGCAGTCATGCACCTGGGGCACAGGAACCCGAAGGCAGTGTACACCCTTGGGGGAGAGGAAGTTAGGGTTACAGAGCAGGAGAGGGATCTGGGGATAATAGTGTCTAATGACCTCAAGGTGGGTAATCAGTGTAGCAGGGTGGTGGGAAGAGTGTATGGGATGCTGGCGTGTATAGGCAGGGGAATCACTAGCAGAACAAGGAAGGTCCTGATGCCCCTATACCAAACCATGGTGAGACCACACCTGGAGTATTGAGTCCAGTTTTGAAGGCCATACCTGCCTAAAGAAATAGATATGATTGAAAGGGTTCTGAGAAGAGTGACCAAGATGATGCAGGGTGTGAAGGACAAATTGCATGAACAGAGATGTAGGGAACTGGGGCTATATGCATTGGAAACTGGAAGAGAGAGAGGGGACATGATAGAGACCTTTAAAAATGTCAAAGGCATAAATAAGCATGCCCAGAGGGTCTATTTCACAGGAAGGAAGGTACACAAACTAGGGTGCATGGCTTGAGACTGCAGGGGGGAACTACAGAGGCAATGTGAAGGGACAGTTCTTCACTGAGAGGGTGGTGGAAGCAATGAACAGGCTTCCAGAGGAGGTGGTGGGGACCAAAACAGTGTCAGGTTTCAAGAGAGCATGGAATAGACACATGGGGTTGCAGAGCAGTGGGATGGGTGCTTTCAGTGGGAAAAGGGATAAATAATGGGGGGGGAGGGCAGACTGGATGGGCCAAGGGGTCCTTTTCTGCTGACAAGTTATATGATTCTATGACAATGCTTTGTCATGTAGCTACTCATTGTTCTATATGTTCAAATATAGCCATTAGAGTGCAGCCCCGACAATGTGTTTTTGGTGCAAAGCAAAAACCCTGCAGACCACGGAGACATATGAGCCTATATCAAAGACAGAGGCTGTGAAGGGGAAACATAGCCAGGGCATCCCAAACCTATTGCACTTGCAGTAACATGTTACATTACAAAGTGCAAATGCAGATGACCCCATTATCCACACATGGTGCTAAATGGTCTTTTTGCATCTCAGTATGGCCTCATTACCTAGTGAGACCCAAGCATGTGCTCCTTGTAGTGCATAGACGGCTGTCTCTTTTGTATTTAGTGTGTGGTACCTCCCACATCTCTGGTGTCATGTATAAAGACAGAAAAAACAAAAACACAGTGCCTGTTTCTCCCCCTTCCTCAGACAATCCTATTATGCAGATTATTCCATACATCCCTGGTAGTCATGTGGTACCCCCTCTCATAACCTAAATCCCAGTCTACAATTAATGTCATAATTCACTGGTAGTCTTATGGCACCCTGTCCTACACTCAGTCCCAGAAAATGGTCTACTGCGAGACTCCAGCTGTTGGCACAGTCCCCTCTGCTAGTATGCACCAATTTTCCCATTACATTGGTATAAGAGTGGCAGGAGTGATCCAGCACCAACTTCATTTCAGCTTTGGTTTCAGCTTTGAGTTGAGCCTGAAAATTCAGTTTGGCTTTGACAATTATGCTGAACCCTAAATCCCAGTCTACAATTAATGTCATAATTCTCTGGTAGTCTTATGGCACCCTGTCCTACACTCAGTCCCAGAAAATGGTCTACTGCGAGACTCCAGCTGTTGGCACAGTCCCCTCTGCTAGTATGCACCAATCTTCCCATTACATTGGTGTAAGAGTGGCAGGAGTGATCCAGCACCAACTTCATTTCAGCTTTGGTTTCAGATTTGAGTTAAGCCTGAAAATTCAGTTTGGCTTCGACAATTCAGCTGAACCACTTCAGATCCCAATGAAATAATTGGCATAGGGTAAAGCAGACTAGAAAGGGGGAAGGGTGGCAGCATTGAGCTCAGCAATGAAGATGAATTACTGTAGCTAACTTGTGGTGGATATTGTTGCCATTCACGGAGCACATTTCACACTGACAGCTTCACCACCTACCTCAGAAGAAAGTGATTCTGAAGGTAGTTATGACAGCACAGAATCCCCAGGTTTTGGGGGAGGATTCAGTGGGAGGCTCCAGCATGAGGTCAGGCAGACTAGGAGGACCAGAAGGGGAGCAAAGGCGATGGAGGTGAAGGCAAAAAAGGAGAGGCAAAAGGAATTACAGCGAATATTGAATTTCTTCTATGGGAGTCAGGAGATCATCACTCAAGAGTCATGATAAGATGTAGATTACAAATCTAACTGAAATAGTTTTAACCTCTGCACAGAAAGAGGTTTCAAAGAAAGGCCTAGCCTTCGTTCCATCACTGAAATAAAGTGTTTTTCAACTAAAGGTGAATCTGTCCAAATGTTACAGATGTTTATATCTCAAAGCATTCTTTCATAAGTAGCCAAAAACAGCAATACCAAATAACTGGTCTACATGCCTGCACAATGAGATAAACAGGAAACACAACAAAATGAGAATGGGAGACACAATCTCATTCAAGAAAAAATAATTTTAATCCGAACCACACACCAAATGCTAAATTAACAACGTTCTTAGAGAACAGATACATTGACAAACTGCTAACAATGGAGAACATCAAAAAGAAAGAAAACGTGCCTTAGGTGGGATATGAACTAAGGTCACTCAAAACACGATTCCAATTGTGCTACCAGCTGCGCCAACAAAGCAGCTGAAAATCTAAAACTCCCAGAAACACCTTACTCTTTGTCTAATGCACAACCTGGTGCTGCACAGACAATTACATTCTGAATCACAACCCAAAAGAAAAAGAAGAGAGAAAGAAAGAAGTGCCTAAGCTGGGATTTGAACCTTAGCCACCCAAAATACCATTTTGATTGTGCTACCAGCTGTGCCAGCAAGGCAACTGGAAACCTGGGACTCACAGAAGCATCTTACAGCTAAGGCACTTATTTTCTGTCTTCTGTTTGTCTGTGTTACATTAATGTGCATAAAACACCCTTGTGATTGATAATGTAATTGTCTGGGCAGCAGCAGGCTGTGCATTAGAGAAAGAGTAAGGTGCTTGTGGGAGGCCCAAGTTTCCATTTTCCTTAGTGGTGCAGCTGATAGCACAAGAAGAATGGTATTAAGGATGGCCTGGGTTCAAATCCCAGCTAAGGCACTTATTTATTTCTGTCTTCTGTTTGTTAAGGTTCCATATAAGTGCACTTTGCACCCCTGTGATTACAAATGTAATTAGAAAAAGAGTACCGTGATTCTGGGAATTTTAGGTTTCCAGCTGCCTTGCTGGAACAGCTGGTAGCATAATCAGAATGGTATTCTGGGTGGACTGGGTTCAAAGCCCAGCTAAGGCACTTATTTCTTTCTCTATTCTGTTTGTATTCTATATGCACACACTGCACCCTTGTGATTGACAATGGAAAACATACCCATATACCTAAAATTGACAAAGGAACACAACAAAGCACTTAGAGTTATGAGAGCTGGACACTCTGACTATAAATGCTACAGATGGGGTTGGGGCTCAATTGTCTTATGGGGAAAATAGAAATACCTAACAGAAGTATATTAGTAACTTGGGAATAAAGTTCAATGATTACTGAGAGATTTGTCAGAGGAAATAAGCAAGAGAGGAAGGCTGCTGATCAATTCAGCTGAAGATTGCAAATGAATTACAAAACAAGAGCAGAATTCCTAGAGGTCACACATCCTGTAAGACAAACACTATACTGGCTACATAAGAACCACAAAAACTGTGAAGTGCCACCAGGAAGACTGGCTGTGAACAGTATGGGGTCAGCAGTGGAGCTAATATCACAGTTAGTTGATTGTTTCCTGATACTGTGGGTCACACAACTACCATACTATATTTTGAATATTAAATAAATTATCAGCATTTTAGAGGAAACTGAAATGAATGAGAACACGTGGCTTGCAACCTCAGTGATCAAAAGTCAATATCTGAACATTTCCCATGAAGCAGGAAATCAAGTGTTAGAAAGATTTCTAAGGCTTCACCAGTGACTGGCCCAGTGGTGTGGCAGACTGAAGCACTCCATCTGTACCGTCAATCTGGAATCAGGAATGGGCCAGGGTTGCCTGGGGGCTTGCAAGGAGATGGCGGATTGAGCATTCATAGACAACTCTCCTCATTTGAGGAGGGGGTCTGTGTGTGCCACTGTTTGCCTGACACCAAGTAGAGGCTAGGTGGTACAGCAACAGTAACAGCGGCTGCCTCTCGGAGGGCTGAGTGCAGGTGCCAGAGTACAGTAGTAGTACCAAATTAGTCAAGGGATTTTTAAGGATTTTTGGAAACCTCTATTGAGGATTGTGAAACCTCTGGTTAGGGATTTGTTTTGTTTGGTAGTGTGTTCACAGCTACCAGGAGAGGGTGCTTCCATCTGATAGTCTAGTTGAAGATCCATTAGATGATGCTTGAATACTGTAATAGGAACTAGCCATTTTCTGTAAATATAACAAAAGCAATTTTAGAGTATTTTTTCCCTAAATTTTTTGAAGGAGAATTAGGAATCTCATAAAATTGATTGACATATTTGGGGCTACTACTGTATGTACAGCATCTTCACATTGTACACCCATGCCACTGAAGGTGTGCCAACCTCGGGTATTGGTAGATAAAGCATAAAAACCAGTCTGATCAGTAGGATGATGATGGCAACCCGACAGGCTCTGCATCTCCACCCGTGTTATCCAGTCACCCGTAGTGATGAGTGAGTAGATAGGGTAAGGCCTGGAATGATGGTTGATGGTTACAGATTTGAGAATGTTGTCTCCCAGGGTTCCCTTTTAGTTATATTTTGAAATTGTTAGCTTAAACAATTGGGGAGTGCTTCCAAAATGGCTGGTTCAACTGTTGTTTGTAGAAAGAAAGTCTTCAACCCCTTTTCATGCCAGTCATATGAATAATGGGATTAACTCTTAATTGCAATTTTCTTTTTATTGTATCACTGTGCCCATAATTCATTTTCCAACTTGGGCCTTGGTATCACTTTCAGAAGTAGGCTGCTTGGGAGGCTACTCGGGTGAAATTTGAGATTCAAAGAATGAAAAAAAGAATGATTTCTAACAGAACAACCACCTTATTTACTAGCAACAGCTGATTTTATTTTACAGATATCAGATTTCACCCTAAAATGAAATGATTTTCTTTTCATTGGTGCACTTTATCAGCAAACCAAGGACCCAATGGTGGGCATAATATTTACCCCTAGTTTGGCAAATTTATTTGAGGGAGTATGGAAAACCAATTTTATTTCCCAACAAGATACCAATATTTAGACTGAAAAGCAGTGGCTGTGCAGATGGTACATTGATAATATCTTAATCATCTGTAATGGCATAGAGATGATGTTTGAAGCATTTGTGTAATACATAAACAACTGCAATGATAACTTGTTTTTTACAGCCACGAAGAGCCTAAACAATGTTTACTTCCTTGATCTAAAAATTTCAAAAATGAGAAGTAAGCTGACAAGTACAGTATTTAGGAAGCCAACTGACAGAAACACTCTGTTTCATAATGATCTATGTCTCCCATAATGCCTAAAAAATAATATCCCCTATGGACAAATGTTTGTGTAGGAAGGGATTACTTATCAGCAGGAGCTGGCTATACCTCTGATGGTTCTATGTAATAGCTTACTGGAAACAGTTGCGATTCCAGAGCACTGGAGGGGACAGATGTAGTCCCACTTCATAAAGATGGTAGCATGGAGCAGGCTGGCAATCATTGGCCAGTCAGCCTAACATTGGTGTGGGAAAGTTCATGAAATCACAGCTGAAGGAAAGGGTTATAGAATATATTGAATCCAGTGGTTACAAGACCTGAGGCAACATGAATTCATGGGGGTCACATGTCAAATGAATCTGATAGATTTCTTTGACTGGGTGACAAAGTATTTAGATCAGGGTGGAGTGGTGGGCATGGCATACATAAATTTTAGTAAGGCTTTCAACACTGTTCCACATTGGAGAACGCTCAACAAAGTGTGTAGTGTCGAAATGGGTCCAGAGGTGGTAAACTGGGCAAGAAATAAGTTAAGGACTAGGTAACAGAGGATGATGGTAAATGCATTTCATTCCAAGGAAAGGAGGATGATCAGCGAAGTGCCTCAGCAATCAGTGCTGGGTCCGGTCCTCTTTAATGTCTTTATAAGTGACATTGCAGAGAGGCTAGAATGGAAAGTCTGCCTCCTTGTGGATCATACCAAAATCAAAATCTGCAGTAGGGTTTACATTCTGGGGGGAGGGGGGGAAGGATGAGCAGAGACTGGAGAAAGACATAGGAGTGGTCAAACATATCACAGCTGGATTGTAACTAAAAAAAGTGCAAAATAATGCACTTAGAGCATAGAAACCCAGGTGTGGAGTGTAAAATGCATGAAGTGGTATGGACAACGATAAAGCAGAAAAGACCCCTGGGGTAATCATAGCTGATAACCTAAAGGTGGCCAGGTAGTATGACAAGGCAGTTGAGAGGGCCAGTGGGATGCTAGAGTGCATACGGAATGATATCACCAGCAGAAAGAGGAGGTGATGTTGCCTCTGTATAGGTCACTTGTAAAATCCCACCTTGAGTATTGTGTCTAGTTCTGGAGACCACATCTCCGGAAGGGCATAGACAGAGTGGAGCCAGTCAAAAGGAGGGCAACTAAAATGGTGCATGGACTGCATCAAAAGCTCCATAGGGAGAGACTAAATGACCTCAGTATGTACACCCTGGAAGAGAGGGGGATATAGGAAAGACCTTTAAATACCATTTCTGGATAAATAAGGTACAGGAGGGAAGTATTTTTCAGAAGAATAGGTGCTCAAGAACAAGAGGACATGCTGAGTGGAGGATCCCTGGAACAGCATTCCAGAGGAGATAGTGGGGGCAAAAACAGTGGTGGGGTTCAAGAAAATATTGGATAAGCATAAGGGAATCTTGATGGAAATAAAGGAGTGAAAAAGTGCTGGCGATCAAGCAGGGTCTGTTGTGATACTGTAGGCAGATAAAAATGGGAAGACTGGGGGGGCCAAACAGTCCTTATCTGCTATCAAGTACTATGTTTCTGTGTTTCTATGGAACTGGAACATTGCAGCCACACTTTTATCACAATATCTGCAATTTTCATCATTCTCTGCACAAAGTCTTTGACCGCAATTGCATACAAATATTGAAATTCTCAAGGAAAGATACTCAAACATGCTAACAATTTGGTCTACAAACTTGGATTTGGCCAAAACAATACAGTGTTAGGTGAGGAGTTGTCCAAGGTGATCTAATACCTGTCTGATTTAGTTTCAAAATCCTTTGGCCATGCATATGCACACTTAAACACTTAACATTTGTGTAGAAGCAGACTACTACATTACATTTTGCTGCCACAGAGACTGAAACAGTACTGCTGTTTATAAACATGAATATAGTTCTGAAGGACTTGGGGACTTGATCCCTTACGTTGATAATCTGCCACACCTAAATGCTCACATATAAAGCCTACAAGGAACCTAACATTTCTGAAAATATGCTGATAAAACGGTGAAGTATATTTAAATAATTACCTTTAAACAGACAAAAAAATCATTGCAACCAGAGTAAAAGTGTCATGTATTATAAACTATTATATGATGTAGCGAAGAGCTAAGCGTAGGATTCAATACTTTTAAGGTGTGATTTTAAAGGTTTTGTGCACAAAGCCATCCCAGTCTGTGGAGGGCTGAGGCGCTACAAAGCACCTCACCTCCTGCCACACTGATGACCCTGGTTCAGGAATGGACTCTGGCAATTGGGAGTTGGCTGGGGAGGGAGACAATTGAGCATTTGTGGACTGTTCTCTTCTCCTGGGGAGGGGTAACTTGTCATCCCAATCTCAGCTGAGCCCAGGTGGAGTCCTGGAGGTAGGACAGATCAGGGAGGCAAAGTGTGGGAGGGCACTGTGGGGGTACGTAAGATGTGCATACCTCCATGTGTGTGTCTGACACTTGTAGGAGGAGTGGGACAGAAAAAAGCGAAAATGGATGGGGGGGGTTCATGAAGCCAGGCCAAGTCATCTCCATGCCAGCACTGCTGCTCAGTGTGTGACATGGTCCGCCTCAAATTTGATGTACTGTGTTGGGGGGAGGAGGATGGCTATCCCTGCTCAGCCATGCCATGAGAAGGGAACTTGTGGGGAGACTTCTAAGCAGGTGCTTACAGTGAGAGGCAGAGAGCTACCCTGGAGGGGCTGGAGATTGGGCTGATTCAGCAACCTCCAGATGTAGTAGGATAAAAACCTATACGAAAAAAATACAAAACAAAAAAATGTACATGTACAGTGCTGATTAAGAAGAGTAATTATTTTAACTAAATAAAAAGATTTTGTTTTATAGAAAACTTGATTAGGCACCCCAGTTATTTATGTATTTTTTTCTTGCAGCAACGTAAGTAGTTTTTAAACAGGCTTCATTATTATGTTGGCTTGTGAGCATGCGCAAGCAACATTTTGCTGTAGTAGCACTGTACTAGCACTTTCAAAGGTATGTCAGTGTTGAGGTGAATCCAGTGGATGCTTTAGCTGGTGTGTCCTTCAGCTGCTAACCAGTGAGCATGCTGCCAATGACAGCAGTTTCAGAGAGTGCCACTAAGTTGAAAGAAATCCATTGCTGCAATGAAAGACAGGCTCGTCATTGCAGCAGCAGATATGACACGCTTCCATTGTGTGCCATTCCTGGTGAAACATTTCAATAAACATGGCAGTGGCTCTCGACGTCCACTTCTCGCAATCCCAAGAAAGCTGACTTTGGGGGTGCCCAGTCCCTCTGTCAGCATGCCCCCACCCCAGTTCAATTTGTTTGTCAATGGGGAGCCCAATCCCCATTGGCATACTGCCCACCAGTTTTATTTGTCTGCCGACAGAGGTGCCCACTCCCCCTTGGCATCAGGCCCCTCCTAACACAGACACACTTTATTTGCTGATGGGGTGCCCAATCCTCATTAGCTCCAGTCTCCCCCCCACAAAAAAAAACAGGTGGCACAATGGAAGCCCACCCAAGTGTGCCCAAATATCTTAGTGTCAGCTGTAAAAACCAAAACCTTCCCCATAAGTATTTTTTTCCCACTGCAAAACAAGACAAGCATTTGTCAATGCCGAATGTTTGCTTGCTGGCATTGGCATTGGTAGTGTAGGAGTTACAGAGCTGCATACTGCATAATAGGAATGGCAGTGAAGTATTGAACTGAAGCCAACCCCACCACCACCACCCTGAAGAGACTGACAGGTATTGGGGTGTGCCTTTGGGTCATCAGGCATAACGGCCACACCATTTCACCACACCCTTCCCTGCAGACACTGACAAGTGTCACGGTGTGCCTTGGGGTCTTTGGCCCTTATGCGCACCCCATTCCATCAGGAAATATGGTGAGATGGGTGTGGTATAGGAGAATGGGGTGAACTTTGGGGCCAAAGAGTCCAAGGGAAACCTCAATGCCTCTCACTGGCGGCAGGGTGTGAAATGGTATGAGCATTACAGACGAGAATCCCAAGTCACACCCGTGATGCCTGTCATTCTCTACAGGGTGGGGCATTATGGTTGGAAACCCTAACGCCTCAGGCATTCGTTGGTATTTTCACTCCAAATTTTCAGCATTTTTTTTTGTGACCCCCACCTCATGAACAGTGGCAATATCAGTTTGTTAGCCGAAAGCTGCTTTTACACAGCGACTATGGCATTTAGCACCACAGGTGCAAAAACACATTCCTAACAGGATGTGAAAAATGACAGCTGTACTGTTCATGGGGAGGTGTGAAAAATGGCAATGTTGAAAATCTGCAGTGAAAATATTAAAAAAAACTTGTGAAGTCACACGCGTGCTTAGAAACTGTGCAATGCACACCCGTAATGTAATTAGTTTGGGGATTGTTTACAGCAGATTGTCAACACAGGCATTTTGGGTCCTCCGATCATGAACAATGTCACTGTGATTTTCTTTATCTGTCCCGAACAATGATTTCCTACAGCGACCATGCATTTCTGAGCTGAAAGTGTAAAAACTCATTTCGGCCATGTTGTGAAAAATGACAGCTGTACTGTTCATAAAGAAGTGTGGAAAAATGCCACTCATGAAAATCTGGACTGAAAATATTGCAAATTCATGAACTTACGAGGGTGTGTGGAAACTGCGCAATGCTCACTCATAACACAGTCATTTTATGGACTTTTGTCACCAAATTTTCAACATAGCCATTTTAAGACCTTTGTTCATTAACAGTGTCACTGTGATTTTCTTAATCTGTCCCAAACATTGCTTCGCACACCGACTGTACCATTGTGCTCTACATGTGCAGAAAAACATTTGGGCTAGATGTCAAAAATGGCAGCTGTGCTGCTCATAAGGAAGTGTAATAAAATGGCATTGTTGAAAATCTGGTGTGTAAATATTAAAAATTTGCAAACTTGCGAGCGTGCATAGGAACTGCACAACGTGAGCTCCTAAAACAGTCATTTTGGGGAATTTTTTCACCAAATTTTCAACATAGCCATTTTAAAACCTCTGCTCATGAACAGTGTAACTGTGATTTTCTTAATCTGTCCCAAACATTGATTGCGCACACCGACTGTGCAATTGTGCGCTACATGCAGGGAAACAGATTTTGGGTGACATGTGAAAAATGACAGTTGTACTGCTCATAAGGAGGTGTGGTAAAATGGCAATGTTGAAAATCTGGAGTGCAAATAGTAAAAATTCGGGAACATATGAGAGTGCGTAAGAACTGGGCAACGCATGCCCGTAAAACAGTAATTTTTAGGAATTTTTTCACCAACTTTTTAACATAGCCATTTTAAGGCCTCTGCTCATTTACAGTGTCACTGTGGTTTTCTTAATGTGTCCCATACATTGATTTCACACACTGACTTTGCCATTGTGTGCCACTTGCGCAGAAACACATTTTGGGTGAGATGTGAAAAATGACAGCTGTACTGCTCATAAGGAGGTGTGGTAAAATGGCAATGTTGAAAATCCAGAGTGCAAATATTAAACATTCATTAACTTATGAGCGTGCATAGGAACTGCGCAATGCACGCTGGTAAAACAGTCATTTTTAGGAATTTTTTCACCAAATTTGCAAGATAGGCTTTTTGAGAGCCCACCTTATGAACACTGGCACTGTTTTGTTAATCAGTCCTGAAAGGTGATTTTGTGCAGTGACTGTGAAATCACTCTTTGGGCCTGATTAATGTTATGACAGTTCCAGAATTCACGAGGAGAGGTCCCAAAAACCCCATGTTGAAAGTTTGGTGCTGAAATTCCAAAAAATGCATGAGATTTGCATTAAAGTTGAAAAACATGGTCACGTGATGGCATCTGTCTAGACGGCTGCGTGGGCTTGGAGCTCCCCCCTCTCGCCGCCGTTTTAGCGCTTATTTTCTAAGATAACGATCGCTAATTTCACTAATTGTTACCGGAGGAGCTTACCTATTTATATCGCTGCTGTTTCTTCTCAAGGGTCTGGGTTTTTGTGTAATTCTGTCAGAGATGGAGGCCGATATGAAGCAGACCCCAGTCAAACACACCCCGCCTGCTTCCCCGAACAAAGCGGCCAAGAAGCAAAGGAATCAAGGACCTGGCAAGCCAGAAGATAAAACATCAGCGGCTCTTCCTTAATGGAGGATAAGTTCATGCACTAACTCTGTCCTATAAAGGACATTCTGAAAGATCTAGCAGTTGAGCTGAAATCGCTCAGGCCCGACCTATCATCAGTCTCCACCAGGGTCAAGACGGAGGCCAGGGTTTGCTCGGTGGAGAGAAGACAGAGAGATCCGAGGCTACGGTTGACGAGATAAAGCAGCACATTAAAAGGCTACAAAATAAAGTGGAGGATCTCAAGGCGCAATCGAGAAACAACCTCCTAATATTTGGACTCCTGAGCTCGAGGAAGGGCCTGATATCCTCGCTTCCTGCAGAAATTCTGGTAAGGTGGTCGGCCCCGCCAATCAGCCCCTGTATCATCTGGAGCATGCCCACCGTTCCTACGGCCCAGGCCTCCACCGGATCTACCCTCGCCCATAATAGTAAAATTTCTAGTCATTTGGAGCGCCAACACGCTTTCATCAAGGTGAAAGAGCACAAAGAGTTCTTGTGGGCTCGAGTAAGCTGCGATCTACGGGATCTTCCAAGGAGACGAGGGAGAAGAGGGCTGCTTTCCATCAGGTTGTCTCCAAATTGATTCCAGCCGCAATCCCGTTCAAGATGATATACCCTGCAACCCTCAAGATTACTGTTGGAGGTATTTCCTATAGCTACACGTCGCCTGACCTGGCCTTGAAGGAACTCGCTTCTAAGCTGCCGGATCTCTTCAGGAAACCAGGATGAAGACACCTATTTCTAGACTGTTGGATGTTATTATTTATCTACCTGTACCTGGGTTGCCTCTGTAATGTTGTTTTTTTTTTTTGTTTGTTTTTTTGCTGTTCATTTGGTGGTAGGCCGGGGTCAAGCCTGCTCGTGGGGTGACTAGGCCGCTTGCTCCCCCTACCCCTTGGGAAGTGCCCGCTTAATTCTCCCTGGATGGGTCTCCCCCTTATTTTTCCCTTCCCCCTTATCCTCTTTAGGCTGCTCTCCTACCTTGTCCGGTTCCCTTTTTCCTCCTTTTGGCTGTTGAGTCGGAGAGGTGGTAATGGCTGGGTCTTCCTCTGCATTTTTTCTGATCGGTAGGGAGGAACCAAGTTTACGGCTGATGTTTCCTAGGGGACTTCATGGAGCGGACTTTTTGGCTCTGCCTTTAACCGCCCTGAAACTGTGCCCTACGCTGATTTAATGTTAGCCGAGCTTGTCCTACCGATACTCATGCAACTCTGGGCATTTTCATCGTGGGTGAGTGGATTGGCTTTTTTTGCTTTTGTTTTTTTTTTTTTTTCTTGGGGACATGGTATTCGGATGATCGGGAAAGTTGGGGTAACTGCCTGGGCTGGTGTCGTGTGTATTCACCGCTGACCTTTCTGTTGCCGCTGTCCTGGGGGTTGGTACTGCCTACCACCGCAGGCCTCATTGCCCTTTCCTCTTTCTTCCCCTTCCTTTTCCTCCTCAGATTCGAGTATGTATCGCGGTGGGTGGCGACTGGGGGTCTATGGCCTGTGGATGCTGCTCGCTGGATGCCTTATCGCAGCGCCTGAGATTGGGGTGGCTAACCCTTCCGGGTGACAAGATCTATTTCTGGTACTGGTTTTGGGGTATGGGTTTTCTGGTCTGGATAGAGTACTCTAATGCTCACCTGGGACATGGGGTTCGTAGACATGGAGGACCAGATCTAGTTTACTGTGCCTGGATGACACATTCATTCTGGTCTTCCTTGTATATAGTTCCATGGGTTTTTATACTTTTCTTGGTTTGGGTTTAGGGTTGTGGGGCGGTTCCGCTGTAAATACTCTTTGTATGAGAGGTGTTAATGCGGGGGTGGTTTTCATCAGTGACTGGCTTATATGAGACACCTGGGAGACTAAATTTGGTTGGGGGGTCAGGTGGGCTGTCTGCCTTTCCTGTTGAGCTTGAATTTTATTTTTCTGGGGTGTCTGTGGTTCAAGATGGGGAGGTACGTTGGATGGGTCCTTTCGGAGCTAATTATAATGGTTTTAATGGGTATTTTGTGGGGATGCACCCTACCTTTCTTCTCAATTATAGGATTGTTTGGTTATATCTTGCCTGTGCACAGCTTTTTAAAGTGTTAAAATGTCCCTGAAAATTGCTTCGTGGAATGTGCGTGGACTTCGGGACAGGGTAAAACGTCTCCAGATGTTTCAACACTGCTCATTATTGTGTGTGGACATTCTTTTCCTCCAGGAGACACACCTCACCCAGTCGGACACCAATCTCTTATCTCACTCTGGTTTCTCCTACTCCTACTCCTATCTGGCTGGTAACTCCAGTTACAGTAAGGGGGTTGCTATTCTCATTAAAAAGAAGGTCTTATTCACAGCAGGGAAGACGGTGACGGATGCGGGGGGGAGATTTGTCCTGATTCAGGGGGTTCTAAATGGTGAAAAAGTTGTCTTGGGGTCTATATACGGTCCAGTTGGAGGAGATTCTAGTTTTTTTAGATCTCTTACGGAAAAGTTGATTAGTTTTCTCCCGGCTCAATTTATACTGGGGAGATTGAACCTTCCTGCTGCTGACATTGGATAGAGACCTCGAGATAAGCTGCCACCTTCTCCGCCCATAGAGCCTTCTCGATTTGAGATCACTGTTAGGATTATGCGATCCCTGGAGACTTGCTAACCCCTCTCCAAGCTTATACCTTTCTCTCTCAATCTCACGCTACCAAATTCCATCTAGATATGATCTTGATGAGTGCCTCTTTTCTCTAGCTTCGTTTAGCCGGCATTGACCCAGTTATTCTTTCTGACCACGCTGTCATCTGGATTAAGCTCTCCTTAATCCTGAGTACTCACGGGACTCGTTTGGAGGCTGAATACGAGCTTTTAAAGGACCCATGAGACGGTAGCTAACATAGGATCTTTGATATCAATATTCTTGGCTGAGAACCTCAACTCTGTTTCTAGATTTGATCTGGTCTGGTCAGCTTCTAAGTGTTTTCTGAGGGGCGAATTTATCAAGATGGCCTCCTCAGAAAGAGGATGAGATTAGCTGACTCTAGCTTTGATCGGTAGGGTTCGGAATTGAGGCTAAATATCTCAACTTCCTCCTGACTGATCTCAAACAGCTTTTGTAGTCAAGGACAAATATACGGATCTCTTGAGGGAGAAAAATTGAATATGTTTTATTAAGACCCAGGCCAAGTATATTGACCAAGGAAAAATCTGGCAAGCTGTTGGCACAGCTCTCACGGGTACTTGAAAGCTCTAGGCTTATCCTTCTCTAGTCTCCCTTCTGGGAAGCTGTCATTCGCCCGAAAATTGCTCACGCCTTCAAGATTTCTATGTGAGGTTGTACAGTGAATTCGAGAAGTCGTATCTGTTGCTGACTTAAACAATTATTTAGATGAGATGGATATCCCCTGTCTGTCTGTGGCCCAGTGGGCTATTTTGTCCGCTCCCATTTCTGAGGAGGAAGTTGAGAGAGCTATTGCTTCTCTCGCTCCGGATCGTACGCCGGGGCCTGATGGGTTCCCAGCTAATTTCTACAAGACCTTCATTAAAGACCTTGTTCCTTCCCTCCTCAGGCTTTATAACTACCTGGCCTCAGCCTCCGAAGTAGACTCATCGCTTTTTGAGGCAACTATTGTGTTAATTCCTAAACCTGACAAGGTTCTTATGGACCCAGCTAGCTACAGACCTATATCACTTCAGAACTATGATATGAAGATCCTTGTTAAGATCTTGGCTGACCACATTAAAAAGGTTTGGTCTACACTGCTGAGTCCTGAGCAGGCGGGTTTTGTGCCTGGTAGAACCTCAGCTGATCACCTGAGGACCCTCTCGCACATCTCGCAATATGCTCAATCCCTTCCACATCCGGCGGTACTGGTCTCTCTCGACGCCGAAAAGGCTTTTGATCGTGTCGACTGGGGGTTTCTCTGGGCTGTCCTAGAGAGGATGGGCTTTCCACTCGCTTTGGTTAATATAATCAGGGTGTTTTACAACTGCCCTTCTGCCAGAGTATACTGTAATGGGTTTTTCTTCCCTTTCCGCCTTTATGGTACTAGACAGGGCTGTCCACTCGCCTCTCTTATTCAATCTGTACTTGGAGCCACACTCAGGAGGATTAAGGCCTCGACCTTAGTCAAAGGAATTACTTTGTCAAACAGAACTGGTCCTCTCAGTGTATGCCGATGATATCCTCTTACATCTGGTGGAACCAGTTGAGTCTCTTAGGAGGTTTTAGGGCTGATTGAGAGGTTTGGGACCTTCTCTGGCTATAGGTTGAATGTTTCCAAATCCGAAATTTTCCTCTTAATCTTTATGCCACTAAGGCTGAATTCTCATCCTTTGGCATGAAGTGGGCTCCTAAGTATATTAAATATTTAGGATCCTTTTTCTACTGACTCCTCTCTCTTGAAGGAGTTAAACTTAAGCCGGTTAGGGATTCGGTGCACAGGACCTTCAACGTTGGTCCGTTCTTCCCATCTCACTTTGGGGTCGGATTAATGTGATCAAGATGAATATCCTCCCAGAGTGTTTTATCCATTGAATTTGGTTAATCTTAAATTTCCTGTTTCTTATTTTCAGCAGTTTCACACACTGTTCTCTCAATTCATCTGGTCCAAGAAAGCAGTTAGGCGTTCATACGGTAAACTATCTCTCTAAAGATCGAGGAGGTCTCAGATTGCCTAATCTCCTGTTGTACTACTGGGCCGCCCATCTTTCTAGGTTGGGTAGGTGGTTCTCAGCTGAACCGGATATGTCCTGCCCTATCTGGCTTCAATTAGAGCATTTCCCTTGCTGCAATCCAATTTGATAAGCATGCTTTTTATCTACCCCAACTTGTTTGCAATGGATCCCAGATAGCATCATTAGGACTGCTATTGCAGTTCTCTGGCAATGTCTGAGGCACTTCCAAGTCTCCCCTGTATTGGATTTGGGGCAGCCGGTAGTTGCTAATCCCAACATTAAATTAGGTAATTCATGGATTGGTCCTGAATGGCTCCCGCAAATCAATGAGGCCAGTCTGGGGAACTTCTTTAATGGTAATTCCATTCTCTCCTCGGGTGATATTCTTGGGAAGTTCCATATTTCTAACTGATCTATTTTCAAGGTCTATCAACTGAGGCACTTAATCAATCAGAGATTTGGCTCTTCCCCCGGGAAATCCGCGGTTGCCCCTTTTCTTTCTGAAGTGGTTAGACTTGCCTCTCAGCCTCACTCGGTCTCTTTGATATACTCTTTTCTTCTGGATTATAATTCATCTGGGGGTGTGGCCGGTTCGGAGGTTTGGAACTATCTCTTGCCCGGGATTTCTTCTGACTGGTCGGGAGTCTGGAAGGACCTTCACAGATACCATACCCAGGACAGGTTCAGATTAACTCAGTACTACATTGTTAATAATCTGTATTACACCCCAGCTAAGCTATCCCAATTTGGGAAGGTTCCCCATTCTACCTGTTTCAGGTGTTTGCAGGGGGACGGAGATATTGTTCATGTGTTTTGGGACTGTCCCAAAGTGGCCCCGTTGAGGTCTCAGATTAAAAGTTATCTTGATCCTCTATTAGGTCTGTCCGAATTTTTCAGTCCTGAGGTGTGTCCTTAGGATTTTCACGGGTTGACAATGTGGAGCGATATCACATGGCCATGGTGGCTATGGCTGTTAAAAATGGTGTTAAGACACTGGACTGACCAATTGGCCCTATCACTGGCTGATTGGTTAACTGAATTATTATCATTCTCCAATCCGAAAAGCTTACTGCTAGCCTCAGAGGGCGGTTGGATTTGTTTCACAGGAGATGGGGTAAACTACAGGCTCTTTGTCTGAAGTAAAGTGGTTCTCTTATTGTTACCCTGGTCCCTATGTCCACATTCATCTATGTTCTCATTTTTCTGTCAGCTCATTATAATCAGGTTCTTTATTTTCCTGATGTACCTATACCTATGTCTGTTTGTGGCTATGCTTTGAGTTATTGTCAGTAGATCTTTAGTTTATTACTGTGCTAATTTATGGTGGGTGCACCCTGGGAGGAGGGGGTTTGAGGTGAGGGATGGGGGGTTGGGAGGTGCCACGTGTTTATGTTGTCGATATTTCATAGGGTCCTCTGGGGGTTGGGTGATATTTTCGGTTTTTCTATACTTTGGGATTTACCTCCAAGGAGGATGGGAGGTTTTGTTCCTATGTTTGCTGTTTACATGTTTATGTCCTGAATGTTGTTCCAGATATGTTTGATACTATCTTCCTTTTGCATCTTTAATTACAATTAAATTTAAACTTCAATAAAAGGAGGGAGGGGTGGTTGGGGGATGGTGGGGGGTCGGTTGTAGTGGGGTGGGGGGGTTGTGTTTTTTTTTTCTTTCTCTCTTGTATGTTACGTTATACTGTACATACGATTGGAATGGCATTTCTGTCATGTATTGTTGGTTGTTCTTCTTGTTATTGTGAAATCAATAAACTTAAATTTCAAAAAAAAAATTAAAGTTGAAAAACCCTATTTAATGCATTATACAGCTTACCAGCATTTCCTCAGTTCGCGGTCAGCTTTGAAGAGTGTAGACGTGCTCCCGGTCCACTGAAGATCATCTCACCGGCTCTGCAGGTAAGTATGGGGTGAGGGGGTGGGGAGGTTGGATGCTCACAGAGGGTGGGCGTGGGTGGTGAGGAGACAGCAAAGGAACATTTTTTTGTTTACAGGTTTTGTTTTTTAGGAGGCAGCTGGGACATTGCCATGCTGGGCTGGGCTCCCAGTGTAGCAGCTGAAAGGCTGTTGTGGGGGCATGGAGCCAATGGAGGATTGGGCACCCCCATTAGCCATACAGTGTGTGTGGGGGGAGTGCATACACACGCAATATGCATGTGTGTGGAGGGTGGAGCACTGCTCACTGAAGTGGAGCTCTTCCTTTCAACTGTAGGGCACTGCATTTTCAACTGCTGTCAGACAGCTGCAGCGTTCATTGGAGAACTGTGGACACACCTTCAAAGACAGTGACTGAATTGGAACATGGGTGCCACGCCTCCGAAAACTCAGATGATGGCACTATGTTTCATTCACATGTGTGCAAGCAAACATAAAAATAGGCCATCTTTGTCCATGGCACCCCCTTCCCCAACCTGCACCCACCCTCTGTGCACCCCACCTCCCCACAAACATCCTTAACCCATACATATCTCTGGAGATTGGCATAGCAATCTTTAGTGGAGCAGGAACACATTTACACTCTTCAAAGCTGACCGCAAACTGAAGAAATGCCACTAAACTGCATAATGGCATAAATGGGGGGGTTCAACTTAGGTGGATATCTCGGCCATTTTTTAGTCTTTTGGCTGCACATTTTCAACATAAGGTTCTTGGGACCCCACCTCATGAAATCGGTCATTGTGCAGAATCACCATTCAGGAATGATTAATGAAACGACAGTGCCACTGTTCATGAGGTGGGCTCCCAAAAAGCCTATGTTGCAAATTGGGTGAAAAATTTCCAAAAATGACTTACTAGCTTGCATTGCACAATTTCCATGCACGGTCATAACTTCAAGAATTTTTATTATTTTCACTCCAGATTTTCAACATTGCCATTTTTTCACACCTCTTTATCAACAGTACAGCTGTCATTTTGCACATCCTGCCTGAAATGTGTTTTTGCACGTGTGGCACATAATGGTGCAATCTTTGTGGGAAATCAGTGTTCAGGACAGATTAAGAAAATCACAGTGACACTGTAGAACAAGCAGAGGTCCCAAAATGCCTATTTTGAAAGTTTGGTAAAAAAATTCCAAAAAATAACCACATTACGAGTGTGCGTTGTGCAGTGTCTGTGCACGCTCGTAAGTTTGCAAATTTTTCATATTTCCTGTCCAGATTTTCAACATTGCCATTTTTTTCACACCTCCTCATGAACAGTACAACTGTCATTTTTTGCATCCTACCCAAAATGTGTTTCTGCACCTGTGGCTCCAAATGGTGCTGTTGCTGTGCAAAATCACACTTCGGGATTGAGTACATAAAAACATAGAATTTGACAGCAGATAAGGACTGCTTGGCCCACCTAGTCTGCCCATTTTCCTACCTGATGGATAAGCTGCAGATCCTAGCCAACCAACAGCTTACTTCCTCCTATACTCCACTAGAATTGCCTTATGTCTGTCCCATGCATTCTTGAAATCTCCCACTGTTCTTGACTCCACAACCTCCTCAGGAAGGCTGTTCCATGCATCCACAACCCTCTCCTTGAAAAAATACTTTCTAACATTGCCTCTGAGCTGTCACCCTTCTAGCTTCAGATTGTGCCCCCTTGTTCTTGCACATCTCTTTTTCTGAAAGATGCTGCCCTCTTGGACTTTGTTAATTCCCTTGAGGTACTGGAAAGTTTCTGTCATGTCCCCCCTCTCTCTCCTCGATGGTATACATATTAAGCCACTTTAGTCTCTCTTTGAATGTCTTCTGGTGCAGACCCTGCACCATTTTGGTTGCCTTCCTCTGAACAGCCTCCACTCTGTCTATGTCCTTGGAGAGATAGGGTCTCCAGAACATCACACAGTACTCCAGATGGGGTCTCACCAATTGTCTGTACAGAAGGATAACTACTTTCTGTTTTCTACTGTTGATGCCTCTCCCTATGCATCCCAGTATCCCCCCAGCCCTCCTTACTGCCTTCTCACATTGCTTGCCCACCTTAAGGTCATCTTTAGTAACAAAATGATAGCACCACTATTTGTGAGGTGGGGTCCCAAAAATCCACTGTTGAAAATTTGGAGTGAAAATACCAAACACCCTGGGCATTAAGGTTTCCAACCATACAATCACCCCTGTAGAGACTGACAGGCATCAGGGGTGTAACTTGGGTTCCTCGGCCAATGTTTGCAGAATTCTACCCCACCCCCCCCACCTACAGCCAGTGACAGGCATGAGGTGTGCCTTGGGTTCCATCACCCTAACATTCACCCCATTCTCCTATATTGCACCCATCACAGCTTATTTTCTTATGGAATGGGGTGAGCATAAAGGCTGAAGACCCCACTGCACACCCCAACACCTGTCATTGTCTGCAGGGTGGGGTGAGGTGGAATGGCATCAGTGTTATGACCAACCCAAAGCCACACTCCCAACACCTTTCAGTCTCCATGGGGTGGGGGGGTTGGTGTTGGCGTTACTTCAATACTTCACTGCCATTCTTATTTTGCATTTCTAGCTCCTGCACTACCAATGCCAATGCTAGCAAGCCAACATTCGGCATTGACTAATGTTTGTTTTATATCTAGAAACTGGCAACATACATTGTTTCAGTATTTATTACACACTAACTGTGAAATATTAAATTTAATCTAGTTAACACTGCATGAGGTATGTGTCTTTTGATTTAGAAAATATGCTACACTATGATTAATTTGTAATTCATTTAAAAAAACTTTTCTTCATATTGAAAGCAAATACAAATGGCAATATATTTATCTAACAATTTATGCGATTACTACATGCTGCAGCGAACAATAAAATATTTATTAGGAAGCACTGGAGATGTATAGTGTATAGCTAGTGTGTATATAGTGAAGCCCCACAATTTCCTTGCAATTTCTGCAAAACGTCCCTGATTTGTGGGGTAACTTTCTTTTTTTATAATTTTCCAGTGACCCTGCTTATTAGAAGAATTTAAAAAGCAGGCAGCACAAATGAGCAAGAGGCTCAAAGACAGACGCTATGATGCCAGTGTATTTTGCAGATCCTTTAATAGGGCTAAAGGAAGAGAGACAGTCCTTGCTACATTTGGAAGTTGCACAACAAGAAGAGACAAAGGAGAACACACTGATTTTTTTGCACAGAAAAATATACGTCATGTGGTAACTATTCTAAAGAAACACTGGCCAGCACTACAAGCAGAAGAGGCACGCACCCGATATTCTGTTTATCTAGGCCACCTAGAATAAGCTATAAAAGATCACAACATCAAAAACAGAGTGTTGGAGAGTTCATACCAGGAAACAACTTCAATCAGATCAATTTGGCTGCTGGATCACCCTAAAGAAAACTATAAATGTAGATGCTGCAACCACTGTGTAAATACAAGTACCAAAAAGCACAAACCAATTTAAACACCCTAGATCAGAATAAAGTAGACTATACATTCCTTCCACAACTCTAGTACAGTGGTGGTTGTATATTCACTACTGTGCCCTTGTGGGACTCCACATATAGGTCAAACTAAGAGACCTCTAAAAATTTGAACTGTCAAACATAAAACTGCAATACACATGGGCACCTTACAATTTGCCATGCCAAACTGTTATTTAGAAGCACAACATGGATCAGCTGCAAGTCTGAGATGTTATGGTGAGGAGAAAGTGAGTATAACACCTTGCAGAAGGGACAAAACATGCAAACTACTCCAAAGAGAATCATTTTGGTTCTATGAAATGGATAGCATACAGCCTAATGGACTGAATGACAATCTTAGATCACAGTGCTCTTTGAGAAAAAGTATGTGCACTAATAGTGAGGCTTATGGCAATCCATATATGACTAGTAAATTTAAACCTTTTCTGCTTACTACTTCCTTCCCTCTTCCATGCTCCATTTCCTTTAATTCCTACATCAGTTTATCTTTTTCTCCTAAATTTTCTTTTCTGTTGTTTATGTTTGACTCACATTTAGTTTTTTTTTATCTGAATATACCGCTACAATGTATTCATGTGGTTTGGTAAATTGTCTGGCTCTGCTTTGATTTAGGTTGTGAGATTGTGTATATACACTGATTTGCAAGCATAACAGGCCCTGTTTTGTCCATCTGTTTATTATTAGAGATGTGCAAAGTTAGCAAACTTAAATAATATGCAAAGTGCAAAGTACTGACTTTGTGAAGTTCAGTTGAATGTACTGCACTAAAACAATGTACCTGGAACAGATAGCTGTGGTGTATGTTTTCTCACGTGGTGTGTCAAACACTTTGTTATTTTTTGAACTTAAGTATATTAAATTATGTGTCATATGTATTCTATTTTTTAACTCATCATCATTATTATTTAGTAACTGCATGCCCTGAAGAACAGATTTTACCTTGAAACCTTGGCTGCTATACAGCACAGTACTGACACCCTTTCAGGTGTAAGATATGTCAAAAAATAAGACATTTCTAACATTGAGTGGGTAATTTCTATAATATTTGCTCCGGGAGTATTGGTGATGCTGTGTCCATAGAATGTTCCCGTCCTTCCATTTAGCCCTACACACCTCCTTGATGATGTGTGGGCACAGACTCTTAATAGCCAGGAGTGGGGTCACCCACATAACCATTAGAACTTCTGCCATACCACCTTAAGGTTTTGCATGAGGAGCTGTATACTAAGCCACCATCCCCAGGAACAGAGCAGAGGTGTATGGATCTCTATTGGTTAGAGCACTAGGAAACTGGAGGTTCAAACCCTACTAGAGACAGATACATACTATGTAACGCTGAACAAGTCACATAAACTTACAGTGTCCCATTCCATGCAGCTGCAAAAATGGGTAGAAGCAGAACCCTACTGAAAATGAGATGTTGCATCTCAGCACCCTGTTCCTAGGTCTACACTGCCTGACCTGGTGCAAGCTTTGGGTCTAACCTCTGTCTGCTGCACCCCCAGTCTTCTACAGAACCCACTCACTGCCCAGCACCACTGCACCCCTTCCCACTCCATACACTGCACTTCCAGCTCATTAACATTTATGTCCCTGTTTCACTAACTAAACCTAGCTATTTCACTGCTAAAACATGCAAGTCAACATTAAAGCATTGACCAGTGTTTGTCTGTTATGCTGGTCTGTGATTTTTCCTTTTCCTGCGATCATGTTTTTGTGCAGTGCTTATTTGTTTACATTCACTTTTTCGTTATGATGTGCTTTTTATTTGTATCCTCTTTTAATCAGTGTGGTGCTTTTTTGTTTGCATTCACTTTTTAGTTGTGCTGAATCTTTTTTTGTTTGCATTTACTTTTTAGTTGTGCTAAGATTTTGGTTGCATTCATTTTTATATGTGCAATTTTTTAATTCATAATTTTTAAATGCACTTTACTGTTTTGGTTTGCATCTGCTTGTTTTGTTTATTTTCTTTTACTTGCATGTCACATTTGTTTTTTGATTTGTTATATATTTTTGTGGCATCACATTTTACATTTGGTTTTGTTGCTTCTCTTTTTTGATTACACTTCTGCTCTGATTGTTGCTTTACATATTTGCGTGCATCTTACATTTTTGTTTGTGATTTGCACCTAAATGACACTGTGATATCAACATTTTCTGATACTGTAAGGTGATGGTAGAACAGTAGACCCATGGCTGTGAACAGATTAATTCCTTTATTAATATCAAGTAGGAGCCTACTGAATGCTATAAAATATAAGCATGTAAGATCTGTGGATGCATCCTTTGATTGATGTTGAAACCTCAGCTTGTGCATGTGTGCACATCCTTGTGCACATCTGTTTTTCCCATCTGCATGGTCCCCATGGGAGTCTGTTTGGATATACAGAGGAGCCCCTGCTTGTTTTTATTTTTTTATTTATTTCAATCTAGGATTACAATACCTTTGAGCCTAGGCTCTTTTACAAAGGTTCCACATCAGCGTGTGCAACAGTCATCCTTTTTAGTTGCAAACATATAGTCATTGACTTACAGACATGTAATAACCAGTACAAAGACATGAGCTATGAGCAAGACAAGGGAATGGGGGTCGGTGGTGGGGGGAAGTGAAGGTAGGAGATCGAGGGCTGGGAAGGAGGTGCAGGGGGTAAGGGGGAGTATGGGAGGTGGTTGGGGTGGGGGCAGGAGTGGAGATAAGGGGGGGAAGTGGGCGAGGGTGGGAGAGAGTGCAGCCAGGGGGCATTGTTGAGGGAATATGACAGGTAAGGTGCTAGGGGTGCAAAGACTGATTGTATGGCTCTCTATTGGTTGCTACAACAAAGGACATACTCTCTGTAAGATAAGTACAGCTTTTCCTACAGTATGTTGTTTGTACATTAAATGTATTCTATGAGAAACTAAAAAAGTTGCTTGAATAGTTGTTTATGTGTGCTCTGAGGGCTGAGGCAAGTGTTCATATTGTGAACACAATGTGCCTCATATTGAGTCCCTAGTGTTAGTCACCTCCTGAAATGTACAGTAACTATAGCAGCTGAAGTACATTTAACAGAGCATCTGAACACTTCTGAGATGTATACTTTGAGATATGAGAGTCATTAGAACTCACTAACACCATCATGAGCTACAGTAATGTGAGCCACAGTACTAATAGCTGCCATTTATTGCTGACTTCAAGTCATATACTGTACCTTCCTGTAGTCTCCAGCTCTTCACTTTACCTCATGCCAATTACAATATTCTCCCTTGCACAGCCCTACCTTTTACAAAGATTTTTGTACATCATGGCCCGGACATGCAAAGTAGTTGTGCATGGTACAACTGAGTGTGGACTTGCGCCAAGGAGCCATATTCAGTGGGAGCCAGTGTGCATTCCCATGAGTATCCAGCACAGTGGGATATTGAACCATGAAACCATGGTGCAAGTGCAGAGCAAATCAAAGATGTGCTGAGAAGACTTGTTCCTATAAACACAGGGTGCAAGCACACAGACAGCACTTGTGCCAGGTGAGAGGGAATGTGTGAGAGAGAGAGAGAGAGGAAAGAATTAAAGAAAGAAAGACAGACAGACAGAGAGAGAGACAGATAGAGACAGACACAGAGGAAAAGGGACAGAGGTGGCATTGAAGAGTGAGAGAGGGGAGAGAGAGAGAGAGAGACAGACAGACAGACAAACACACTGCCAGGCAGTGCACCAGGGTGGCACACAGCCAGCAGCAGCCAACTGCCCAGGGGGATATTGGTCAGCAAGGGCCATGAATAGTGCACCCTCCATTGTGGAGGCCGTAATGAGGGGTGTGAGGGGGCAGGATGAACAGCAACATGGCTGTGGAAGGGCCTGTCGGTGGTATGCCTGACACAGGTGGTACTGCGCCTGCATCACCTTCAAGCAGTACAGTGACACAGAGATTGTGGGCCAGTACTGCCTGAACAGGGCAATTCAGAGGCAGCACTGTGAGCTCTGCAGTGAGGAGATGCAGGCACCCACCAGATGGAGCCATGTCATGACCATGGAGATAAAGGTGACAGCCATCATGTGCTTGCTCTCCACGGGCACCTTCCAGAGACCAACAGGGGACACCACAGGCATAACCCAGTCGGCCACATCCCACCTCCTCACACAGTTCCTCAACACTGTGCTGCCACATGCATCAGAATTCATCCATTTCTCCAGCACACAGGTGAAGCATACAGCAACCATGCAGGACTTCCACTGGGTAGCACGTATGCCTGGCATGATTGGGGCCATTGACTGCACCCACATGGGCATCTACATGCCACCTGACCTTGAGGGTGTGGCATACATCAACAGGAAGTGGGGCCCGATTGTCAACTGCCAGGTGGTGTGAGATGCCACATGGCACATTACCAATGTCTGCACCACACCCTGGAAGTACACATGATGCATTCATCTGGCCCAGCTCTGCGCTGTGCTACTGGTTTGAATGTGGGAACATTCTCACGGGCCACTGAGTGGATGAGTATGGCACAGGCAAGGGGTGATTGGCAAAGCAGACCATGGGATGGGGAGGGCAGGGTATGCATGGTGGTGTGGGCTCCAGGGACAGGCAAGGGGTGCAGCATAGAAAAGCAGAGGGCTAACCATGTTATTATCTCCACAGGGGCAGCAGCTATCCACAGCAGCCATGGCTGCTCACCCCCACCGGTGCCCATCATCCCCAGAAGAGGAATGGTACAACGAGGCACACACCCGCACATGCAACATCATCGAGCATGTCTTTGTCATGCTGAAAGTATGTTTCCATTGCCTAGACAGGTCAGGCGGTGTCCTACAGTACAGCCCCTCGAAAGCCTGTGGCCTATTCCTGGCCTGCTGCATACTACACAACGTGACCATTGACCATGTGATAGTTGTCAAGGCTGATGAGGGTGACAGTAGTGGGGACGATGGAGGCAATGGGCCAGAGGGAGGTGGACAGCCACTCCCTGGGTGGAGGGATCCCTGGCAGCAGCAGCAGATGAGAGGACACTTGGACACCATCGCATGGGAGTACTATGGTGTACACAGGTAGGTGGTGCAATACACATGCATAGGCCACACAAACAGGTACATCACACAAGCAGGGGCATGCATGGCAATGGGCATGCACACACTGAGGTGTGAGTCAGGGATGGGGAGACAGGGGCACACAACCACACACTGCACCTCTCACAGCCCCCCCTACAGACACACACACCCACACACACAGTAGTAGGTCTGTGGTGTGGATCAGATGCATTGCACCAGTGCACAGGCACAATCGGTGCAAGACTGCCGTCATCACGCCCATGCCACACAGCCCAGTGGCTGGGAAAGCATGCACACAAGCAGTGTGTAGCATGACACACAGGTGCCACACCAGTGGTAGGTACACACACACCACCCATGTGCGCACTGGGCAGCAGCTGCAGACTGCAGGTGGGGCAGCCCACACATCAGGTCTGCTGCATGGAACAGTGGCCACCACGGCCACGGGGATGGCTGTACCTAGGCCGATCAGCAGCCACAGGCTGTGCATCAGCCATGGGGATGTGTGCAACAGCCCCCCAGGGGTTGATCTGAGGGACTGTGACCATGTCCTCACGGGGTGTCAAGGTGCCCATAGAGGCCAGCCCCGGGCATGCCTGGGATGCTGACATCAGAGCCTGGCATTGACCGCGCTGGGGTCACTCGAAACCAGATCAGTGGGGTGAACAGTGCACTGTGGGGTGTCATCTGTGCCTGGCCACACCCTGTGGCAGCCAGCAGCGTAAAGCCATCCGAGATCACAGTGGCAATGTGATCCAGGGATGCAGTTGTGGCCTCCTGCATGTGCTGCTTCCCCACCAGGATCTGCGCAGTGCCCCTCTCCTGCTGCTAGGCTAACTGACACACCTCTGCACTCAGTGCGCACACCTCAGTGGCAAGCAGCACCTTTTGCTAAATGGATACCCACAGCAAATTGGTATGCTCAGCCAGTGGGTCAGCATCCTGGGGCTCCTGGGCAGGACACTGATCCCCATGTGGTGACCGGCCACACTGCACAGCCCCCCTATCTGCTGGACACTGCACAGTGGGGTCTGTAGGGGGATTGGGCATGGCAGGTGCACTGGTGGTGGATCCTGTGGCCAGCTGTCTGGTGGCACCCACAACCTGCTGCTGTCACCCATTTGGCCGCTGCACACCACAGCACCTGCACAGCCACTCCATCTCCACCGCAGGGCACAGCCAGGGCAGTGCACACAGCTGTATCTACTGTGGTGGCGGCAGCTGTTCCACTGATGGCAGAGCACTTGGCATGCTGCCTGTGTCGTGGCCAGCAGGGGTATCTCACCCATAATGGTGGCCATGCTGTCCAGGATAAGCATGACATCATCATCATCATCGGTGTCAGAACCCGCCCCAATCTGTGTCTCTGCACAGAGGACGCCAAGGCTGGCGTCCTGCAAGAACACATCCTGGGCCACATACTACACCAGGTCCAGGACATCTGCCTACACAGTGGTGGTGAGCTACAGCCTGTTGGGCCCCCAGATGCCAGTGGTGGTGGATGGCTGGTCCTCCAGGGATGTTCCAGCGTCCATGGCCGCTGCTGCCGCTGGCACTCCATCATCCCCACAGAGGTGTGCTGGTGCTGCAAGAGAAAGAGAGGGGTGTTATTGATGCATTGGCCACATGTACCCCCCCCACAGTGCCACTGCATGTGCCCTGCTGCATGACATGCATGCCGACTGCATGCACGCCAGCATGCCCATGTCCGCACCCTCTGTGTCACCAGCTGTGCGTGGCTGACATACTTACCATGTAGTGATGGGCTGCCACCCATCTGAAAACCACTGCCAGTCACACACTCCACCGTGCTGTTGTGCATGGTGGCTGCCACCAACTCCTCCTGTGCTCTGAGCAGTGGCGCATCCGCAGGCCCCCCTCCAACTGCATTCTGGGATGCACAGATGGCCACCACCTTCTCCTTGATGCACCTCTTATCTGTGCTCGCCTTCATCCGGCACTGCTGTGCTGACTGCAGGTGGCTGCCATGCTGGTTGATGTATATCGCCACCTCCTCCCAGGCCCCAGGCCTGGCCTGTGGTGTTCTTGTGGCACCACTCAACAGGGGCTCCCTGTCGAGGTATGCATTGAACAGAGCCTCTGTCTTCACTTTAGTGAAATTGGGCCTGCGCTTGCAAGCAGGACCATGCTCCTCACCCTCCTCTTATTCTGACATTTAGCTTCCTGTGGACATGGACAGCACAGTGTGTCAGTGGCAGCATCACCCTGTTCCGTTCCACCCTGCTATGCTGTCTGCTCCCAGTGAGCTGCAGCAGCATGCATAACTTACCTCAAAAGGACGAAATACTGGTCCATGGCCTGTGCTGTTCTGTGATGCTTATATGGTGCAACGCATGCAAATGAGGTATGGCGCTACAGTAATGACATGCTAATGCACACAGTGTGCAATGCATTGGCTGATGAGCTCATTTGCATGTGGTGTCTGAATATCGTGATCTTGCTCCGTGCACAATGAGATTGCTCCCAAGCAAGTCAGTGTGCAGGCCAGCAGTGTGCATGCACCAAATTCATGCACTGTACACCAACAGAGCAATGGGGGGCATAGCTCATGATACGCCAGGCCTGCTATCGTGTACATGTGCACTGTGCAGAGGCAGGCAACCCCTGATTCCTGCAGTGACCCCTAACACCTGGGTCACTCCCCTCTCCCGATGACCCTGCCTAGCCATGCCCATGCCACTCATCTCCGGGACTGCTCGATGGGGAGACACAGTACATGTTCCCTCACATTGCACATCTGGCACATGCAGTTGCCACATGCGCTTACTGCCTCCATTTTGGTCACCAACTTAGCTTTACAGCAAGATGCTGTAACAAGTCCTGAGAGCCCAGAACTGGACACAGGTTGAGCTGGTCAATCTGGTCACCTGTGTCCAGCCCCATGCCCCCAAACTATTTGGCCATGTGCCCTGCAGCAGCCAAGGATTGCAGTGTGGTAGAAGATTGCTGCCACACTGCAGCAGAGGACTGGAGTGGCCAGGACAGGGGAGCAATTCTGCCACCAGTATGGCGACCTAGTGAGAAGGGACCCAGAGCACCTCAGGAGACTTGAGGTGCACGTCAGGCATGGGGCTGTGCCACAGCCAGGTAAGTAGGCCCACCTTGCATGTGTGCCCTGGTGCTGTACTGTGGTTTTGGCTAGGCTGCCTGCCATGACCTGCAGAGTGGTGCACTTTCATAGTGCGCATCATGGGGTGGCATTTCCAGCCACTGCTTGCATTGTGATACAGCTGTGCAGGACATGTTGGGCAAGGGCTCCCCCTGTGCACTGGAGTAGGGATGGTGGGCAGCTGCTGTGGCTGGTTTCTGATGTATACCTGTCTATGGTCCATTCCCAGGGCCCGAGAATCCTGGCGTGTGCAGGCAGCAGCAGCAAGACAACAGGCCGCAGCGGGCCACTGAGGTGGAGCAGTAATGGCTCCAGCACCAGTGAGGCCATGGAGGGTAGGTAGGCACTGTCATGGTCCTTCGTACATTACATGTGGGGTGGTGGGGGCGTGGGTGTGGGCATGACCGCCTGTGCTATGTGCCGTGGCAGCTGTGTGTGTCACACTGTGTGTGGTGCTTGCCACTGTGATGCATCCATTGGACATGTGTGACAGCTGTTGGTGGGGTGGATGTGTGCCTGTCTGCCACTGATGTTGCTGTGGTCCTGCTGGTGCACTGTGCCATGTGACCGTAATTGCACAGGTGGGTGGCCATTGTGCAATGGGGACCACCTCTGTGCACTGTTGTGGTGTGCCAAGTTGCTGGCAGGCATTGGTCCACCTCCCTGTGGGTGGCTGGTACAGGCCCTCTGGGAGGGTGTTCCTGCTGCCCATTGCATGCTGTGGGTGGGCATGGTTCCTTGGGACATTGCACTGATCACCTGTCCTGTCTCTTGTCATAGGTGTCCAGTGGAGACGATGGAGGCCTGTCTACTGCAGGCTGCTCCAGCAGCTAATCCTAATAACATCCACCATGATGGAGGCTGTCCTGCAGGTTTGCCACCTGTTGCTGGAGGAATGGAGGTGGTGAGTGCATCAAGGGGTGGCAGGCCTAGGCCACTGGTACTTTGGCCCCAACATTACCCTGTTTCCTCTGCTATACCTCCCCCTATAGTCCCCATCCCACTGTACAGTCCCTGTTCCCTGTTCCCTTCTCTTGCTTTCCTACCCATTCCCACCCCCTTGATGTTGTAAATAATTTGATTTTGAATTATTTATTTTTTGACTTACCTGACTGTGTCGGTGTCTGCTTAGCAGGTGGCGTGAGGAGCCATGCTGCAGTGGCCCAGTGCCTGTCTGTGTGGTGTGCATGTGTCAGGGCTCATGTTGTGCTTCTGTGGTCCACTGCTGTGTGCTGTGGTGTGTCCCACTGTGGTGGTGTCCCTCCCCTTGATCGGTGGCTGTGCCTTTGGGTGCCCATGGTTCGGCTGTCAGGGGTGTGTGGCAAGTGTGTGTATGGTTATGGCACATGGCCATGGTCTTTGGTCGGGTACTGGCCACAAGCTGTGTTGGGGCCCCTGCTTGGTGTTGTGTGGCCTGTCCCATGTGGTCTGCTGCTCTATGTGCCTCCCAGTGCATTCCATGCCTACTATGTGGTCTGCCTGTGTGCCTTTGTGGCATGTATGTGTGCTTGACTGTGTGGTCCTGGGTGTGGCTTTCTCAGGTCTGGGTTTGTGGGGAGGCACTGCCTGCAGCCTGTGCGGAGCTCCCTTGGTGGCCCTCCATTGGCCATTGGCACCTCCTGTTGCCTACTATCTGTGCCACTGTTGTGTTCTGGGGGGTGTCTGGGTGCATGTGTGTGCCCTGCTGTGCCCTGCTGGTGGTGGCCTCCTGTGGCCTGTTACTGTGCTTCCCTGGCTCTGTCCCTGAGTCTCTTCTCTGTGCCATGCCTCCCTCTGTTGCTCTGCTGCTCTGCTCCCACAGTGGCTCTGGGGCATCTCTTTTTGCTCCATGGTACAACTGTGTTTGCTCTATGGTGCAACTCTGATTGTGCTATGGTGCAAGCCTGGTTGCACCATGGCACAACTGTGCCATATTCAGCCAGGTTGCACTGGCACAGTGTGGCTGGTGCAACTCCTGAATATGGCTCCTGTTGCACAACGGCGCATTGGATTTGCAGTGCACCAGACTTGTGCCGGCCTTTGGCGCATTTCTGAATATCTGGGCCATTATGATTATTATTTATATTTTCTATTCTATTAAATTTATTTGTTTTATATAGTCACTTATAAATTGCAAAATGAAGATAGAAATATAATGTAAAAATATGTTTTATAATAATTTGCGTGTAACTTTCAAAAGTACACTGCACAACTACCTCTATGGCTTAGGAATTTACTCCTGCTTTACCCAATTCACCCTGCTCTTTTCCATACTTATGTCAGTCCATCCTTGTGAGCCTGCCACCTCAACTCATGGTGCTACCTGTCTCTTAGTTTTGAGTTACACTTTTGTATTGCAGTAGATTGTCTAATCTGATGTACATATGTTCCTGCAGTACTGTGCATAACTGCCATATATAATGTGATCCTAATTTTTTGCCTGAATCAGTCTTGTTCTCCATGATCCACTCCCCTCTAATCCGAAAATCTATTTTTTTTTTTATATATATGTAATGTGTAGCATTGTTAGACATTGTGTTGGGGTCTGTGGTCTTATCTTTGTATCTTTATTGATATCAATGTTGTTATTGTATGTACAGGACTTTATTTATATTGATGTATGCCTCTTTAATCTGTATTCCTTTATACCAGTGCTTATGTATTGTATGTTCATGGCTGTGTTGATAATTTTTGTATCCCTCACCTTCTGTACCCTTTCCCAGGTTGCCTCTGAAAAAGGGACTGCATGGTCTCAGTAAACTTACCCAGTTACCAAAATTCAAATAAATAAATAATTCATATGACAAGATAAAATGATTTGTTATAATGAATATTTTGTGTTTAGAAGCACAAATTTACTTTAGTGGACTGTATTTTAGTGAAATTTTGTTATCATTTGCTTTTTATTTACATCCTGAGAAAATAGTTGTTTGATACTGTAATAGTATGTTTCATCGGGTTGCTGTAGAAGATCTTAAATAATGGTGTGCATGGCATTCAAGTGGACTAACCGTGGGGAGAACCATGGGAAGGGCTGCTTATTGTACACTTTAAAGCCTTGTTCATATGGTTCCAGAAGTGGAATAAGCTTTTGTAGCACATTACATCTCTTACATTGTCTAGGCATGGCATACCTAGATATTGTGAAGGGTGAGGAAATGTATTTGTGCTTCAGTTCATGATACAAGAGTCTTCAAAAGCCTGTCTTCTACAGTAGAGAAAGCCTGAATATTAAGAATCATCTTCACTCCAAAATGAGTTGTGAAATTAGTGTCAGGATGTTGGTTCTTGGCCTTTTACTAGTATAGTGCTGCCAGAGAAGCACAATGGAGTATAATCCTCTGACATGAGTGATATGCCAACAAATTTATTGGAGTATTTGATAGTAATTTAATATAATTTTTTGTAATTCTTAATTTTTATGTTGGCTCGCACTTGCACGCCAGCCAACATATTGCAGTAGTAGCAGATTTGGAGGTGCAGTCACTGTGGAAGAATGCAGGGTATGCATCAGTAGGTGCGTCCCTCATTCCCCAATAAGGCAGCATGTAGGCCCCACACCAGCAACACATAGTGTTGTGAGCACATCTAAGAAAAGGTCCACTGCAATGAGAGCCAAGATCATCATGCAGCAGCACCTCCCGATGTTCCTTTCCTGGTGACACATTCTTGTGAACATAGTGTCAGTGACTGCCGCCACCACCTACCACAATGCCAACTTCAGGGGTGCCCAATCCCCCTGTTGGCATGCCCTGACCCAGTTCATGTGCTGATGGGGGAGCTCACTCCACATCAGCATAATGCCCCCCTATATTTGTTGTGTGCTGAGGGGGCTGCCCAATCCCCCTCGGCTCTAGTCCCCCCCTTTGGTATGTGCGGATGGGGGTGCCCAATCACCCATCGGCTAGCCCCTCCAAACACTCAGGTGGCATGCTGGGAGTCCACCCCAGTGTGTCAAATGACCCTGTTAAAAAAAAATGTCCTGCGATGTTTGTTTTTAACCTGTAAAAGAAGAAAATCATCCCTCACAGTCTGTCCTGCTCCCTTGCCCAACCTGTGCCCACACTCTATGCACCCTGCCTCCCCACACACCCCTCACCCCACACTTACCTCCGGAGTCTGGCACGACAATCTTCGGTGGACCAGGAACACATCTGCACTCTTCAAGGCTGACCGCAAACTGAAGAAATGCCGGTAAGCTGTATAATGGCATAAATAGGGTTTTTTCAACTTTGGTGCATATCTTGGGCATTTTTGGGAATTTTGGCACCAAATTTTCAACATGGGGCTATTGGCATCCCTCCTCCTGAATTCAGTGACTGTCATGGCATTATTCTGTCTCAAAAGGTGGTTTTTTGGTCACTGCGAGGAATCAGCTTTCGGGACCGATTAACGAAATGGCGGTGCCACTGTTCATGAGGTGGACTTTCAAAAAGTCTATGTTGCAAACTTGGGGAAAAAATCCGAAAAATGACTGTTTTATGAGCGTGTGTTGCGCAGTTTCCACACACGCTTGTAACTTCATGAATTTTTAATATTTTCACTCCAGATTTTCAACATTTACATTTTTTTCACACCTCCTTATGAACAGTATAGCTGTCATTTTACATATCCTGGCCAAAATGTGTTTCGCACTTCCGGTATGAATAGCATAGTGCATGCGAAATCAGTTCCGGGACAGTTTGATAAAATGACGGTGACACTGTTCACGTGCAGAGGTCCTAAAATGCATATGTTGAAAATTTGGTGATGAAAGTCCATAAAATGACTGTGTTACAAGCATGCATTGTGCAGTCTCCATGCACCTTTGTAACTTTGCAAATTTGCAATATTTGCATGCCAGATTTTCAGCACTGGCATTTTTTCACAGCTCTTTATGAACAGTCCAGTTGTCACTTTTCACATCCTGCCCCAAATGTGTTTTTGCACCTGTGGCACAGAATGGCATGGTCACTTTAGGAAATCAACTTTTGGGACAGATTAACAAAATCACAGTGCCACTGTTCTTGAGGGGAGGACCCAAAATGCCTAAGCTGAAAATATGTCTCTTCAGGGTGGGGGTGAGGCTGGCATCAGTTCAATACTTCACTGCCATTCCTATTATACATCTCTAACTCCTCACTACCAATGCCAATGCCAATGAGACAACACTGGGCATTGACAAGTGCTTATTTATTTATATGACAAGAAAACAAGATTTTTGGATGAACACATGACCAGTCCTGAAGTTGATATTAAATAACACTATCTATAGAGCCTCAAGGTGGATAGGCAATTGTCCATGCCAATGGTACACAGATAGTTATGGTTGCACTGGCACTGGCACTGGCAGCTGGTATTGTACTGTGTTGGTTTGTTCATAAATACATGATGGGTCTTAAAGATGATAATTGATAGTGCTGTGCTACCTGTAGTGTCTCAAGGCAGACAGGAAATTGTCCACACCCAGGCACCCACGGCACATACACCACCTCCTGTATCAATGGATACCAATCATATTGTACCATCTGTCTAGTGTGTAGGTAGGGAAGAAGGTATTATCACCCACTCACACACGCTGGGCAGGGAAGCATATATAATATCCGAGCAGACAAATTTAATATAATATAATATAATATAATATAATATAATATAATATAATATAATATAATATAATATGATATAATATAATCTGTTGTGATATTTTTGAAGATAATATAATGTGATGTAACAATATATAACATAATTTATGTATGATTACATTTATTAGTTTTATTGAGTATTATGTTTCTTTTTTACCAAAAAAATGAAACCGAAGTTATGAAATGTGATTTTTGCATTACCTTAACTCCCTATACCAATACTGTTTTGTAGAAGCTGCTAATAGGGAGTGGTTACTTGAAGGAATTGAACAGAAAATGCAAGATCATTTTGGGGGGGACTAGATGTTACATTTCTGGATGGATCACTTCTACTCCAAGTAGGGGAACTAGAAGCACCTGAAGAAGGAAGAGGGAGAAACTTGTGTGCTTCTGGATTGCACAGAATGATTTCGTCAACAGATGCACTGGATGACTGCAGATAATGCAATAATGCTGCTTGCACTGCAGTGGTGTGGAACCATTGCATTCTCTGACCTTATGAACCACATCTTCATTGGTTGTACTATCATATGCCCAGCTATTGCCCTCACAGTCCCACAACCATGACTGCCAGCTCTTTTTCACCACCACTGCTTCAGAACTTGTACCTGGTGGAATACCTATGGTGGAACACTTTCAGTATCTGCTCTTTTCCTTCCCCTGCATCCCTTTCTCCTCCTGTTCTTTTCATGGCTTCTATGTGCATTGACTACACACAAGCAACAGATAATGACATGATGTAGCCACAGCTGGATGCCAAAAATAATGACTCACAGTAGCAATTGATGGTTCTTGGGTGCTCACATGAGATACATGTGCAGTGCATTTGCAAGTCACAGTGTCATATGACTCACCAGGTGATGAAGAAGGGCATCAGCACAAGACTGCCCCCCACCGACAAACCTGACAGCACCCCATTGAGAAACCTTGTGTGTCATACGTAAGTAATAATACCTGACAGTGTGGGCATTATTGGGATATAATGGACCACCCAGGGGTGCAATGAGGCCCAATGCTGCAAGTGGAGGGCCCTATACCCCTGGAAGGTTCGTTATATCCAGTAACACCCACCCTAGAGGGTATTATTGTGCTTAGAAAATGGGCTTACATTATTTTTTTTAATAATGATTTCATAAAAAAAAGAGTGCAAAATATAATTAAAACTGAACAGAAATGTTAGTCCCATTAGTGCCACTAGAGGGTTCTGCTGTTTGTGATAGCCATTTGTTTGTAGTGTCAGTTTTTCATTGCAGTACCCAGGGAATTGTTACTTGTCATCCTCCCCCCTTATAACTTCATGCTATGTGGATAACTATGGTTTTGATACCAAGAGTGAGGAGTGAGGAGTGAGAAGCTCAGCTGTGGGTTTTGGTAGTGAGAGTGAAAGCGGGGAGTGAGAGGTTCAGTTGTGGAGTGGAAATGATGCTATATGGGGACATGGAAGTTGGCTGATGACTTGAGGAGAAAAAAAGGGATGTACTTAGTTTCTGTTTAAAACTATGAAGGTTGTTATTGTGGTACCGATTTGTGTGTCTGTGTGACAGGACTCTACAGAGCACAGCAGTAGGAGTGTGTCAGCAGTATAGGTGGACAGCTAGACTTCACAAAAGGGGTTAGTTGATTGGAAGAGCAGGACTTTCATGTGAATTCTTGAAAGACATGGAGTCATCCCACTTCTGGGCAGCGGCAGTTGTGAGAGTGGGCAAAGGGTCAGAGGTTCTGCTTTGAGTACTACCTGGGGAAGTGCAATAGCTTATTACTACTGGTGTTGATACAGGATGCCCTTACATATAGTGTAATTCTGGACAATCTTACTTATAGGCTTCAATGTTCAAAAATGTTATAAACAAGAAAGATATAATCCAAAGTCCATCAAAACTCATATATTTATTAAACTCTTTTTCTTCACACCCATATACATGAGGCAACAGTTGTGTGGCTTAACATCACTTCCTCAGGCCAATCATATATGAACAGTGTTGACACCAAATTAGAAGCAAATAAATCCATTCAGATACAGAGTTTTTAAATTTCTGCTCCTTTTACATTAATATGTCACATTGGTATATACTGCCAATAGTTCTTTATAATAACATATTGAATTAGGTCAAATTTTTAATTAAAATTTCATTTAGAAACTAATTATAAAACATCTTCTCTTTCTTAGTTAAATCCCAGTCCATTTTATATTATTGTCCCCATATTAAAGTCAAATTTTAGTTCAATGTAGTATAAACTTTGTATTATTTTCAAATATGCAAAAAAATACCTTAATTTTCATTTATTTGAACTCCACTGAGCTAGAAGCCCTGATATATTACTCTCAAAACGAGCACCATGCCACCCTGTTCCTATTACCATCTATTAGAAAACAACATATATTTATTTCAAATGTTACTATCTTTAAATCTTGTATAGTTATTATTTAAACTCCATATTGCCAGTCACCTGGTCACACTCTAAAATGGGCCAGTTCACTTCTCAAAATTTTTCATCCACTTAATAGTAATCTTGCCAGGAAAACCACATCTAATGTATTTTTGGCAATTGTCCTCATGAATTGAAAGTGTCTATGAGGAAGGAAACAAACATAAAAATTAATTTCTAACACTTTTTTTACTCAGTTTAATACTATCATTCATTTCTCTGTTAAACTTCAGATTTTACTATGGTAATCCCTACCTGCTGTTGTTTACTCTTACATGGAGCTCTGTAGCTCATTGCTTTCATTAAACCACGTTCTGAGATAGAACTTAGTGTCTTTGCATCTTTTTCAACTTACTATAAGAAGGAAAAGAGGACATCAGTATTTGAAAACTTTTTGATCCCTGTGCCACGGATTTAAAATAGACTTTAACTTTTACCTTGCTCCACGCAGTGCCCCTCATCTCAGGCACAAGACTGCCTTCTGGAAGGAGCCAAGCGCTCTGATTTTAAATACCCTCCCAAAGCATGCAAAATTAACTAATTGAATAACCTCCTTAATTACCCTGAATCCATCTATTTTTCAAACAAATCTAGAGTAAAGGCAAGTATATTGCTTGCCCAGCCTTGTCCTAATCAGTAGTTCAATTGTCCTAATCAGTAGTTCAATTCCCATCTCTGGTTTTTACCTAAATTATGTGTCCCCTGTATGAATTATTCTTTAAATATATTCATTCTTTGAAATTTGCTACATATTGAACTGTAACAAAGATTTTAACATGGGTTTTAGTGTCCAAATATATTAATTTTCCTACATCAAATAAGGGACCCTAAATGTATGGGACTTTTTATTACTTGATGTATACTCATTATCTCCTTGTTTTGACCTAAGGGTTTAAATCCCAACACAACCACTGAAACCATCTATTATTTTACTTATTGTTTTCTGTGTTAGTTTTGTAAATAAACCTAATCTCCCAAAATGTAAATATTAATTGCTAATAAATGTTTCAGCCTTTTTTGCACATATCAGTTTGTATGTGATATGTGCTTTCATCTTTATTTATGTGAAAGGTGGGTTAAACTCCCACCAGGGCCACTAATAACACCTGTTGTTTTTACTTTGTTTATATCCACTTAATATTTACGTTAACTAATAAAGTATAATATTACCAGAAAATTCTGTTAATGATATGCTTGCAGTTCCATTCATGTGTTATGTGGGTTAAACTCCCACCAGAACCACTTATTTTTGACTGCTTCATTCTTGTATTAACAAATTAAATGTGATCGTACCATAACATTTATTTTACTGATTACATATACTTTCACTTTCATTCTTGTTATTATATGGGTTAAACTCCCACCAGGACCACAACTAACTCCTATTATTTCCACTATGTTTATATCCACTTTAATATTTATGTTAACTAATTAAGTTTGATGTTACCAGAAAATTCTGTTGATGATATGCTTACAATTCCATTCATGTATTATGTGGGTTAAACTCCTACCAGAACCACTTATGTGATTTAAATCTTCCTTCATACTAATGTTGATGCCAAATATTTGCTACAGATTATATATATTATTAATATTAAGCAGGTATATTCAAATCCTATTTCCAATATAGGTTCCAATTGCATGATTCGTTCATATCAATCCTTGGGTTGTCCATTGTGTATGTCCAATACACTTCTCTCTTTAATAACAAAGTGTCCCATGAATTTCTGTGTCTTTGAGGTGCTAAAACTTTCTCAAGTCCCCAAAATCTCAGTGATGCTGGTGTATGTCCTTCATGGTTAAAATGTTTTGCCACTGATGACTTCTCATCTCTCATCCTGATATTACTTTAGTGTTCCCCGATTCTTGTTCTAAGTTCTCTTGTCGTCTTCCCAACATAGGGTTTGTCACATGGACATTGGATTATATGAATTACATGATTTGACTTGCACGTTATGTGTTGTTGAATTATGTATTTCTTGTTAGTAAAGGATGTTCAAAATATATTTTCTTAAAGGTATTGTTACAGTGGCAACATTGCCCACATGGGTAATTACCATCCTTTAATGGTCCTAAAAGTAATTGTCTCCCCTGGACAAGAATCTCCTCATATTTCCTGTGTTGTGTGTGCACTAGTTTGTCTTTTAGTGTTTTATTTTTCTTGGATGTAACTAGTGGTATATCTGCAAATCTTTTATTTGGACTACCACCTGCCTGAAGTATATGCCAATTATTTATTAATATGTTCTTTATTTTTTTACTCAAATGACTGTAGGGTGTTGAGAAAACTATTCTATTTTCCATTTTCTTCTTTTCCTTCTGTTGTAATAAAGAATCTCGAGTAATTAATGACACCTCTGTGATTACCTTCTCAACCTCACCATGATGATAACCTCTTTGCACAACTTTGTCCCTCATGACCTCTGTTTCTCTAAAAAAATCTTCATCAGTGGTATTTCTCCTGGCCCTAATTAATTGTGATTTTGGGATACTCCATTTTAATTTTGGATCATGATAACTCTGAAAATGTAATAAAGTATTACGATCTGTTTCCTTGCGATATAACCTAGTCCCTAATTTACCTCTGTTCTTAAAAATTTGTAAATCCAAGAATGATATTTTTTTCTTTATCACTTTCTACTGAAAATTTTAAATTTTCATCTCTACTATTAACATATCTAATGGAAGATTCTAATTCACTTTCTGTCCCATTCCACAATAATAATATGTCATCTATAAAACATTTCCATATAATAATATTGCTTCTAAATGAATTATTGCTTGCATTTAATATATGTGTTTTCTCAAAATGCCACATGAAGAGATTGGCATTTGATGGGGCCATTGTACTCCCCATTACTGTACCCTGAACCTGTAAATAAAACTCATCTTCAAATGCAAAATAGTTTTTCAATAGGACTAATTCTGCCATACCTATTAAAAAATCTTTATTAGGAAATAAATTCTGTCTTCCCCCCCAATGCCATTCTTAAAGATGCCAATCCTTCCTCATGTGGTATGCTTGTGTAAAGATCCTTCACATCAAGGGATACCAACCAAATATCAGCTATATCAATGTTACTAGTGTTTGCCTCTTGTATTATCTCTATGACATGGCTAGTATCCTTGATATAAGTATCCATTTTTCTTACTAGTTGTTGCATATGAAAATCTATATATTTGGATAAGGGTTCCAGTAAAGATTCTGAACCCGATACTATGGGTCGACCAGGTGGATTGTGTAAACTTTTATGTATTTTAGGTAAAATATAAATTTTGGTATTCTAGGATTTTTCTTAACTAACATTTCCATCTCATTATCTGTACACCAACCTAATTCTACAGACCTTTCCAAATATTCTTTTATGTCTGCTTTGATTTCATCTGTAGGATCATAATCCAACCTGATGTAATTCGTATTGTTCTGTAATTGCCTATAACAATCTGCCTTATAATTCCCAATATCCCATAGAACTAAACCACCTCCCTTGTCTGCTGGTTTGATAACTATGGACTCATCCTCCTGCAACTCCTTTAGTGCCTGTCTTTCTTTCTTTGACATATTATTGTATTTTGGAAACTTGGGTTCTTTCTCTAGTAATTGCTGCTAGGGGGAACTCATTATTCAGCGGGTGTCATTAAGAAATAACAACATAGGTGTCAGGCTGTTTCAGGCAATCAGATTTCAGCTTTTGCGGTGCCCATTTTTCTAATGCACTTTAATTGTCACTCTCCCACTTGACTGTCTGACTAGCTGGCAGTCTCGCAGGACAAAAAAAAAAAAACAGATGGATTTCTGTGCCATGCTGTACCTCATTAGTTAATAAAAAAGATTATTGGTAAAAAATTCCTTTAATGTCCTTCCCCTTCCCATGTCTTTCCAGTCAACTAAAATCAATCTGTCTTGCTCATGCTGTAGGGGAATATAAAAACAAAAATAATAAAATATGGATTTCTATGTCCTGTATACATTCAGTAAAAAAAATTTGTTAACTAAATCTTTCAAAAATGCTCCAGAACTTTTCCCAGTCTGTGAAATTCACTTTGCTTTGCTCCTGCTGTGCAGCTAGTAGTGCTCACACTGTAAATTTACTACTCTCCTTTTCAGCACAATTTCATTAGCTTGCTTGCCTGAAACTACAATTAGTACAAATATATAGTAAGAATTTTCTAATTAGAGTGATATTACATGATTCTATTAGGATTTCTATCAGTTCTCTTTTTCTCAGTTAATGATTTAATTGAAAAATTAAGTGATATAAACAACAAACATCATAGGAACTTATATAGTGCAGATTGCAAAGGTGTTGGGCAACTAATACAGTAAAATGAGAGGCCTATTGTGGTGAAAGTATTAAATAAAAGGAATATTGTCAGCCCAGTGGCACAGAGGTCTGAGACACTGGACATTTCACCTCATGGCACACCGGTGACCCGGGTTAGGGAGCGAGCCTGGGTCATCGGAGGTTGGCACAGGGGGAGGGCAGAGATAAATGGAGCAGCTGGCAGGCAGCTCTCCTCTCCAGGGTGGTGGAGTGGCATCCCTCACTCAATGGCTGCCCCCTGGTGGAGGCCAGGAGGCTGTGCAGGCAGGGGGTCTGGCATTAGGTCAATGGGGTGGGTGGAAGGGGGTCATTACCAGAGCTGTAAGGCACATGCATGCCTCCATGTGCATGCGTCCTTCTCCTGGGGCCCTTGGGAGAAAATCAGTGAATGAAAATACCTGCAGCAGAATGATGACCGACTCCCCTCTGGCACTGCTCCTGGACCGGGCGTTAGGTAAGCCCCAGTAATGCCAGGTGACAGGAGCTGGTGAGTCGGTCAGATGGGGCCGTCTGGTGGTGAAAAATAGAAAAAAAAAATAAAAGGAATATCCTGCAGGGAGGGGTATACAGGGAGGGGAAAAAACTAAAATGTACCTGATTCAGAGGCATCGGGGTGGGGCTCCTTGTTGGGCTAATGATGTACTAACTGGGTGAATAATAGATATGAAGGGTGCATGGGAAGGGGCCTGAGTCTCATTTGTGCTATGTTATGTGTGTTAGGGGCCATCTCGCTGGGACTGGAGCAGTGGGAGGAGTCAATATAGGGTCTCCAAACAGAATATATTTTCATGGTACCATTATTATCATGAATGATTTGCTCCAGGGCAGCTAGCTGACCAACAGCATGCAGTCACTCAGATGTGATGGCAATTGTTGTAGAGCACCAATGAAGGAGGAAGAGGAGCCATTTAGCTTTGGCACTAACTACATTAGCCTTTTCATATCTGCAGAGTATTTGGGTTGTTTGGCAGTAGGGATCCCAATGACAGAGATACCTCTATTGGCATGTCAGAGCCAATTACTGCTCTGCAGATTTATATGATGCCATGCCAGTACTAATGTACATTGGGCCAGTCCCATATTACATGGATCAGACATGCCTCAGGTTGGAAGCACCTCCAACATTTGCCCTTTGACATAAGCCCAAGGTGTTTCAGAGTCACTAGGATCTTGTACTATCACAGAAGCATTTTATTCTGAATGGGATGACTGTTACCATCCAGACAAGCTTTATGCATTCTGTTTAAAGCAAACAACCACACTTCCTCTGTTATCTAGATTTTGAGCTCTACTCCCAATGCCACCCCTAAAGGGGTGCACTGGGCTGGTAAGTTATCCCAACGGAATTTATAACAGAGACTAGTCCTACCTCTATTGAGCTTTCTGGAGGAGATAATTCATGATGTAGAATCCTGGGATACTTGCGTTTGTAGGTGTGACAGTATGGGGCTTACCATACTCCAAAGTTGGCAGTACTTCCAGAAGTCTTGTTTGGGTAGATTACATTTTTGCTGCAAGTTGGAAAAGGAGTCTGCATGATCCAATCAGAGGTTAGTATGTCTTTTACCTTGTTTATGCCCCTCTGTGCCTAGACACTCCTGAGTGGAAGCCTTCCCCTATGTGAATGGTGTCACTGCCCACAAAGGGGAAGAGCTGTGGTGTGAGGTCTGTAGCCATATAATTGTGTGCCTTATTCCAGAATTTTCTTGTTGCCCTGGTGGTAAGAGATCCCCTGGTAGTGGAAGCAGTTTTGTTATAGAGCAGTGTGTAAGCCAGGGGCAAGTGAACCCTAGTCCTGCTCAATTGTAAGCCACTGCGGAGAGGGTGAAGTCACTAGGACAAATTATTGCACTGTCTGCATGTATAGGTATGGCATGTGGTTGCCTTGGAACCATGGTTGTACCCACCTGACCTTACTCCAATGGCTACATTACTTGCTGTATTTAGGAGGCTTGCCTACCCAGAGGAAATTCTCCACAAGTTTGTCTGTCTTAGCAAACCAGGGGTTGGAATGGGTATTGGGGGAAGAGTAAGCAGGTGATTAATTTGGGGGGGCATCATCATTTGGAAAGCACCCAGCTGGCCTGCTAATGAGAGGCTGATGAGTTTCTACCTGTGTAGTTCAACCTGTGCATAATTGCAGTTGTGGTGCTTAGCTTAGTGACTCCATTTTGCTAAGTGAGTGATGAACTTTGATACATGATGTGATGCCTGTGTCTGACCAGTGTGGGCCTTTGTCCAGAAAGCAACAAAGGAAGATTGAACTCAAAATATCGGTCACCAAACTTGTTATAAATAAAATATAAACTGTTTATTGTTGCACAATTAATCCATCCAGACAAATCAAACATCAACGTTTCAGAGTTCAAAACACCCTTCATCAGAGAAATCTGATTACTCTTGTGACAATCACTATGCAACTGTTTGCTAATTTCTCCAACACATTTAGTTCTTCAAGCCATCTGGCAAAGTGTCTTCCTGCATTCTCTGATCTGCAAGCAGCAGGCACAGACGCATGAGGGGAGCCTTGAGTGCAAGGGATCCCTAGCAAACATGAATAACACACAGTATGCAAGACAACTTTAGAAATATATTGTTCAAGTTTCCCTGATCAGAGAATATGACAATAAATAGTTTATATGTTATTTATAGCAAGTTTGGTGAGTAAGCTTTTGAGTCCCATCTTCCTTTGTTGGTTTATGCAGCAAGACTGGATTAGGATCCCTTCTCATTACATTGTTTGTGTTTGTACTGAAGTGAGCTAAGCTGGAGTTCTAAACTGTGTCCGGAAAGGGATGTACACTGCATGAGGGGTGCAAGGGTTTGACATCACTTTTGGATTGATTGTCATTGAGGTCTGATACCTTAGTAAACCTGCCCAGTAGTTCCAAGAGGGGTATAAGGGAGGCAACCTGATCTGCCTGGAGGATTTGCAGGTCATCTGCATACATGAGAGACCAATAATCCTCTTTACACACACAGATCAAATTCAGATTAGGGTGACTTCTGATGGTGTCTGCCAAAGGCTCCATGGCCATTAGGAATGGGGGGAGGTGTCACTTCTGCCTCATGCCCTTTTATAAGAGGAAAGGAGTAGAATGCAAACAGTTGATCGGAACTGAGGCAGTAGGGAATTTGTGCAAGACTTTCACCATTCTAGGAATTATTCAATTCAATGCAATTCAAAGTTTATTTTACCAGGATGACATCATTGAGATAACTCATTTGCAAGGAGGTCCTAGGGGGACATAAGTGCATTATAAAATACAGAACAGTTACAGTGGTACAATACAAATACAGTTGAGATACCATATACAAGTAAAGCAGACAAAAGGATGTTAACTAGGTACAATGCAGACTAGCAAAATGTTTCCAAATCTAATAGAAGTGCCTATACAGGTAAAGTTAGTTGAGTACAACAATTATGAAAATGATAGGTGCAAAAAAGTAAATTGGAACAATAGAAGAGGACATAGAGTGCAAGGTGGAGGGATTTTATAGCAATAGAGGATGGTCAAAGGAGGAAAATATAATACAGGTTACTGAAATGTAATCGGGGGAGGAGAGCAAGTGTGGGGGAAGAGAGGGGATGAAGAATGCAGAAAACTAAGAAGCATCGAAGGGGGAAGACACGGGGAGTGGATGATATACAAGTGCTTAGTACTAGTGCTGGATGAGGGGAATAAAGAGGTTGAAAGCACACTGGGCCAGAGGGGAAGTGGGGGAATAGGGGGAGGATTAAGTGCCAGGAATCAGAGAGAAAATACATGATTACAGTAAGCAGGTTCAAGCATATCAGTTACATTCATCCTTCAACATATGCCCAATCAAGGACTTGAATGTACACAAGCCAACAGTAAAGTTGAGTTTAAGAGTTTTTTTATAGTGTTCCATAAGGTCGGCAGGGCATAATTTAGAGATGAAGAACCAAACTAGGTTCTATTCCGTGGAGTATCAAATGTTATACACTACCAGTCAAAAGTTTTAGAACACCCCCATTTTACCAGTTTGTACTGAAATTTACACAGGTTAATGTCTCAATGTACTCTGAAATTAAAGCATAGAACAAATAAACAATTGAAGATAAAAAAGAAATCATAGAATCATTTTGTTTAACAAAATTGAATCTAAATTATTTACTCATCAAAGTAGCCACCTTTTGCAGATATACTGTAACCGACGAACACACTCGTGGCATTCTTCCTACAATGTACATCAAATATTGTTCGGGAAGTTCTTCCCAACACTGTTGCAGAAGTTCCCACAAATGTGTTGCACTTGTAGGTTGCTTTGCTTTCACCCTTCTGTCCAGTTCATCCCAAACCAGCTCGATGGGGTTTAAGTCTGGAGACTGTGCTGGCCATTCCATGATTTGAAGCCTACCGTCTTGTTCTTTTCCTCGAAGGTAGTTCTGACATAGCCTGGAGGTATGTTTTGGGTCATTATCTTGCTGTAGGTTGAACCCCTGACCAACTAGGTGTAGACCAGAGGGTATTGCATGGTGCTGCAAAATGCTGTGGTAGCTCTTTTGGTTCAGAGTGCCAGTCACTCTGTGCTGTTGTCCTGTGAGCCGCCTATCATGCAAGCTGTTGACTCTCAGAAACTTGTCTTCTGATTCTGTTGTGGCTTTAGGTCTGCCAGACCTCTTCCTGTCAGAGTTTCCTCCAGTTTCCAAGTGCCTTTTGATGGTGTAGAAAACTGTACTCACTGACACCTTGGCTTTCTTTGCAATTTCTCAAAAGCAGTTTTTGCCAACGTAAACTTCTTTTTAACCTCTAGCAGTTTACCGCTTACCTTTGTACCATTTCAGGTTATTCACTGGACTAGAATTGCTTAAATTTCAATAAAAGCTGGAAAAATTGGGGTGTTCTGAAACTTTTGACTGGTAGTGTATATGAGAACTTCCTGAGAGTGTTCACACTGGAGGCATGTTTAAACATGGAGCAGATGTATGGAGGGAGTTTCAGGGTTAGAGCTCTGTAAACCCAGAGGGATGCATTGCAGCACCTCCTGACACGAAGGGATTGCCAACCAACCTGCAGATAAAGCGAGCAATAGTGGGTGTTGAAAAGAGCATTTGTAATGAATCTTAAGGCCCTGTGATACAGTGTGTCAAGGGTAATTAGGACTGACTTCAGACTATGGCTGTAGAGAAAGTCCGCATAGTCAATTAATGGGAGAAAGGTTGTTTGGACCAACCTTAGTTTGGGGTCCTAGGTATGCAAGTGCTTTATGCAATAGAAGTTTTTGGCAAGTTCCTCTATATGCATTACAAAGGATAGTTTTCAATCCAGCCAGAAGCCAAGATATTTAAATTTCTCAACTGGTTCCACTACTTCTCCCAGGATGGTCTTAATCTGAAAATTTGTGTTCAACAAGTCAGTGGGAATATCTTTGGTATTAGGGGACAGGTGCATAATGTTTGTCTTTTTAGCACTGAGGAGTAGTTTGAGATTTATTAAGTAGTGTTGAAGTAGGTCAAAGTCACATTGTAACTTGAGACGGGTGAGTTAGAAACTAAGCCTGGCAACATATAACACAATATCATCCACAAAGAGGCATACGTTTGATGTGCTGACATTGTTGTTAATATTATTAATGTAAATGGCAAATAGTAATGGATCTAAAATGGAGCCCTGCGGATCTCCTCTCAGGATAGGTTTTAAAGGGGAGAGGGCACTATTGGCTTTAACCTGTTGTCGTCTGTTGGTAAGATAACAGGAGAACCAGTTTAGCAAGGTGTATCTAGACCGAAATGATTTAATGTGTCTAATAATAATTGGTTGTCAACAGTGTTGTACACCTTGCTTAAATCTGAAAAAAAGGCACAAACATGGTGCTTAGCATCAAGGGAGGTTAACCGTCATCTGTAACATACGCTAGAGCAGATATTGTACTATGTTTGTGGTGAAACCCAGATTGTGGGTTCAGTAGATTTTCTGCTTCTAGGTGGTCTCTGAGTTGGGTGTTGACCAGATTTTCAAGAAGCTGAGATAGAATGGGCAGAAGCAAAATAGGTTAGTAATTATTGAGGTTGCATTGATCACCAGATTTAAACAAAGGATGACATAAGTAGTTTTCCAAATGAGAGGGATAATACCTTGGGAAAGTGACAGATTGAACAAGTGGGTGATAGGCGAGGCCAGGGCATAGTATCCTATCTTTAGAAAGTAAGGTTCAAGCAGATCAGCTCCTGCACTTTTTTAGGGTCAAAAGTGAGCAAGGGATCCTTGACTTGCTTGAGCGAGATAGGGCTGAAACCAAATTGTGAAGAGTCAGGTCTAGTTTTGGGTAAAGGTGGTGAAAGGGTGCAAGCAAGTGGCTTGGATGATAGCTTGCTGACAGGAGAAGAGTCAAAAGCCAGGCCGGCTGTGGCAAAATGATTATTTAGCTGGTCCAGAATATCATCACTATTTGTGTAGGTAATGTCCCCTAAGACTATTTTAGTTGGGGGAGATGAAGTTGAACTATGCCTTACAATTTCCCTAATAATATTCCAGAGTTTAGCAGCATTGTTTTTAGATGACTCCAAAGCAGACTGGTAGTACTTGGCCTTTTCTGCCCGAAGGAGTCTGGTGCACTGGTTTCTTGCGGCTTTGAAGGTAGCCCAATCCACAGACGTTCCCAATTCTCACTGTTTAAACTGAGTACAGCAACCGAAAGCTCTACCTATTGGAAAGAAAGATCACTGCTTGTACATAGTGGAGCTACATTTAATTTATAGCTGCCCCATTCCTAAGCTGCTTGTACATAGTGGAGCTACATTTAATTTATAGCTGCCCCAGCTGCAGAGTGTCCTAAGCTCCTAAGCATTTGAATCCCTCTTTATTTCTCCGGTTTTCCGATATAACCCCCTCGGCTGCAGAGCGCACCTGTAATTTGCTAGTGCACAGCTGTAATCAGTGGGGCTAGAGTTGCATGGCTGAAAACTGCTAAAGAAAAAAAAGCAGCTTGTTTGAACTGGGAGGTAGCCGGTGAAGCGTGATTGTAACCATGAGTTCACTAGGCACGCTCACAGGATGCCTGCCCTGTGCAATAACTGTTGTTGAGCTGGGACCAGGTCACTGAAAACCCCATGATCGCTTCATGACTGCTCCCCCCCCCCCCACCATGCCCACCCTTGTCCGGCTTTACTTTTTATAGGCTGTAACTCCACCTCAAACACTCCCAGTTGACAAAATTAACTATCTCCTCTCTTTTCCATTAGCAGCCTATACCTTTTGACTGCTAGAGGGTGTTTGATTGATCTTATATTTTACTAGTGCCCTGACTGTACCTTCACTCTAAACTGCTTGTGGGCACTGAATTTTATCTTTTATCTTTACTAGTGCCTAGACTGCACCTTCTTTTATTTCACTCCCACTTATTCCTATAATCCCATCGCCACTTATAACTATACCATAATGGCCATCTCTCCCTGTTTCGAGTTCTTTTAATAGCCTCTACAGCTCTCTGCCTCATATGGCTCCTACACTCTACTACTCTATATCCTTTAACTATTACCACTCCTACCTGACCACTGCAGGTTATTTCTTCTGCGAAAAACACTACAACTGCCTCCTGTCACCTTCCCCCTGCTTATTTCACAAACTCATCTATCACTTATCCTACACTCTGAATAAACCCAAGGTACCAAGCATAACCCTATCCATCTCCGCATCTGTCATAACTCTTACATCTATCTCACCTAACCTTGATGTTAGCTGGGGATATTGAGAAAAACCCTGGACCTCCATGTAACCTATCCTGTAAAGTTACAACCTGGCATGACACCAAGGGCATCCGTATTGCCCACCTAAACATTAGGAGTCTGATTCGCAACAAGGCTGAACTGGAGGTGTGGGTTTCTCAGCACAACCCAGATATCCTCTGTTTATCTGAAACCTGGCTAAAACCCTCCACCCCTGATCATCTCAGCTCGCTGCCCAACTACAACATCATTCGGCAGGATAGGCCATCAACAAAGCGGGGCGGGGGGGTTGCCATTTTTTTCAAACCTCACATTCTTTTATCCCCCAATGCCCAACCTTCCCTATCCTACTGTGAAGCAATCTATGCTACCATAAAGCTTGGGTCTAAGAAACTTCACTTGGTCTGTGTCTATAACCCTCAGGCTGGTGGCACAGCTGGGATAATGGAACTGCTGTCTCAGGTTGATAAGGCTATTGGTCATAATGAAGTCCTCATTCTTGGGGACCTGAACCTAAACTGGACCAGTAAATTAAACCAGTCCTCTCACACTATTGTCCAAGGACATAATCTTCATCAACTTATTGCAGACCCTACCAGGGTCATGCCCCTCCCTCGGGCTAGTACTCTTATAGACTGGGTCCTCACAAACCGCCCGGATAGCATAGCATAGCATGTGCAGGGACCCTAGCTGACTCAATTAGTGATCACTCCCCAATCTTCTGCACCTGGCGTGCATCAAGTAAACCTACTCCACCTCCTAAACTCATCATCTTCCGAAACCTGGCTAACTTTAGCCAAGAAAATTTCTTACATGATCTCGCACTGATCGACTGGTCCCCCATTCACACCTCTAATAATGCTCAACTGGCATTAGACCATTTCCTTGCTAAATTTCATCTGCTCCAAGACACCCATGCTCCCTGTGTCACTAGTCGGATCCGTGGATCACAGACAAAATGGCTCTCTAAAGACCTACTTGCATTGATTAGGTCCAGGGACAAAGCGTGGTGCCACTTCAAAACCACTGAGCTACTGGCTGATTATAATAATTACCAAGCCCAGAGAAATATATGCAAAAGGCAAATTCGATTAGCTAAAAGCTCCTTCTGTAAAAATCTGCTAACTAAAACAGCGGGTAACTCGAAATAATTCTGGGCTACAATAAAAACCCTCCTTGGAGCAAATCAAACAGCACATACAAATGACATGCTGATTAATGGCATACACTGCAATAATCCTACTACTATAGCTAACTCTTTTAACCACCATTTCTCAGACCTCACCAGTTACCAGGTTCCACCCCCTAATACTCACGTCTCTTCACACAACTACAACGTTAAACCTCAATTCACACATCCCCCTTCAGATTCCGGAATATCACAAAATCTGAAGTTCTGAGGCTTCTTCTCTCCGCCCCAGACCATACCAGTGTAGGGTCTGATGGGCTGGAGCCTAGGCTTCTAAAGACCGCCGCCCCGTTTATAGCCTCTCCCCTTACCAAAATCTTCAATCTATCTCTACGTCACGGCTTAGTCCCCAACATTTGGAAAATAGCCAAAGTCACCCCATTCCAAAAAAGAGTGATCCCAAATTAATCTCAAACTACCGCCCTATAGCTATCCTCTCCCTCCTCAGTAAAATCCTCGAAAAACTTGTGGCAACCCAAACTCTTGATTACCTGCAGAAGCATAACCTCTTGTCTAGTTCTCAACACGGTTTCCGCATGGGGCACAGTACGACTACTGCCCTCCTCAAACTCACCAATGATATCTTTTCTGCTATGGACTCTGGCCTCCTGACTGGTGCTATCTTCACTGACTTAATGAAAGCTTTTGACCTGGTAGACCATTCCCTCCTTCTTTCTAAACTTCGCTTCCTCAACTTCTCTACTGATGTAGTAGCCTGGTTTGACAGTTACCTGTCCGGTAGACAGCAGACCGTTGTCTTCAATTCCTCCTCTTCTGATCCCTCATCTATCCAAGTTGGTGTGCCCCAGGGTTCCATACTTGGCCTTTTGCTGTTCTCCATTTTCATTAATGACATCACGCTGCTTGCTTCAACCTGCTCAACCCTCCTTTATGCGGACGACCTAGTAATTTATCACAGTGCTAAGAACTCACTTGACGTCAACCAACCTCTTAACTCAGACTTCACTTCCATTCAGTCGTGGCTGATAGAGAATAAACTCGTTCTCAACATTAGTAAGACACATTCCATGCTCTTTGGATCGCTCGCCAAACTCAAAGTAAACCCTGATGCCCTAAAAATCACCTGTACCGACGGCTCTTCACTTAACAGCACCAAATCTTTCAAATACCTGGGCATCACTCTAGATGAATCCCTTAACTTTGACCTACACATAACCAACACCTGCAAATCTGTAAATGCTAGATTAGGTGGTGTCTACCACACCAGCTATGCCCTTACCCCTTCGGCTAGACTTGCTGTGGCTCAAGGCTTTTACTCCCTTCCGGCTTATGGATCAGCCATGTATCTATCTGCCTCTAAATCCTCCCTCCAGGAGTGGGACACCACCTATAACAATATCTGCCAGTATGCCTCTGCATCCCCTCGTTTTACACACCATTGCCAACTTTACTCTTACCTTAACTGGCCTTGCCCCTCTGGCCATTGGCTCCAATCCCTTGGCTCTCTTATTGACAATACAGTCTGCACTGGCATTCCATCTTCACTTGCCTGTCTGCTCCACTCACACCCTCTGCCCTACGAGCTCCGATCCGCCAACCTAGTCCCCTATCACATTCCCAGATGTAAAACCAAAATGGGCTCATGCGCCTTTGCACATATGTAGCCCCAAAATACTGGAACTCGATTACCTCCAAACATTAAATGGAGCACCTACCATGCTAGCTTTAAAACTTGGCACTGGAACATCTACAATCAATCAACCAATGCACCTGCTTTAATCCACCTTAGACTTCATCATCTCTCTCTCTCCACTATATTACTTTACTCTTCTCGTCTCTTTCACCACCTCCTATCTACCAATCTCACCTCCCTCACCCCTCACTCTCCACCTTTCCCTCTCTCCTATCATCTCAACCTCAATTGGCACTTACTGTACTTTGTTTGTATAAACCTTCGTTATTAATGCTTGCTTCACTCACTGTGTAACTCTAGTTGTGCACGTTACCTAGATGTATTTCTCCAGCTTTGCCTCCATTGCAACACTCCCTCTTGTGAACTACTCTTTGAATTTATTGTTCCAGTTTTATTTAGCTGCCTGCATTCCTCACTGTGTTTCACCAATATCATGTGCTGCGTCTAATGTATGCTTCATTTTGTATGTCTTAAACTGCCTTCTCCCGGGTCGTGCCTGAAAATAGGCATTACTATGCCTAGTGCACTCACCCGGTTACCAAAAGCAAATAAATAAATAAATAAATAAATCGGCTTCAGATTTTGTCTTGCAGGCTTTTTCCATAGGTGATCTCTGTAATGTAAGATGGATTTCAATGAGTTGGAGAAGCAAGGGCAGGCTTTTTTCCTAGCCATTAGTTTTGTCATTGGGGTATGTCTGTTAATAACCTCCAATACAAGGTTGAGAAAGTGGGTATATGCCTGATCAACTGTTGGAGCCAGGTAAAAGTCTTGCCATCTGATCCCATTCAGATTGGACAGGAACTCAGAGATATTAAATTTGTGGGGATTTCTTTTTGTAGTTAAAATTAGGTGTACTGGCTGGCCTAGTGGTGCTGAGGGTTGAGGCACTGGACGCCACAACTCATGCCACACTGGTGACCCAGGTTCAGGTACAGACTCGGGCCACTGGGGGTCGGAGGGGGGAGTAGGATCAAGAGTCCCAACAGATGCTGTCCTCCTCCTGGTGTGGAATCCTGGGGTGCTTTCAAACACCCGATGCACCTATGGCTGTGGAAGCATGAGCATTGGGGCACAGGCAGGTCTCCAGAGTCGTGGAGGGAAGGACTTCATGGCCACTTGACAACGGCATGAGTTAGCATGCCATCTGTCTGGATGTTCGTCCTGAGTGCCGATGTCCTCAGGGGAGAAGGGATCAAGGGAAGGAGGAAGGGAGAAAAATGGAAAAAAACTCTCAGTCCTAGATGACGACCTACCTAAGCCTCCCAATCACCCACCCACAGGCAGACCCCACTGTGCAGGCACTCCTAAGAGGGGTGAGGAAGGGGATAATGGAGAAGCCTGGAACTCTAGAGGTAGACTCTGTGGAGGTTTTTTTTTTGTAGTTGTTTAACCAGGAATAGCACACTAAGCTGAAAGCTTGTTTACGGGTGCGACCTGGGAGCACAGGGAAGTTAATTGACTTGCTCAGGGTCACACTGTATGCAAGTGGGAGCTGTGGGATTCAAACCCAGGTCTCCATATTTGTAGCTCAGAGCCTTAAACCACTGCGCTATACTGCCTCCCTGGTCTAAGAGGGATTGATAAGGGTCTGAAGGAGTGGATGGAGAGGGCAGTCAAGCAGGATAAAAAGAAAGTAAAAAAAAGAATTAGGTGGACTGGTTGTTTTTGGGGAGTGCCTTACGTGGGCAATGGCACTGTGGTCAGTAATGTCCTTATGAAATACCATGGTGTAAACAATTTTATGGGGCCTGTTGGTAAAGATTAGGTCCAGAAGAGTGCTGTGCCCAGGATTTTTAGTATTAGGGCGGGTGGCATCACAGATTAGTTGCATAAGTCCATGTCCATCACAAATATTTTTTAGAGGTTCAGAGCAATGATAATTCTAATCCAAATTGAAGTCCCCCATACAAATAAATTCAAAGTCAATGGTTCTTAGTATCCTGCAGAGGTGGGAAATTATCTCCAGTCCACCAGAAGGGGGTCTGTAGCAGCCTGAAATGTAGATTGACTCGTTAGCCGATAGATACATTTTTAAGGTGAGACTTTCAAATTCCTTGGGCAGTGCTGTGGAGTCAAGGACAGAGACTGTGTATTTGTCTAGAACATAAAGTGCAACCCCTCCACCCCTAGATATCCTATCTGTTCTGTAAACATTGTAGGATGGGATATTGACAGCTCAATTAGGTGTGGAGGCTTTCAGCCGGGGCTCTGAAACTTCAAGTACACCTGGGGTGGTGTGGAGTACCCAGGTTTGAATTAAATCCATTTTCTTTAACAGGCTGCAAGCATTAATATGCATAAAGCTGAGACCATTTAGTTGAGGTAGATCTGAGGGAACAGGAATAGGTACAGCCAGTGCAGGATTTAGTTCAATGTTTCCTGAACAGAGTATCAAGAGTAGGAGAAGCTTCTTAAGACCATATTCAGAAATTAGAGCAGCGAGTAGTGACCACATTTGGAGAAAGGGGTCCTGGAGGAGGACAGCCATGGTAGGGAGAGAAAGCTAGGGGATACTAGGCCTAACACTGCAATATGGACAGGAATAGTTAGTGGTATGGGTGAGCCCAAGAGGGTTGTAAGGGTGTCATATGGTTCCGAGTAGCTCCTGGAGTGGGTATTCCTAGAGAGACACAAGGGCACCGGCATACGTCAAGGACCCATCTCCATGTGGGCCATGGTGCCCTGGAGGAAACACAACTGTACTGCATCAAATATTTACTCAGTGTCTACAACCAATGCTGCCACTAGAGTGATGTTCCTCTAGGCAGCATGGATGATATTGATCAAAGTGTGCAGGTGGTCAGTGCTGTGTTGGCCTTTAATGAACCTGGTTTGTGATGGATGAGTCAGATCCTGGAGCACTGGTTCCAATTTGGTGGTCAGGATCTTATCTAGGACTTTGGCATCTGTGTTGATAAGGGACATAGGTCTATAATTCTCTGGGGTTGTGGTGTCCTTCCCTTTGTAAGGGAGTACTGTAATGATTTCCTCCTGAAGAGTGGGGGAGGGGTGCAGTCTCTTTGAGGGCCTCCTGAAACATATCCATCATAGCAAGGTTTAGTTCATTAGAGCAGTGCAGAAGGACTTTGTAGAATTGGGGAGGGGCCTAAGACAAGTAGCACACGCAGTATCCTTCTCAGAGGTGCTGCCTGTCAATGGCATGAGTGAGGCGAGGGTACTTTGCACCATGCAGTTTAATGAATGGTTGAAAAAATGGTGTGGAGCACAGGGGCTTGGCTTCATTGGGGACTGGGGTTCCACCTGGAGGGACACCAGCCTATACTGTCGGGGTGGTCTGCATTTGTCCAGGAAGGAACAAGTCTTTTGAGCAATCGGTTTAAATGCTTCATTGGCAAGCTTTTAAACTAGTCAAGGGGAGAGCACTGATAAGCAGCATGAAAATACCAGCCTCTCCTACAAAACAGGAGTACTAAATGAAAAAGACCCAGGTAGAAAGGTCAGTGGGGATGCTGCAACAGAAGGTAAAGCCATCAAAAATGGAAACAATGAGTACCAATGCCCGTGAAGTCTGAGTAACAAGCTTCCTGAATTAGTGGCCTTGATGGAAAAGAACATCTGGATATAGTGGCAGTCACAGAAACATGGTCACACAAAACCATGACTGGGATGTAAACATACCAGGACACACACTATCTACAGGAGGACAGGGAGGGTAAAAGAGGGAAGGGTAGCTCTTTACATAAGGGAAGGAATCAAAGCAACAGAACAAAAGGGTAAACAGGGAGGAGAAGAAGCACTGTGGGTACATTTGGAGACGGCAATGGCACCACAATCTGCACAGGGGTTGTGTACAGACCCCCTTCTCAGGGGGAAGAAATGGACAAGGAAATGATAGAAAGTATACTTAGAATGGCAGAAACAGGGGAGATATTGCTGATGGGTGATTTGAATATGCCAGATGTTAACTGGAATGCAGTTGCAGCAGCCACTTTAAAGAGTAGAGTTATTCTAGATGCCCTACAGGGGCATGCCTTAGACAACTAGTATTGGAGCCCACTCGAGAGGGAGCAATCTTAGACCTGGTTCTCTCAAATGGAGATGAAGAGAGGATCACAGATGTAGAAGTAGGTAGCCATCTGGGAACTAGCATTATCGAACAGTATAGTTCACAATAAACACAGCAATAGAGGTCAAGCATACAAAGGCGAAAGTACTGGACTTTAGGAAGGCTGACTTTGCCAAAATGGGTGAGTGTCTAAGGAATGCACTAGCAAATGGGCAGGAAGGAGGGTGAAGAACAATGGGAATAATAAAACTGCCATCACAGAGGTAACAAGCCTTTGTGTGAAGCAAATAAACAAAACGAAACAATGTAAGAAACCACTATGGTTCTCAAAGGAAGTGGCAGAGAAGGATCAAGAGAAAAAGAAAGCATTCAGGAAGTACAAGGAATCACAGAAGGAGCAGGACAGAGACCTGTATCAGTTAAAGCAAAAGGAAGCTGGGAAGGCAGTCAGAACAGCAAAGGCTCAAGCCGAGGAAAAGATAGCCAACTCAGTTAAGAAGGGGGATAAAACCTTTTATAGGTACATCAGGAGTGAAGGAAGACCAGGGGAGGATAGTGAGGCTTAATAAAGGGAGGAGGGTGGGCAGAGGGTGACTATGAAAGACAGAGATACTAAACAAATATGTTTGCTCAGTATTTACAAAGGAAGAGGGAAGTACCTAAAACAAATAGTAGAAACACTCTGGATACAGAAGTTGATACCAGCCCATGTACAGAAGAAAGGGTTCTGAAATAACTGTTAAAACTGAAGGTGGACAAAGCAATGGGGCCTGATGGGATTCATCCCAGAATTCCAAAGGAACTAAGGGTAGAACTAGTGACACCACTGACTACCCTCTTTAACAAATCATGGGAGGATGGGGTGGTACCCGAGGACTGGAGGAGGGCAGATGTGATTCCCCTTCACAAAAGTGGGAGCAAGGCAGAAGCAGGAAACTAAAGACCTGTTAGTTTAACCTCAGTGGTAGGGAAAATGATGGAATCACTTCTGAAGGAAATAATTGTCGAGTATCTAGAGGCCATAGGGGCACAGGACCCAAGGCAGCATGGATTCACAGCGGGAAGGTCATGCCAGACAAATCTGATAGATTTCTTTGACTGGGTGACCGAAGTAGTAGATCAGGGAGGGGCTGTGGACATGGCCTACCTAGACTTTAGCAAGGCATTTGACACAGTCCCACAAAAGATTAATATACAAGTTAGCCAGCCTGGGAGTGGGTCCCAAGATGACAGCCTGGGTAAAGAATGGCTGGAGAATAGGACACAGAGAGTAATAGTAAATGGAGTCCACTCTGAAGAAAGGGATTTACTAGTGGGGTACATGAGGTTCAGTATTAGGACGGTCCTCTTCAATGTCTTTATAAACGACATTGCAGAGGGACTGGAAGGAAAAATGTCTCTTTGCAGATGACACAAAGATCTGCAACAGAGTTGATGCACTAGGTGGAGTGGAAAGGATGAGAAGGGACTTGGCAAGGTTAGATGAATGGTCAAATGTATGGCAGCTTAGATTCAATGCTAAGAAGTGCAAGGTAATGCACCTGGGAAACAAAAACCCAGGGGAAGAGTACACAATGGGGAGTGAGATACTAGCAACAACAAAAATGGAAAGGGACCTGGGGGTAGTCATATCAGATAACCTAAAGGTGGGCAAGCAATGTGAGAGGGCAGTAAGGAGGGCTGGGGGGATACTGGGATGCATAGGGAATGGCATCACCAGTAGAAAACAGGAAGTTATTATCCCTCTGTACAGACAGCTGGTGAGACCCCATCTGGAGTACTGCGTGCAGTTCTGGAGACCCAATCTCCACAAAGACATAGACAGGATGGAAGCTGTCCAGAGAAGGCAACTAAAATGGTGCAGGGTCTGCACCGGAAGACATATGAAGAGAGACTTGAGGAGCTTAATATGTATAGCCTCAAGGAAAGGAGGGAGAGGGGGACATGATAGAAACTTTCAAGTACCTCAAGGGAATCAACAAAGTCAAAGAGTAGCATTTTCAAAAAAGGTGTGCAAGAACAAGGAGGCACAATTTGAAGATAGAGGAGGGCAGCTCAGAGGTAATTTAAGAAGTATTTTTCACAGAGAGGTTGTGGATTCATGGAACGGCCTTCCAGAGGAGGTTGTGGAGTCAAAAACAGTGGTGGAATTCAAGCATGCATGGGACAGTCATAAGGCAATTCTAGGGGATGGGGGTAGGAAGAAGTAGGCTGCTGGTTAACTAGGATCTGCAGCTTATCCATTAGGTAGGGAAATGAGCAGACTGGGTGGGCCAAGTGGTTCTTATCTGCCATCAAATTCTATGTTCTATTTTTTCTAGAGCATTTGGTAGTAGTCTACTGGGTACCCATCTCCACACAAAGCCTTGCCTTATTGAGGGATAGTATCACTTCTTTGATCTCCTATGGTGTAAGATGGGAATCCATCACCATGCTCTGTTGTGGGGGAATTATGAGGATTGGTATATTATGCAAAAACTTATAATCACCCCCTTTAGCAAGGTCTTATAAGCCTTTTATACCATTCTATTGGAAACATCACTTGTAATGTTGGTTTTGAAGTAAGTGGCATCTCCAACTTCACCCACTCTGTGAAGGCTGAGTCCTGCAGCAGTAGAAGGTTCAGTGTCCAAGATTTGTATAGGAAATCTAAGCTCCCACATAACTGTGACTTCCAAAGGGGCATAGCTGGAGAGTATGATGGATGTATCCAGAATTCCAGGGTGTTATGGGTAATTGTCAGGGAGGAGAACCACATATCTATGCAACTGTAAGAGGAGTGGGCAGGTGATAGTCCCTTACTCTGGGGTGGCTATCAAGTATCTGGCCAGGTTGTAGTGATCATTCCTTCACTGGAAGGCGGCCACCCTTTTCTAACTGTTGGAGTAACAGTGAAGAGTTGGACCATCCCATAGGTCTCCAGATAGCTTCTGCACAGCATGAATTATATGTTCGTGAAGCCTCTTGAATGTGTGAGAAGGAAGCTGTGCTGCTGGTCTAGCTGCTGAAATGGTGACTAGGTTACATGGACAAAATGGTAAGAAACCTGGTGAGTAACAAACAGTGAAGTTGTCTAGAGCAGCTAATCAAGGGGCATGACTGAATCCTTTTGCAAATGACCATCCGATACTAGGCCCTGTTTAAAGATAAAAACTTGAAGTTTTCAGATTATAGACTACAGGGTGTAGCCTTGAGATGCAAGCAGGAAGTGGATTGGCTAACCTGGGCACTGACTGATGCTTGTCTTGGAGGAACATTAAACTAAGCACGGTAGCCCACTGGAAGCCCATTTCAGCCAAAACCTCCACCGATGTCTGACAACAGCACACAGAACATGCCTATTGCATTCTTCATTCCCCATCTCCCTCCCACCTCCCCTGGCCAGAAGACCTTTTGTGGGTTTGGGAATCATATTCAAACAATCATTAAGCTGTACCAGATGAATGGGGAGACCAAACCTGAAAGCCAGCAGGGGATACAAAGAAAACCACAGCTGTTGTGTCCCACAACTGCTCTCCCCTGGTCGTTGGAAGGATGATAGGTTACCCTAGAGATAACTATATCAGTAAAGAACAATACACTGAGCCCTAAAATGTTAAGAGCAAAACCCAGTATCTTGAGGAAAGCCATTACCCTTGTTGACATTGAAAACATCAGATATTTATAGCAAAACCAATGTGTGCCATTGTCCATTCAGCCCCTGAGGGGTTATGTCAAGGCGGCGGTAAGCAATCATGATGCAGTGGTGGCTGAGGCTTCAGATCCTGTCCACCTGGAAGTTACGGTGGTTGGCCACTTCCAAAGACACTGAGGAAGGCAACCAGAATAAAGAAGGATATCTGAGGGGCTGTGATTTCAGAGTGTCTTCTGCTCCAAAGTACTTTGCCTATTTTAAAAGGTACATGCCATAAAAAAGGGGAGAGAATGGTTAAGATACAAGCAATTGTTACCAGGGGAATTACTCCCTTGATGTGTGCATGGGCTAACTTGAAGTGCAGTCCTGACAGGCGAGTAAACAGGCATCATCACTGCCTGCTCATCAGTATATAACTCGTACAGTATCTCATGTTGCCATGACCAAATCCAGGGACCAGTCACCTTAAGTAGGGGATGGATCCTGTTGAGTTTGAGTTTGCTCCTTCTGCTCCATGTCAAAACTCCCCCATGCAAGAGCATTTGTCAGGAGGAGGAAGGCCTGTGCTGGCTGCCAAGAGGCTCACTGCTTCAGCCCAGGATTTCAGGTAGGTTGTCATCTCAGGTGCTGCTGCCTGATATTGATGCCACTGCATATGATTCTAAGATCCTTCATCCAGGGTAATTGGAGAAGTGGTGCATATCTGTTGCCACCCAGAAGAGGTGAGGGGTTATCTGAGGAAGCTGGTGTTGCTCTCCCACCACTGTGGCTTCTACTGCAAAAACATGAGGGATTGTCAGAGAGCTTTTGGGTTTTCTGTTTAGTTTTTCAGTTGTGTCCTTTTTGGGGGAAGGGTTGCCAAGCATCAGGCTCTGGTGGTGCTCTAAGAGGATCTCCATATCTGGGGCACTGTAACCTCTGAGGAATGGGTGCTGGAGTTGCACCCATTCTTTGGGCCTGCTGCTCTCATCCTTCTTGTTTGCTTCAGGGTCTGAAGTTACCCCAGTCAGTGTGGGGTTATTTTTTGGAGATGTAGCCCTCTGCCACTTTGAGGGTTTCAAATTGCTTAGTGACCTCATTGCTGATCACTTTTAGTGTGGCTGAATAGAGGGTGCTATATGGAACCTTCAATTCCAGTAGTGCTTTCCTTGCTGGTGTGAATGCTTTCCTGCATGCAGTTAGTTCTTGAGAGAAGTCTGGGAAGATTGTCTCTGTATGGCCCCTCCTGTTCAGAAAGTATTTGTGCCTTGCCCATTCCATAGTCTGTTTTTTATCTGTATAACAAAGGAGTTGGCTAGGACTGACCTTGGGCACTCTCTTGGTTTGGGAGGGGGGCCAGTGACTGGTGAGACCACTGTGTTTCTAGATTATTTGGTCATTGTGCTCCTAATAGTTCTAGAAGGGCTTGCTGTAAGGACTAGTTTACATTTCAGCCTTCACTTCCTTCAGGAAAGTTGCCCATTTTTTTGAGATCTTGTATCTTGCCCCAAAGGATGCAGATGAACCAGTCTTGGTCTCTGATGTGGGCTGTTAGTCGATAAGTGTGGTAATCTGTGTCCACCACCTCTGCTCTGTTGGATTTTGGATTCACACAGTGGGCAATCTGGAGAATGTCTACGCTATTATGTAAAAACTCCTAGATGTCCTCAACTGTAGTTGGAGACTGTGAAACATACAATGATTGGCGGAAGGCTTCCATGGTGCCATCAACTGCTGAAACATGGTTTTAATTTATTTCAGGGCTGGTGAAGCTGTGTTGCTGGGTTAGAGAGCCATCTCAGAAGATTGGGCCTGACTCAACTGGACATACTGATGAAAGTTTTCACTTGATGATAACTCCTGCAGTTCTTGTGTTACGGATCTCAGACTCATACCAGATAGTTCATCAGACATTGCAACGATTATATATACGCCAATTGCAGTGTTCCATGAAGCAGTTCAGATGGACTAATAAGGATGATGTAAAGGTGTAGTCATATGGGAATCAAGCAGCTTTCTTGATGGCTGTCTGGTCACTCCCATGATTTCTATAAGTTTTCTGATCAAAAGTAATTTTTTTCTCATAAAAGGAACTTCTTCAGTTTCTATTGTTGCTAAAGATCCTTCTCCACCCCTCTGTGAGATACAGAGAACTAGGAATGACATTGAGATGTGTACAGTGCATAGTGTTTCTAGATCTCCTCTGTTGCTGACTGACTGCTGCGGGTCATGAGACGTTGCTAACAATTTGGACATGCTCAAAACATGCTCCATGTTAAAAGTGCTACTTCAAGACACTGAAGCACTTAAACGCCAAAGGAAAAAAAAAATTCTGTCAGACCTGCTTTCCAGGTTTCCAAAACATAGACTTTTGACATTTGCCAAATGCAAATTCAGTATTGGCTTATCCTTACATTGGTGTTATAGTAGTAACCCTCACCTGACAGCATCAAAAAACCCTCTAGACACCTCCACAGCTGATTACCTTCTGACCTTCATAAGGACTGTCAGGTACAAGCTATCTGCTCAGCCTCATCTTTCTTATCCCTCAAGTCCCTTCCTCATGGCTTTACTTCCTTCACCTGCAATTGTACCTAACCACTGAGCCTTGTGTTCAACATCCCACTCCCTACTGTGCTGCACTCTATTCCCTCCTTCTCCTGCTGTGAGCAATTTTCTACCAAGTCTAGACCCTGATCTGTGTGGTTTTAAACTTCTCCTCATCAGGGATTTCCATCTGGTAATGTTTGCCCCTTTACTTACCATACTGTTCTGGCATTGATATCTCTTTCACATTCAGTCCATGTAGAAATATTCTGCACCTCAGCTGGAGATTACTCCCAGTACTGCATTGCACGCATACCTTAATTACATTGTTTGCACCTTTATTTTATGTTTGCCTTTTCTATCCTTCCTATACAACATGGCTGCACAACTGTAATGTATTTTAATTTTAATTTTATTGTAATAATTGTCTATCATTTTTTTTTAATAGAGATGGGCAGTTATTAGTTGCCATAATCACCAACTGGTTATTACAGCAAATATGTATTCACTGAACAGCAGCTGCAGTCTTGAGCGCTATTAAATGAGTCAGTATGCCGCATCGGAAATGACCATGGAATGGGCATTGCTCATGCTCATCCAGTAATTGTTTTTAAAGAAAAAAAAGAGATGCTTACTTTGAAAATCTAATCTTCTGCAGTGCTCTTTTATACTGCATATCAAACCCACTATCAGAGCCAGCCAGCCCCTACCCTCTAAGACCTCGCTAGCTAACCTGAATTCTGGTACCTTCATACATGTTCATCAGATACATGTGGGGAAATAAAGTAGTAATTTAAAAGAGTATTTAGTGCTTTGTATGAACATTGTACACAGGACACTTGCCTGGTATCAGAGTCAGTCACTTCTGTGAAAATAAACCCACTACCTGACCCAACTATAAATTAAAAAATAATTATGTCTGTGTGTGTGGGGGTGGGGGTGGGGTAGGGGTAGGGCAGGAGTTAAGAAAATTGATGACCACAATTATATAAAATGAGGCATGGGATGATGTGGTGTGGTTACATGAATTTAATACACACTCACTGTGTATGATGCTTAGATAAACCCCTCAAGCATTGCTCTCAGGGTTTATGTAGCATCACACACCTCAGGTGTGTATTAAATTCTCAGAATGCACAGCACCCCATGTATTATTAAATATATGTAATGTATGTTTATTATATTTTATTATATTGCACTTTCAGTATGTTGTCTTCACTTACACGTCTTGTATTGCTTACTCCATTTCCTCCATCCCCATAGGATACAGGTAGAAACAAGCTGTTAGCAGCTCAGTAGGTCTTTCCTGGAAAAACGTTTATAAAAAGTAAATAAAGTTAGTGCAATATAAAGATAACTTCCTTAACTATTGGACAGTTTCATTGTTTTTTTCTACTGTGTGACTGGTTCAAATAATGACCCATTTTTGTGTGTGGAAGATCCTATACTCATGACAGTTTTCCTTCTGCTCTTTGGTCCCGATTCCCACTTTGCACCAAATCCCAAGATACCATGATGTAACCCTACCCAAGTGACTGCTGTTAGCACATTTTGTAAGTGTCACTACATGGCACAGTTAGTAATGTATTTTTATCCAGATGTCCCTTCCAGCATCCCTTATCAACACACGTTTTCATACCAACACAGGGCCATTCATCAGGAGAGCTGAGCAAGCAAAGAAATCCACAGGCTCTCAGTTGAGTTTGGGGGCAGTAATGGTTTCTACAGCTCCAGCAAGCAATTTCAGGCTAGTCCCAAAACAGAGATGCAGACAATGTGCAGCTTGAGTAGCCTTTTAGCTAGACTTTGCTATAAAAATATTGAGACTCAAGCCAGCCTAAAGAATGGAATGCACAAAATCAGTGCTAGACTGCAATGTAAACTTACAGGCACTTCATGACTCCTGCAGTACAGGTATAGACAGCACAGGCAGGTTAGAGGATATAAACTAAAAGAACTGCATAGTCCCAAACTTAAATTAGCAACCATGTTTTATTATAGTGGAGCAGTTGTGCCACTATAGTGGAGGATTGAGTAGGCTGTTTAATGTTAAACCCCAGTTTTTGCACTTTAATAACTTTGCAACCATTCAATTGATGTACATGGCATTTTGCAAGGACTGTGTCATGGGGTAGATTTCTACATCTGACATGTTTAATTCTGGTCGGATATGGGGATTCCAAGTTGTGGATAGTACAAAATCAAAATTTGCGTAAGTTTTTTCCCATTGATTTTAAAGGGGTTTTCATCTGTCACCTGTATTGCCCAGAAGGTTTGGAATTGTCATGTGAAATTCTCTGGATAGGAAGTAGCTGGCCTGCATATGTGCCTTTTGCTGGTTTGATGAGAAAATATTAATCCATTCAAAATTCATTTAATTTTAACATTTTCATAATTTGGTCCTGAGCATACTCAGTAAGCACCTCAAGATAACTTTATGAAACAAATCAATAATTATTTTTCCATATTGACATCATCCTTTTTCATGAGTGGAAAATCTTTTGTTTGGTGCCATCTTGTTTTCTGTTTTTCTAAAAATTTTAATTTGAAAATCTATAAAAATTTAATTCTGAGGAGCGACCAACAAATGTACCTCACTTATTGGGACCCACCTTAGCTGAATTCTGCACTTTACTGTTCGAGAAATGTCCTTAACATTTCTTTTTTTCAAGATATCTTTTTTTTTTCATATTGTGTAATAGGAAAAAAAGATTCTTTTTTCATACCATGAATGGCAAAATAAAATCCTTTTTCATGAGGAAAACACAGTTTTTGTTGGTAGGCATCATTTTCCCTGGTGTCTAGTGGCTCTCCCAACATCCAATCACTGCACACCCTTAATTACTTACTTATTTCCCTGGTCACCATCCCCATTATGTTTTTCTTGTTGCCCCTTGGTGTCCAGTGGTACCCCGCCATCTGATGGCTTTCTCCATAATATGTGTTCTCCCTGATGTTCAGTGGTGCCCCCCCATCCTTTGATCCCCTCTGATGTAGCTATAAGCTGCAAATAAAAAAAAATGATCCCTCAATGTCTTTTTTTCCTTAAACTGTAAAAAAAAGGTCCCTCGCTGATCTGCCCAGCTTCCCACCATGACCTCCCACTGAGCACCTACCACCACCCGCACCCCCGACCCCCCCCCACACCCTCACTAACCTGAACAGGTCCTATGATGGTGATCCATACTGCAATCAAAGACATGTCTGGCTGCTGGAACTGCCAACTGCAATATAAGAAACTAAAGTAAATGTGGTGCAATGTATTTTAATGGAGTTTTCAACTTTGATTCAAAACATGGCCATTTTTGAATATTTTGGCACCAAATTTTCAACATGGCCTTTTTTAGAGCTCTCCTCATGAACAATGTCACTGGAATTCCACAAATCTGGCCCAAAAGCTGATTTTACAGTTGCTTGGTGATATCACCATTTGGATTTGAAACATTTCACTGCCCTTGTTCATCACATGGGGTCGGTCATAAGAAGGCTATATTGAAAATGTGGGGTCAAAATATGTAAAAATGGCAAAGCAATATACATGCATTGAAATTTTGCTACACTCACTTGTAAGTCACATATTTTTCAATATTTTGACACCAAATTTTCAAGATTTACATACTTTTACACAACCTCATCAACTGACAGATGCAATTTTTCAAATCCCTGCCTAGCTGTCTTATTGCACCTCTGGCATGGAATGACATTACGCTGATGCAGAATCACATTTTGGCAGAGATTAGGAAATTTTAGTACCAGGTTGAAGAGGTGGGGCATTAAGAAGTCTATGGTGTCAGTTTGGTTGTAGCTTTGCTAAAATAGGAAGTGCAGGGCCCAGGTGACCCTGTGCTTCTACAGCAACACACATATATGCTTCTATGGATGGATGGGAGCACAGGAACCAGAGGACCCTGTGCTCCCACAGGCAAATAAGGATATGATTACACTATCTCAAAAAGTATCAATGGATTGGAGTGCAGAAACTGAGGGCCCTGCTGTCCCACAGGCAAATGAGGATGCAATTATACTATCTTAAAAAGTAAGGAAATTCATTGGAAAAATCTTCATTAATGCACTAGTTAGGGTTAAAATGACAAAAGTAAGGAATGGGGCATTAGTTTTCCAGCCCTAACATCCCACCCTTACCCTACAAGAGCAACAGGTGTTGGTTGTGCCTTGAGGTTGTCACCCTAACGCTCACCCAATTCTGGTATATTGTACCCATCTCAGCTTATTAACTGATGGAATGGGGTGAGCATTAGGGCTAACAACCCCAAGGCACACCCCACACCAATTTTTGCCTGTAGGGTAGGGGTGGGATGTTAGGGTTGGAAACCCTAATGCCACATTTCCCTACTCTTGTTGCTTTAACCTTAACTAGTGCATTAACAATGTTTTTTTGCAATGAATATATTAATGTGTATAATTATGTGTGTTTCTCATAGCATCAGAATATTTAGCTTTTTTGGTAGGGGGACCACAAAGCTGAGCAGTTCTGTCAGCCAAAACAGCATAAGATAACATCCCTATGCTATAAGAAACACACAAGTATGCATATTAATATATTAAATGCAGTATTTCTGCATTCAAAGAAAAGAAAGTATCAGAGAGGTGTTTAGAAGCTTTTAAAATAATTTTTATTTTTTTTAATTTTTGTTTCTGTACCCCCCCCCCCACACTTCTTTAATGGTAAGGCACAAAACAGAATGAAGGAAGTGGTGATACCATTCAGAAGGTGCTTAATGGCAGTGTTTTCATGGGGAGGAGTGAAAAGTATATGTTTTTGGAACTCCTGTCCAGATTTCCCTCACTAATTTGAAAGCTAGGCTGTAAATGGGTTGGTTGAGACTTCCCAGTAGTAAGTGTAGCAGTGCCAGTTTCTGGCAGAAGCAACCATGAGTGAGAGACTTTGAGTTACCAGTCTTGGTAAGTAGGAGAGTGGTCAGCATGAGAAGGCATCTATATGAGGGATAAGAGATAATCTATTTCTGAACACTTATTGATTATTGCAGTTAGACTACTTTATAATCTGAGATTTGACACAAATTCTGAACTCCCCTGATTTATACAGTCATCAGTACTGTACATGAAGTGACATTTATAACATTCATAAAAAGTGGAGAGACATCACAGTCTCCTGGAATTTAGTACACTGTTGGAAATGGGATGAAAAAGGTAAAGGAGAAACCTAATGGACATTTAGTGACCCCACAGAAAGATAATGTAAGATTAAAAAAATGTGTATGACCCAGTTACAAATTAGGAGGCAAAACTATATTATTCAAAAGTTAAAGACATGGTTCAAAACATTTTTTTTTAGTATTTATTTCCTAGCAATGCTCCTCTAAGTAGCCCCATACCTGTGAGTGGCTGGTCTCAATGTGCATTTTAGTATCTGTAGGCAAGGTGATCCATTTACTTCTCTTCCCACTAAAATGTAAACAAATTCAATTGAGTGTCATTCAAATCTTGAGAGACTGCCATCACTTTCAGGATGAGGCTAGAATGGGGGGTGTGGCCTGGTCCTCCTGCAACAAACAAAACAAATCTCTCACGCTGTGCTGGCAATGTCACAAGCTGAATGCTAGACAGATTCTTAGATAAAAACATAGAATTTGTCAGCAGATAAGGAACACTTGGTGCACCCAGTCTTCCCACTTTTTCCCTGCCTATACTGCCACACCACACCACACCTGGACTCTTGACTACTCCTCCCCCCTTTCCTACCAAGAATCCTTTGTGTCTATCCCATGCATACTTGAAGCCCATCATTGCTTTCATCCCCATCACCTCCACCGGAAGAATGTATCAGGTGTCCACCACTCACCCAGTGAACAAGTACTTCCTCACACCCCTCCTAACCTCCCTGTTTCATTGCATGCACCCTTACTCTCCTGTACCTTATGTGACCCTGTGAGGTACTTATAGGTCTCTACCATGTCCCCCTCTCCCTTCTCTCTCTTCCAGGGTGTTCATATTGAGATCCCTCAGTCTCTCTCATTATAGGGCTTATGATGCTGCCCCTGCACTTCTTCATTTGCCCTATGCTGGACAGCCTCTACCCTCTCTATGTTCTTCCTGAGATTTGTTCTCCAGAACTGGACACAGTACTCCATCTGAGGACTCACCAACAATTGATATAGTGGTAACACCACCTCTCTCCTTATACTGGTGTTTCCCCTCCCTATGCACCTCAGCATCCTACTGGTCCTGCCTACTGCCTTGTCACAATGCACCACCATCTTGAGGTAATCAGATATGATAACCCCATGCTCCCTTTCTTGTTTAGTGACTATTAGTACTGTACTTCTTCCCATATTTTATACAGTGCCCCAGAGTTTCTGTGCCTTAGGTGTATGATTTTACACTTTTTTGCATTGAAATTCAGCAAGCAGTACCCTCAACCACACTTTAAGTTTTTTCAGGTCTCTGCTCATTCTCTCCACACAGTCTGGTGTATTTCTTCAGGAGAGCTGAGCAAGCAAAGGAATCCACAGGTCCTCAGTTGAGTTTGGGGGCAGTAATGGTTTCTACAGCTCCAGCAAGCAATTTCAGGCTATTCCCAAAGCAGAGATACAGACAATGTGCAGCTTGAGTAGCCTTTTAGCTAGACTTTACTATAAAAAAAATTGAGACTCAAGCCAGCCTAAAGAATGGAATGAACAAAATCAGTGCTAGACTGCAATGTAAACTTACAGGCACTTCATGACTCCTGCAGTACAGGTATAGACAGTACAGGCAAGTTAGAGGATATAAACTAAAAGAACTGCATAGTCCCAAACTTAAATTAGCAACCATGTTTTATTATAGTGGAGCAGTCATGCCACTATAGTGGAGGGTTGAGTAGGCTGTTTAATGTTAAACCTCAGTTTTTGCACTTTAATAACTTTGCAACCATTCAATTGATGTACATGGCATTTTGCAAGGACTGTGTCATGGGGTAGATCTCTACAACTGACATGTTTAATTCTGGTTGGATATGGGTATTCCAAGTTGTGGATAGTGCAAAATCAAAATTTGCGTAAGTTTTTCCCCCTTCATTTTAAAGGGGTTTTCATCTGTCACCTGTGTCGCCAAGAAGGTTTGGAATTGTCATGTGAAATTCTCTGGATAGGAAGTAGCTGGCCCACATATGTGCCTTTTGCTGGTTTGGTGAGAAAATATTAATCCATTCAAAATTCATTTAATTTTAACATTTTCATAATTTGGTCCTGAGCATACTCAGCAACTCAAGATAACTTTATGAAACAAATCAATAATTACATTTCCATATTGACATCATCCTTTTTCATGAGTGGAAAATCTTTTGTTTGGTGCCATCTTGTTTTCTGTTTTTCTAAAAATTTAAATTTGAAAATGGACAAAAATTTAATTCTGAGGAGTGACCAACAAATGCACCTCTCTTATTGGGACCCACCTTAGCTGAATTCTGCACTTTACTGTTCGAGAAATGTCCTTAACATTTCTTTTTTTCAAGATATCTTTTTTTTTCATATTGTGTGATGGGAAAAAAAGATTCTTTTTTCATACCATGAATGGCAAAAAAAAATCATTTTTCATGAGGAAAAAACAGTTTTTGTTGGTAGGCATCATTTTCCCTGGTGTCTAGTGGCTCTCCCAACATTCAATCACTTCACACCCTTAATTATTTATTTATTTCCCTGGTCACCACCCCCATTATGTTTTTCTTGTTTCCCCTTGGTGTCCAGTGGTACCCCACCATCTGATGGCTTTCTCCATAATATGTGTTCTCCCTGATGTTCAGTGGCACCCCCTCCCTTTAATCCCCTCTGATGTAGCTATAAGCTGCAAATAAATAAAATGGTCCCTCAATGCCTTTTTTCCTTAAGCTGTAAAAGAAAAGGTCCCTTGCTGATCTGCCCAGCTTCCCACCATGACCTCCCACTGAGCATCCACCACCACCCCGACCCCCCCCACACCCTCACTAACCTGAACAGATCCTATGGTGGAGATCTACGCTGCAAAGACATGTCTGGCTGCTGGAACTGCCAACTGCAATATAAGAAACTAAAGTAAATGCGGTTTAATGTATTTTAATGGAATTTTCAACTTTGATTCATAACATGGCCATTTTTGCATATTTTGGCACCAAATTTTCAACATGGCCTTTTTTAGAGGCCACCTCATGAACAATGTCACTGGAATTCCACAAATCTGGCCCAAAAGCTGATTTTACAATTGCTTGGTGATATCACCATTTGGATTTGAAAAATTTCACTGCCTTTGTTCACCACATGGGGTCAGTCATAAGAAGGCTATATTGAAAATGTGGGGTCAAAATATGTAAAAATGGCAAAGCTATGTACAAGCATTGAAATTTTGCTACACTCACTTGTACGTCACATACTTTTCAATATTTTGACACCAAATTTTCAAGATTCACATACTTTTACACAACCTCATCAACTGACAGATGCAATTTTTCAAATCCTGGCCTAGCTGTCTTTTTGCACCTCTGGCATGGAATGACATTACACTGGTGCAGAATCACATTTTGGCAGAGATTTGGAAATTTTTAGTACCAGGTTGAAGAGGTGGGGCATTAAGAAGTCTATGGTGTCAGTTTGGTTGTGGTTTTGCTAAAATAGGAAGTGCAGGGCCCAGGTGACCCTGTGCTTCTACAGCAACACACATATATGCTTCTATGGATGGATGGGATCACAGGAACCAAAGGGCCCTGTGATCCCACAGGCAAATAAGGATATGATTTACACTATCTCAAAGCGTATCAATGGATTGGAGTGCAGGGACTAATGGCCCTGCTGTCCCACAGGCAAATGAGGATGCAATTATACTATCTTAAAAAGTAAGGAAATTCATTGCAAAAATCTTCGTTAATGCACTAGTTAGGGTTAAAATGACAAAAGTAAGGACAAGTGGCATTAGGTTTTCCAGCCCTAACACCCCTCCCTTACCCTACAAGAGCAACAGGTGTTGGTTGTGCCTTGAGGTTGTCACCCTAACGCTCACCCAATTCTGGTATATTGTACCCATCTCAGCTTATTAACTGATGGAATGGGGTGAGCATTAGGGCTAACAACCCCAAGGCACACCCCACACCAGTTGTCGCCTGTAGGGTAGGGGTGGAATGTTAGGGTAAACTCATGCTACATTTCTACTCTTGTTGCTTTAACCTTAACTAGTGCATTAACAAAGTTTTTTTGCAATGAATATATTAATATGTATAATTATGTGTGTTTCTCATAGCATCAGAATATTTAGCTTTTTTGGTAGGGGGACCAAAAAGCTGAGCAGTTCTGTCAGCCAAAACAGCATAAGATAACTTCCCTATGCTATAAGAAACACACACAAGTATACATATTAATATATTAAATGCAGTATTTCTGCATTCAAAGAAAAGAAAGTATCAGAGAGGTGTTTAGAAGCTTTTAAAATAATTGTTTGTTTTAATTTTTTTTTCTGTCCCCCCCTTACACTTCTTTAATGGTAAGGCCCAAAACAGAATGAAGGAAGTGGTGATACCATTCAGAAGGTGCTTAATGGCAGTGTTTTCGTGCGGAGGAGTGAAAAGTATATTTTTTGGAACTCCTGTCCAGATTTCCCTCACTAATTTGAAAGCTAGGCTGTAAATGGGTTGGTTGAGACTTCCCAGTAGTAAGTGTAGCAGTGCCAGTTTCTGGCAGAAGCAACCATGAGTGAGAGACTTTGAGTTACCAGTCTCGGTAAGTAGGAGAGTGGTCAGCATGAGAAGGCATCTATATGAGGATTAGAGATAATCTATTTCTGAACACTTATTGATTATTGCAGTTAGACTACTTTATAATCCGAGATTTGACACAAATTCTGTACTCCCCTGACTTATACAGTCATCAGTACTGTACATGAAGTGACATTTATAACATTCATAAAAAGTGGAGAGACATCACAGTCTCCTGGAATTTAGTACATTGTTGGAAATGGGATGAAAAAGGTAAAGGAGAAACCTCATGGACATTTAGTGACCCCACAGAAAGATGGTGTAAGATTAAAAAAAATGTGTATGACCCAGTTACAAATTAGAAGGCAAAATTATATTATCCAAAAGTTAAGGACATGGTTCAAAACATTTTTTTTTTAGTATTTATTTCCTTGTCATGCTCCTCTAAGTAGCCCCATACCTGTGAGTGGCTGGTCTCAATGTGCATTTTAGTATCTGTAGGCAAGGTGATCCATTTACTTCTCTTCCCACTAAAATGTAAACACATTCAATTGAGTGTCATTCCAGAATCTTAAGTGACTGCCATCACTTTCAGGATGAGGCTAGAATGGGGGGTGGCCTGGTCCCCCTGCAACAAACAAACCAAATCTCCTACGCGCATACCTCTCAACCTCCTGCCTCGTAAATCAGGGACAAGGCTTAGAAAAATCAGGGACAAAGGACAAAAATCAGGGACACATCTTCAAAACTAGAGCTATCCACCCAGAAAGCTGGTAGAATATGGGCTTAGTGCTAAATGCATTTTCTAAAGAAGAACAAGTCTGTAACTTTAATGCTTGATATTGTTCTGTGCTTACAGTCCCCGCTGTTTAGCTACAAAAACACAAATTTTAGGAGGGACAGAGTAAAATTTTGAGGCAAAATCAGGGACATCCCTGAAAATCAGGGACACTTGAGAGGTATGCCTACGCGGTGCTGGCAATATCACAAGCTGAATGCTAGACAGATTCTTAGATAAAAACATAGAATTTGTCAGCAGATAAGGAACACTTGGTGCACCCAGTCTTCCCACTTTGTCCCTGCCTATACTGCCTCACCACACCACACGACACCACACCTGGTCTCTGACTTCTCCCAACCCCTTCCTACCAAGAATCCTTTGTGTCTATCCCATGCATACTTGAAGTCCATCATTGTTTTCATCCCCATCACCTCCACTGGAAGAATGTATCAGGTGTCCACCACTCACCCAGTGAAGAAGTACTTCCTCACTTCCCTCCTAACCCCCCTGTTTCATTGAATGCACCCTTATTCTCCTGTACCTTATGTGACCCTGTGAGGTACTTATAGGTCTCTGCCATGTCCCCCTCTTCCTTCTCTCTCTTCCAGGGTGTTCATATTGAGATCCCTCAGCCTCTCTCTTTATAGGGCTTATGATGCTGCCCCTGAACTTCTTCATTTGCCCTATGCTGGACAGTCTCTACCCTCTTTATGTTCTTCCTGAGATTTGTTCTCCAGAACTGGACACAGTACTCCATCTGAGGAATCACCAACAATTGATATAGTGGTAACACCACCTCTCTTCTTATACTGGTGATTCCCCTCCCTATGTACCTCAGCATCCTACTGGTCCTTCCTATTGCCTTGTCACAATGCCCCACCATCTTGAGGTAATCAGATATGATAACCCCATGCTCCTTTTCCTGTTTAGTGACCATTAGTACTGTACTTCTTCCCATATTTTATACATTGCCCCAGAGCTTCTGTGCCTTAGGTGTATGATTGTGCACTTTCTTGCATTGAAATTCAGCAAGCAGTACCCTCAACCACACTTTACATTTTTTCAGGCCTCTGCTCATTCTCTCCACACAGTCTGGAGTATTTAACCTCCTATTGCAGATATTGGTTTCATCTGCAAATAGGCATACTTTCACTTCCGGCTTGTCTACAATGGCGCTTATGAAGATATTAAAGAGGACTGGTTCCAGTTCTGAGCACTGACTTACCCCGATGGTCCTCTCCACTCATTAGAGTGAGTGCCATTTATCACCACCCTCTGTTACCTATCCTTCAACCAGTTCTGTACACAGTTTACAACCGTTTGTCTCATTCACAAACCACCCTGTTTCCTTATAAACCTCTGATGAGGTACTGTGTTGAAGGCCTTGCTGAAGTACTGTAGGCTACACCCACAACCCAATCTGGCTCTAATTCATGGTCACCCAGTTGAAAATATTGATCAGGGTCATCTGACATGACCCTATCCCCCTGTGAATCTGTGCTGCTTCAGGTCTTGTAACCTGCTAGATTCAAGATACTCAACTAGCTTTTCTTTTAATAGTGTCATCATTAACTTCCTCATCGCCGAGGTCATTTCCATCCTCCTCCCTGCTCCTGCTTTTATGAATCAGAACTACCTGAGTATCCCAGGCAACTGGTGATCCCACTGTTAGAGAAAACTGTAGGCACTGCCGGAGTACAGAGTCCCCTGAAAACTTTTTGAAATGCTCTGAGAATCCTCAGAGATTCTGGCCAGGAGGAGGCTCTGTATATCTGCAAATGTTGGTCAAAGTGAGAGAGAGCAAGAGGTGGAAATTGAGCCTCTGCAGGACTTTTGAAGCCCATTTTTCCACCCCTCTGACCAGAGGCCCTTGCCCAAAAGGTGAGACTACTTGGCCCTCTCCAGGGCAGGAAGCTTCCTGAGCTTACCCAATTATTTCAGATATTTATCGGCGGGACTATCAACAAAGCAAGGCAAGACTATGCAAGGTAAGGCAAATTTTATTTGTTTGGTGTCCTTAACATTTGGGCACCTTACAACTATAAAAGCACAATAAAATAAAGGAATCCTCACCTGCTGCCATCCTTTGCAAGCTGTCCAATCCTCAGCAATGGCACGCGAATACCGCCTGCTACAAGTAACCTAAAGTGTAGTAATTAATATTTATTGCTGACCACAAGTTCTTTCCCCTACTTGTAGTCTGTTTTCCCCTCTGCTAATTACTAGAGATGCAGCAAATTTAAATTCCGCTGGCGAAGTGCCCGTGGAGTGGGCACTTTGCATTGTCACTCCACTATGCAGAGTGGACAATGCAAAAGGTTCACTTTGCCTAGTAATTATTACTTTGCACTGTCATTCTACCTTAACGCGAAGTAAGGCAAAGTGACAACAATATTTGACAGCCCTTCACACACAGTCACCAAAATTAATGTGCATAGCAAAATGCTCATGTCTTGTGTCCAGAAACCTACCCAGTGCTGATGAAGTGTAATGAGAGCACAATAAATGCAAAGTCTCCCAAAATTAATAGCGCTCTCAGACGTCATGCATGCAGTAGTCACCCACAGTCACCAGAATTAATGTGCATCCCCAAATGCTACTGTCCTGTGTCCAGAAAATTCCCCAGTGCTGACAAAGTGAAATGAGAGCGTAACAAGAAATGCAAAGTCTCCCACAATTAATGGTGCACTCTGTCATGTGTGCAGTGGTCACACACAGTCACCAGAATTAATGTGCATCCCCAAATGCTACTGTCTTGTATTCAGAAAATTACCCAGTGCTGACGAAGTGAAATGAGAGGGTAACAAAAAATTCAAAGTATCCCAGAATTAATGGTGCACTCAGTCATGCTCACAGTGGTAACACACAGTCACTAGAATTAATGTGCATCCCAAAAATGCTACTGTCTTATGTACAGAAAATTCCCCAGTGCTGATAAAGTGAAATGAGAGCATAACAAGAGATGCAAAGTCTCCCAGAATTAATGGTATACTACAAATGCACAAACAAATTAAGATTGCACTGTGCACTCAAGAAATGCAGACGCAAAGGCACAACACCATCTAACCAGTGCTCATAAGTCACAAATCCAAATCTGGAAAAGAATACCTTTTTCCGTTTGGGCGGGGGTAGTGCACAGCAGTAACAGTCCACTACCAGTAAAGATTCCACAAAGCAGTATAAAAAATGAATGCAGATGCGGTGGATAGCAGGTTCACACTGCTGCAGTTACTGTGTGGCACAATAAAAGGTGTCTGATTTAATGGCATGCATCGCACATACTCTCACACACACTACAAGTAAGGCGTAGTAAATTGAAAACCTTTAGTAATATAACCAAATGTTTTAAACAAACTGAAATTATATACTGCTGCACCACAACAATCAGAAAAAAAAATTCAAGAATTACTGAAAATATTACTATGCGTACATTAACACAGTTATACAAGAAAAATATAACCAAAACAGAAAGACTGCCTTTTTCTCTGAGTTAATCTACTTACACCACAGATACGCCCCTCTCCCATAACAAACTTGACAGTACACAGACTGACTGTTCTAAATTAACATTCAAAATCCACACACAAACAATAAACACTCACTAATATGAGCACAGGAGGGTTTCCTATACTCGATGTAATAAATTGTGAGCAAAAAAAATAGCTCAAAAAGACTTTTTTAACAGCTTTTAGAGGATATGAATGACAGAGCTCTGAGAGGAAACTGTCTCCATCTCTCACTACACACACACTACACAGAACTGTGGCTGTGCAGAACAATCTAGAGCCCATGTGACCTGCAATCCCATAAAGCACTGCAAAATTCGCCTTTGGAGCTCAAGAACAAGGCAAAGTGAGGCAAAATACATTGATTTCAATGTACTTCACCTTAAAATTGGTGGAGAAGTGGTTTGGGGAAGGTGGAACAACTTAAAGTCATTGTTTCCAATGGACTTTGTCTTCCCCATTGTAATGCAAAGTACTCCACTTAGCATTGGGCACTTCTCATATTCCACGTTACTCCACGAATCACTTTGAAGAGCGAATTTCAGCCACTTTGCTCACCACTACTAATTACTGCATTGGGAGCTGAAGTGGTTCACCTGAATTGACAGAGCTGAGCCAAATTTCCAGGTTCTAACACAAAGCTACATAGAAGATGGCCCTGGGCCTCTTTTCTTAGCCTACTCTTCTGGTGCCCTATGCTCTATCAAGGTTGCTAATGAAAGGCTTTTAGTTCAGACATGGGCCTTGTGTGACAACGGAGATAATGTCTTCATAAATTGTCACACAGATATTGGTGTGCACTGCTTCATAGAAACATAGAAACATAGATTTTGACAGCAGATAAGGACCGCTTGGCCCACCCAGTCTGCCTATTTCCCTACCTATTGGATAAGCTGCAGATCCTAGTTAACCAGCAGCCTACTTCTTCCTACCCCAACCCCCTAGAATTGCCTTATGACTGTCCCATGCATGCTTGAATTCCACCACTGTTTTTGACTCCACAACCTCCTCCGGAAGGCCATTCCATGCATCCACAACCCTCTCTGTGAAAAAATACTTCCTTAAATTACCTCTAGAGCCCCTTCTATCTTCACATTGTGCCCCCTTGTTCTTGCACACCTCTTTTTTGAAAGATGCTACCCTCTTGGACTTTGTTGATTCCCTTGAGATACTTGAAAGTTTCTATCATGTCCCCCCTCTCTCTCCTTTCCTCGAGGCTATACATATTCAGCTCCTTAAGTCTCTCTTCATATGTCTTCAGGTGCAGGCCCTGCACCATTTTAGTTGCCCTCCTCTGGACAGCCTCCATCCTGTCTATATCCTTGCGGAGACTGGGTCTCCAGAACTGCATGCAGTACTCCAGATGGGGTCTCACCAACTATCTGTACAGAGGGATAATAACTTCCTGTTTTCTACTGGTGATGCCTCCCTATGCATCCCAGTATCCCCAACCCTCCTTGATGCCCTCTCACGTTGCTTGCCCACCTTTAGGTCATCTGATATGACTACCCTAGGTCCCTTTCCATTTTGTTGTTGTTAGTATCTCACCCCCATTGTGTACTCTTCCCTGGGTTTTTGTTTCCCAGGTGCATTACCCTGCACTTCTTAGCATTGAATCTAAGCTGCCATACATTTGACCATTCCTTTAACCTTGCCAAGTCCCTTCTCATCCTTTCCACCCCACCTTGTGCATCAACTCTGTTGCAGATCTTTGTGTCATCTGCAAAGAGACATACTTTTCCTTCCAGTCCCTCTGCAATAAGCTTATAAAGACATTGAAGAGGACCGGTCCTAATACTGAACCCTGCAGTACCCCACTAGTAACCCCCTTTCTTCAGAGTGGACTCCATTTACTATTACTCTCTGTGTCCTATTCTCCAGTCAATTCTTTACCCAGGCTGTCATCTTGGGACCCACCCCCAGGCTGGCTAACTTGTATATTAATCTTTTGTGTGGGACTGTGTCAAATGCCTTGCTGAAGTCTAGGTAGGCCATGTCCACAGTCCCTCTCTGATCTACTACTTTGGTCACCCAGTCAAAGAAATCTATCAGATTTGTCTGGCATGACCTTCCCGCTGTGAATCCATGCTGCCTTGGGTTCTGAGCCCCTCCGGCCTCTAGATACTCAACAATTATTTCCTTCAGAAGTGATTCCATCATTTTCCCTACCACTAAGGTTAAACTAACAGGTCTGTAGTTTTCTGCTTCTGCCTTGCTCCCACTTTTGTGAGAGAATCACATCTGCCCTTCTCCAGTCCTCGGGTACCACCCCATCCTCCCATGATTTGTTAAAGAGGGTAGTCAGTGGTGTCACTAGTTCTACCCTTAGTTCTTTTAGAATTCTGGGATGAATCCCATCAGGCCCCATTGCTTTGTCCACCTTCAGTTTTAAGAGTTCTTTCAGAACCCTTTCTTCTGTAAATGGGCTGGTATCAACTTCTGTATCCAGAGTGTTTCTACTGTTTGTTTAGGTACCTCCCACTTCCTTTGTAAATACTGAGCAAAAATATTTGTTTTGTATCTCTGCCTTTTCACAGTCACCCTCTGCCCACCCTCCCTCCTCTTTATTAAGCCTCACTAGCCTTCCCTTGGTCTTCCTTCACTCCCTGATGTACCTATAAAAGGTTTTATCCCCCTTCTTAACAGAGTTGGCTACCTTTTCCTCGGTTTGGGCCTTTGCTGTTCTGACTGCCTTCCCAGCTTCCTTTTGCTTTAACTGATGCAGTTCCCTGTCCTGCTCCTTCTGTGATTCCTTGTACTTCCTGAATGCTCTCTTTTTCTCTTGAACCTTCACTGTCACTTCCTTTGAGAACCATAGTGGTTTCTTACATCATTTCATTTTGTTAATTTGCTTCACACAAAGGCTTGTTACCTCTGTGATGGCAGTTTTTATTATTCCCCATTGTTGTTCCAACCCTCCTTCCTGCCCATTTGCTAGTGCATTCCTTAGGCACTCACCCATTTTGGCAAAGTCAGCACTCCTAAAGTCCAGTACTTTTGCCTTTGTATGGCTTGACTCTATTGCTGTGTTTATTGTGAACCATACTGTTCGATGGTCACTAGTTCCCAGATGGCTACCCACTTCTACATCTGTGATCCTTTCTTCATCTCCATTTGAGAAGACCAGGTCTAAGATTGCTCCCTCTGGTGGGCTCAATGCTAGTTGTCTAAGGCATGCCTTGTGGGGCATCTAGAATAACCCCACTCTTTGAAGTGGCTGCTGCAACTGCATTCCAGTTAACATCTGGCATATGCAGATCACCCATCAGCAATATCTCCCCTTTTTCTGCCATTCTAAGTATTCTTTCTGTCATTTCCTTGTCCATTTCCTCCTCCTGAGAAGGGGGTCTGTATACAACCCCTGTGCGTATTGTGGTGCCATTGCCGGTCTCCAAATTTACCCACAGTGCTTCTTCTCCTCTCTGTTTTCCCTTTTGTTCTGTTGCCTTGATTCCTTCCCTTATGTAAAGAGCTACTCCTCCTCCTCTTTTACCCTCCCTGTCCCTCCTGTAGATAGTGTATCCTGGTATGTTTATGTCCCAGTCATGGTTTTGTGTGTACCATGTTTCTGTGACTGCCACTATATCCAGATGTTCCTCCTCCTTCAAGACCACTAATTCAGGAAGCTTGTTACTCAGACTACGGGCATTGGTACTCATTGCTCTCCATTTTTTGATGGCTTACCTTCTTTGCAGCATCCCCCACTGACCTGTCTACTCGGTCTTTCCTCATTTAGTACCCTGTTTTGTAGGGAGAGGCTGGGATTTTCCTGCTGTTTATCAGTGCCTCCCCCCTTGACTAGTTTAAAAGCTTGCCAATGAAGCCTTTAAAACCGATTGCTCAAAAGACTTGTTCCCTTCCTGGACAGATGCAGACCAGCCTGCCAGTATAGGCTGGTTTCCTCCAGGTGGAACCCCAGTCCCCAATGAAGCCAAACCCCTGTGCCCCACACCATTTTTCAACCATTCATTAAACTGCATGGTGCAAAGTACCCTCGCTTCACTCATGCCATTGACAGGCAGCACCTCAGAGAAGGATATTGTGTGTGCTACTTGTCTTGGGCCCCTCCCTAATTCTACAAAGTCCTTCTGCACTGCTTTGATCTCATGATTAGCCAAGTCATTTGTCCCTAGGTGGACAATGACGTCCAGCTCAGATTCCCGTGCAGCTGTTCTCGTCATCCTGAGGATGCACTTCCTGTCTCTCCAAGCCATGGTACCAGGCAGACACCTTACTTCAGTTTTCCCTGCTCCCCCCAGTTCTATCCCCCTAATAACTGAGTCACCCACCAGGAGCTGCTTCCTTTCCTTGTGGTGTCCTCTGCCTCCTTCCTGTGGGCCTCCCTTGTGACAGTTGTCCTCAGCCTCCTTAATCTCCTCTGCAGGTGCATCCATGGGGGCTATGCTCCCCAGAATGATGTATGGATTGCGGTGTGGAACAACTGACTGGGTGTGCCTCTGTTCCACCATCCTCACCCTCCCTGAGCCCACTGTGGTCCAACTGCTGTGCTTTCGTCACAACCTCTGAGGTAGTGGTAGTGGCTCTGGTGCTCTCTGGATGGGAAGGTTCCCTTCCTACCGTCCAGTGTGGCCTGAAGACGGGCAACTTCCTCCCTCAGGGCAGAGAGTTGTCTGCAAATAGGGCAGCATCTCAGCCTCCAGAAAGACTCCAGGAACACTGCTGCCCCACAGCCATTACATTGCACTACTCCCCACATTTTTTTTTGTGTGTGTGTGTGATTGGTTTGTAATATAGAAATATATATATATATTTATATTATACAATGTGTATGCTTACATTGTCAGTGCAGTGTGCTAGGGAGGCTATGACAGTGATATGCACCTTGCACTCTTGAGGAAATGATGTCAGAACCCCAGGTATAAAGGAACTATTTCCAGGGGTTGGGCCTAAACTGTGCCCTCACAAAACAATCAGCTAAAAGCTCTGGCCCACTGCTGCAATGAGTGCCTTCCTGTCAGCAAGATGCCCTACACAACAATTTGACAGAGAAAATACCCTGCTAATCAAACAGAGAAAAATCCACACATCCAAGTCAGACACAGGTAATCCTCCCCAGCCCCAAAACAGGCCTGGTGGTTTGTGCTCTGAAAGCTGTCAGCCCCAAAATAAGTCAGCTGTGCTGTAAACTCTTCCTGCACTGAAAATGTTAAGAATTGTAACAAACAAACATAAACCTAGATCCACCTCCCCTCTGTTGCTTGAAAGGCTGTCTTTTCCTGTTTCACACTGCAGGTTTTGCTATGACCACTCCTTAACCCCAGTAACTTTTTTAAAAATAGTTTAACTATCACAAACTCCTATGCACCAGTAAATTATTTAAAAATAGTTTCTGTCCCAAAATCCTATTAGTCAATCCAGCTACCCCCAAGGGATAACCAAAATGCAGTATTCAAACACTTATGAAGTTACTTCCAAGAGAAGCAGAGTTTGCAAGTTTCTTTTTCAACTCCTCAGTCACCTGTAATTCATTTAAAAATAGTTTAACTGTCAAAAAATCCTAGTAGACAATCTAGCTACCTCCAAGGACCTACCCAAATGCAGTATTTAAATCCTTTTGAGGTTACTAACAAGATAAACAGAGTTTGCAAGCCCCTTCTTGGTTAAACACTAAATAAATATGTGAATAAAAAAGCAATTACCAAGGGTAGTTAGTTTCACCTCCCACAGAATTAAGCAAAAGTGCACGTTTGTTGCAGATATCAAGTGCAATATAAAATTTCTCACACAGCTCGCAGTTGAATAAAGCAGTAGTGTCCTTCCAGCTCCAGAAAATGTGCTTTGTGTCTTTTAAAAATTGTAGCCTCCAGTAACTTATAGTAATCTGATCTAGTCTGGATATCTCCACCCAGGGCAGTTTGTTGCCAATGGTTATGAAGTAGCCCTTCCTGTTCCAATACAACCTGTTTGGTCTGAAAACAATGTCCTGCCCCTAAGGCTGTCTGTGTTTCAATTCACACTGCAGGTTTTGCTATGACCACTCCTTAACCCCAGTAACTTTGTTAAAAATAGTTTAACTATCACAAACTCCTACGCACCAGTAAATTATTTAAAAATAGTTTCTGTCCCAAAATCCTAGTAGTCAATCCAGCTACCCCCAAGGGACAACCAAAATGCAGTATTCAAACACTTATGAAGTTACTTCCAAGAGAAGCAGAGTTTGCAAGTTTCTTTTTCAACTCCTCAGCCACCTGTAATTCATTTAAAAATAGTTTAACTGTCAGAAAATCCTAGTAGACAATCTAGCTACCTCCAAGGACCTACCCAAATGCAGTATTTAAATCCTTTTGAAGTTACTAACAAGATAAACAGAGTTTGCAAGCCCCTTCTTGGTTAAACACTAAATAAATATGTGACTAAAAAGCAATTACCAAGGGTAGTTAGTTTCACCTCCCACAGAATTAAGCAAAAGTGCACGTTTGTTGCAGATATCAAGTGCAATATAGAATTTCTCACACAGCTCGCAGTTGAATAAAGCAGTAGCGTCCTTCCAGCTCCAGAAAATGTGCTTTGTGCAACATAACAAATCTGTAAGCATATGCTCAACAACTATATCTTATCAAATGTTACTTAAAGAGAAGGATGTAATGTAAAACATTGCACACATATTGTATTTTTGGGTTTTAGATATATGTTTGTGTGTTTCACATAGCAACATAGACTTTGTTGGCAGTAAAGGACTTTTGGACCACTCAGTCTGCCCAGATCAATGTTGTTCACTGTTTTAGTAGCTTTAGTTGCTTTGTTTATTGCTATTTGTCATAGTAACTGTTGTTCATTGTAATTATTTTGTTCATCCCTCTGAATGATTGCAGAAGGGCACCTAGAAAAGAAATCAATGAAATTAAATGAAACTTATTTCACCCCTTTAATGTTCAACTTTTACCCCAAACTCTAGGTACAGCTTAACAGCTGGAATTTTTAAATGATACACTTAGACCCTCAGACAAACATGTTCAACTATTAACCTATTAAATTTCCACATTACCACAAAGAGACTGCAGAAACAGGACAAAGATGTTGATGATGATGATGGCAATGAAAATGATGATGACGTCTATAAAAACTTGATTTTTTACAGGGGTAAATACATCACAGCAGAGATTCTGCTAACAAGTGCTTGCAGTATACAGTACTTGCAATAAACAGGTAAATGAAAAATATTCTGATACAAATAACATAACAACACAATAATAAAATAAAAAAGCACTGGAAATGTATTAAAATAGTACTTTACAGAATACATTCAAGCAGGGAAGGGAGGGGAATTTGTAGCAGGATTAAAAAGGTGCTGCTACCACGTTATATGCCACTGATTTGTCCTCACATGAAATATTGTGTGCGGTTTTATAAAGGAGAGGAACAGGGTGGAGTCAGTACAAAGGAGTAATAAAGCTGATCCAGGGACAGCAGGAAAGGACTTATAAAGAGAGGCTGGCAGATCTAAACATGTACCCACTGAAGGTGAGAAAGGAGAGAGGGGACAGGACTGAAACATGCAAATACCTCCACAGGGCAAACCAATTGGATAGTGGGGAATTGTTCAAACTGAGTGGGAACACAAATACCAGTGGTAACTCTGTGAAACTGGGGGAGAGCACACTTAAGAGAGACAACAGGAAATATTTTCTTCATGAGAGGGTGGTGGAGGGGTGGAATAAGCTGCCAAAGAAGGTGGTCTGCAGAAAATCTGTGGGGATTCAAACACAGGTGGGATCGATAGAAGGGCTTGTTAAAGGCAGTGTCAAGATGATTGTGGTATAGCTGAATGTAGCCACTAGGACTCTCACATCTGCTACAACTTGGTTCAGTGCCTATCTTACGGACCAAACTCAATCTGTAAGATTGCGGATGCCACATCCCCACCCCTCCCCATGACCACTGGTATCCCCCAAGGTTCAGTGCTTGGCCCCATCCTATTCTCCATTTTCCTAAACAATCTGCCTCAAACATGTTCACCCTCCTCGATCCACATGTATGCAGACGATTCCGTCCTATTTTTCTCAGGCTCCTCTCCAGACGCAGTTGCCTCTAACCTCCAGGCAGACTTTGAAAGAGTCCAACACTGGTTCAACTCTCACCAGCTCTCTCTAAATGCAAAAAAAACAGTCACTATGACTGTTGGCACAATTCACCGACTAGACAGGCTCCTCTCCCTTCCGCTTTTCCACACCCTCGATGGAACAGTGCTGGAGGATGTCACCTCCTTCCGGTATCTAGGAGTTTGACTTGACCACCATCTCACCTTCTCTGTCCACACTGACTTTATATTGAAAAGACTTTGCCCCAAGCTCGGGGCTATATATCAGACCCAAAATAGTCTCCCCTTTCCTGTTCATCATGACCTCATCCTGAAGATGATACTTTCCTCTTCAACTATTGTGATATTGTATACAGTGCTGCCCACAAGACTGTCTTATCCAAGTTAGATACCCTTTTCAATGACTTCTGCTGGTTCACTCTCGACGCTCCTCTTCAGACCCATCATTGCAAGCTCTGCCGCTCCCTTGCATTCCCCTCTCTCGAAAACCACCCCTTAATACACTGCGCCAAGTTTCTCTCAAACTGCTGGCTAGGTGCCCTCCCAGCTTACTTGGCCTCCACACTATGGCCCCCCCCGGCATCCACCCATGCCCTGAGGTCCGTAGACTCCTGACTCCTTTTAATCCCTAAGCAGAGAACCTCTGTCAGCTAGGCTGCCTTCTCACACCTCTTCCCTCAACTCTGGAACACTCTCCCCTCATAAATTCATCACTCCTCCTCTGTTCATTCACTATATGCTGCCCTTGCCAACTTCTACTCGATAAACTGCTCCTGCACCTAACACCCCCTGTTCACGGTGCGTCCCACCCCCTCTAAATTTCCAGTAGTACCAAATGAGCTACACTAGCTGACTCAATGCCTAAATACTGCACTTGATCCCAACTTTGAGCTAGCCAGCCCTGCACTTATTCACTCAGTGTTACATCTCACAGCAGCTAACCTGATCTGTTTATCCTCATTGTTACCTCTACCATGTCTGTTAATGAACTAATGTTATCCACGCTCAGTATTTCTGTCAAATGTATGTAAAACGTTACTCTATGCATCTGTATTCTGTCAAATGTATGTAAAACATGTAAGAAGTTTGATAACCATGTTATCTTCCCCTCTGTACCCCTCCCAGCAGGTCACACCAGGAGACAAGCTGTTGTTGCTCAGTGTGCTTTTCCTGGTGAAACAATTTCAATAAATAAATAAATTCTACTTAGACAGGTAGGACTCAGTTATACATAGTGGTGTAGGGAACCAATTCTGCCAGCAAATTACATGACAAATGTAAGGTCATTATCTGATATTTTCTCATGGATGATCCTTTGTATCACTTTCTCCAAACAACAGCTTCAGTCTCCTGCTTGGCCACCTTGTTCTCATACCTTTCACTGCATTCTTAATCTCTGCACAACCCAAGATCTTCCATTATGTTATTTTTTATTTTAGAAATACTGTCAGTAGCTTTTTTTACAGACTGAATAAAGTGGAACATGACTCCACTCTACTTCCATTCATGGCATAATCACCATCTCAGACAAAGCCTGAAGCACAATTATTTAATTTAAACAACCTGTACTTGGACCTTTCCTTCTTTTAAGTATCTCTCAAGATCAGCCTTCTCTGTTCATCAATGAACTGCATCCTTGCATTGTCTGCATTTTGAAAATATGTCATCTCTGTTCAGTTAATTAAGCAAAAATGCACAACAGGATGTGGATTAATGTGGGCTTTACTCACACCAAATGTGGTGTGATGCGATGCGTCATGAGGCCACAGTCTGAGTGATTTTTATCACACCAGAAGTGGCTAATTCCAACAGCAACCCACACCCTAGAGTACATTATTGGGATTATGCAATGACCACTTTAGGGAAACAAAGATTAAAAGGTAAATGTTATAGATGTATCATTTATGTGTTTTAGACATTTTATTTTTTTAAGAAACGTGCTTCTGCTCTTTATAAAATAGTCACCTCAGCCAGCATTAGAACCCCCCCACACACACACACCAGCACAGGAACGGTTAGTGAGAAAGAGATTAGGCTTTTAATAGCGAAAAAAAAAAAAAGACTGCAAGCTTTCCATCAGTGATGGCAGGTGCAAGTTATTGGCATTTGTGGAGCAAGTCAACACAATGTGTTTCAGTGTAGAGTGAGTAAGTGTGAAGGATTGGCCAGTGCTGGGACAATCTGATTTTTGTTTTATTGTGATTCGAGATTGAAAGGGACTAATGGAGAATGAATGGGTGTGTAAATATTTAAGATGGGAGCTGATCTTGTGTGGAGAGGCAGACTGGACTGTGCTTGGAGTGAGTGACATGGGAGGAGGGTGTGAGATGTTGGAAAAAGAAATGGGGACTCATTTGGGGAAAACTGTAGGTAGTGTGGCACAAATTGTTATGAAAATGCCAGAACTTGTGGGAGAGGATGGAAAAAAGAGATCATGGTGCGAGCAGCTGGGCTGCTGAGATTTGGAGTTGGAAGTAGCATTATGGAGCAGCTGGTTTATCCAAGGGGAAAATGGCAGGGAAATTTTTTTAAATCTTTTGGGGAAGGTGTAAAGTCTTCAGTTGGCACTGCATCTGATTGGCACTGTTTGCATGGGTGATTGTATGATTTGCACTTGGCAAACCTGCCAGTCAGTCAGTCAACATTCCAGATTCTCAGACCCCCATTGTATAATCTTCTATAGACATTGGCTGTATTGATTTTCCATTCACTATTACTACATCAAAACTTAAGTTACAATTTAGTTCTGTACAGTGCATGCATGCTCACTCCCTGTCATTCAGACCATGGCTGGCTGAGATGGTAAGCAGAGGGTCAGTGCCAGTCACCATCTCCATGTGAATGCTGGCAGTCATTTCTTCTATAGGAAGGTGAGTCAGGGACAGACAGATTATGTGAAAAAGAGGGAGTGAGGAGAAATGAAAGTTTCACATAATGCTTGCAGCTAAAATTAGGATCCATGGGAACTATAAGGCTAGTTCTGTTAGTATGTTCAATGGTAGTGCAGTAGATCAGGTTTTAAAGTTGCCAATTGAAATTAATTGGGAAACAACTACGGGGCCAATGGTTTTCATGGTAATGTCAAGTTCTTGAGCTGCTATTGAGCATTTTGGATAGCATAGTCAGAGGATTACATAGAAACATTTACAACGCCTGCAGATAATGACCAAGGGTCCATTCAGTATGCCCATAAAGAGTTTTTTACCATTCCCAGCTTGGCAGAAGACACCAGGAGAAAGGACTGCTGTGTGACTGGACTTCTCTGCTGGGACTAAAGAAGAAGAACTTTTGTACTTGGACCTTTAATTTAGGGTAAAAAAAAACTAACAAACAAAACAAAAAAAAGTGTGTGTTTGTCTGAGTTAGCTGAACTGAATGGTTATCTGAACAGTTATCTAGGTGTAAATCTCAGGTGATTGAAAGGACTTAATAGCTGTGAGGTTTAAATTACTTGTAGAAAGATCTAGTCAGTGGGGGGGTGGCTTAGCTAGAAGGAAGCTACATTTAAAGACTGCCTTAGAAAGATTCTGCTAATAGCTTGGCAGAAGACACCGGGAGAAAGGACTGCTGTGTGACTGGACTCTCTACTGGGACTATATTGCCCTCCTTCCCTCCCCTCTACCCTCCCACTCAAAGCTAGTTATAATTTTATAGGCACAGGATTTGACTGACAACAGGAACTTCCTGTTTGGGAGCAGGAAGTGAGTGATCACAGAGCCACCAAAGACCCACCATCCTAGAAGGGCAAGAATAGCTCTCCGGACCCCTCTAGCTGCTGGAGGTCTGCCTCTGAGCAAGTAAGGGGTCTACCGAGAAATATAGGATATTCTTGTCTCAGAACAGGACAATCAGGAGCTTAAAGGGCACACAGGCAGAAAGTAAGGAGAGTAAGAAAAAACAGAGGAAAGAGTAGGATTGCAAACAGTTAAGGGCCAGAAATAAGACATGATTGGGTGGTGCAGTGCAGTGGCTGTGGAGTGGCAGTCTTCTGGAGAGCGTTCTGGAGGATGCGGTGTTGTCCCATCTGCAGGCACCTCTCTGGGCTGAGGGAGGAGGTTGCTCATCTCCAGGCTGAGTTGGGCAGGATTTGTGGGACCTCCTCTTCCATCCAGGGACCACCAGTGCCACTGCCATTGCCTCAGAGGTTGCCAAGAAAGAGGACTGGTTGGACCACAGTGGGCTCAGGGAGGGTGAGGGTGGTGGAACAAAGGTGCATCCCTCCAGTTGTACCTCTCCACAATTCCTATGCTATTCTGGCAAAGTGTGGTTCCTCTATGGAGGCAACCGCAGTGGAGACCAAGGAGGATACTGGGAACCTCCACAAAGGAGATCCACAGGAGGGTGGCAGGGGACCCTGCAGGAGAAGGAAACAACTCCTGGTGGGGGACTCCATTGTTAGGAAGGTAGAACTGGGGGAGGAAGGGGAAAGGGAGGTAAGGTGCCTGCCTGGCGCCATGGCTTGGAGGGACAGGGAGCGAATCCTCAGGATTGCGGACAGCTCACAGGGGAGGGCTGGATGTCATTGTCCACCTAGGGACAAATGACACTGCTAGAAAGGGATTAGAGAGTGCAGGAAGAGTTTGTGGAATTGGGGAGGGGCCTTAGTCAAGTATGCGCATACGGTAACCTTCTCAGAGGTGTTGCCATCTATAGCATAGGAGATGCTAGGGTGTTCCGCACCATGGGATTCAATCAGTGGTTGAAAAACTGGTATGGAGCTCAGGATTTGGCTTCACTGGGACTGGGGTCCACCTGGAGTGATGCAAGCCTATACTGGCATGATGGGCTGCATCTGTCCAGGAGGGAACCAGGATCCTGGTGATAGGTTTAAATGCTTCATTGGCAAGCATTTAAACTAGCCAAGGAGGCACTGGAAGGGCAGGAAATCTGGCCCCCCCCCAAAAATCATGGTAGTAAGTGTGGCAAACAACAACATAGAGGTGTCGATAGGAAGAAGGGCAGGGGTAAATGGAGAAAGTGACAAAGGCAAGAAGGACAGGGATGGGGCAAAAGAGAGTAAGGCCATCAGGAAATGGAGGGTAATGAGTACCAATGCCCATAGTCTGGGCAACAAGCTCCCTGAGCTGGTGGCCTTGATGGAAGAGGGAAGCCTGGATATCATAGCAGTCACAGAAACATGGTAGATAGAGAACCATGACTGGGATGTTAACATACCAGGGTACATAACCTACAGGAGAGACAGGCAGGGGAGAAGAGGGGGAGGAGTAGCTTCTATGTAAAGGAAGGGATAAAAGCAACTGAACAAAAGAGTAAACAGGGAGGAGAGGAGGCACTGTGGGTCACCTTGGAGACTGGAAAGGGCACCACAATCCACGCAAGGGTTATGTACAGACCCCCATGTCAGGGGGAGGGAATGGACAAGGATATGATAGAAGGCATTCTTAGAATGGCAGAGAAAGGAGAGGTACTGTTGATGGGAGACCTGAATATGCCAGATGTTAACTGGAGCACATTTGCTGCAGCCACATCCAAGAGCAGGGCCATTCCTGATGCCCTACAGGTGGCAGGCCTCAGACAGCTAGTTTCAGAACCCACTCGTGAGGAAGCAATCTTAGACCTCGTACTCTCAAATGGGGGCAGTGAGAGGATCTCAGATATAAAAGTGGGTTGCCATCTGGGAACAAGTGACCATCAAATAGTGTGGTTCACGTTAAACTCAGCTACAGAGTCAAGCCATACAAAAGTGAAGGTATTGGACTTTAGGAGGGCTGACCTTGGCAAGATGGGAGAGTTCCTCAGAAAAGCACTAGCAAACAGACTAGAAGGAGGTGTGGAGCAACAATGGGGAATCATCAAAACTGCCATCTTAGAGGCAACAAGCCTTTGTGTGAAGCAAATAAACAAATCAAAACAAAAGAAAAAGCCACTATGGTTCTCAAAAGAGGTGGCTGTGAAAGTCAGGAAGAAAAGATAGCATTCTGGAAGTATAAGGAAACACAGAAGGAGCAGGATAGAGAGCTGTACCAGTTAAGGCAGAAGGAAGCAGGGAGGGAAGTCAGAATAGCAAAGACCCAAACTGAGGAAAAGATAGCCAACTCAGTTAAGAAGGGGGATAAAACCTTTTATAGGTACATCAGCGAGCATAGAAAGACAAAGGGAGGGATAGTGAGACTGAATAGAATGAACGGTGGGTGGGCAGAGGGGGACAGTGAAAAAGCAGGGATACTGAATGAATATTTCTGCTCAGTATTCACAAAAGAGGAGGGGGAAGTGCCTAATCCAATTAACAGAAGCACTCTTGATAGGGGAGTCGATCCCAGTTCTTTCACAGAAGAAAGGGTTCTGCAAGAACTCCTAAAACTGAAGGTGGACAAAGCAATGGGTCCTGATGGAATTAACCCCAGAATTCTAAAAGAATTAAGGGAGGAACTAGTGAAACCACTGGCTACTCTTTTTAATAAATCATGGAAGGATGGTGTGGTATCCGAGGACTGGAGGAAGGTGGATGTGATTCCTCTTCACAAAAGTGGGACCATGACACAGGCGGGAAACTACAGACCTGTCAGTCTGACCTCTGTGGTAGGGAAAGTGATGGAGTCACTTCTGAAGGAAAGAATAGTTGAGTACCTAGAGGCCAGTGGGACACAGGACCCAAGGCAGCATGGGTTCACAGTGGGAAGGTCATGTCAGATGAATCTAATAGATTTCTTTGACTGGGTGACCAAAGTAGTTGACCAGGGAGGGGCTGTGGACATGGCCTACCTAGACTTTAGCAAGGCATTTGACACAGTCCCACACAAAAGATTAATAGTCAAATTAACCAGCCTGGGAGTGGGTTCCAGGTGTGTAGCCTGGGTAAAACATTGGCTGGACAACAGGACACAGAGGCAATTGTAAATGGGTCCACTCTGAAGAAGAGGGGTTACTACTGAGGTACTGCAGGGTTCAGTATTGGGTCCAGTCCTTTTAATGTCTTCATCAGTGACATTGCAGAGGGACTGGAAGGAAAAGTATGCCTTTTGCAGATGATACAAAGATCTGCAACAGGGTTGATACACAAGGAGGCATGGAAAGGATGAAAAGGGACTTGGCAAGGTTGGAGGAATGGTCAGAAGTATGGCAACTAGGATTCAATGCAAAGAAGTGCAAAATAATGCGCTGGAAACAAGAACCCAGGGGAAGAATACACAATGGGTGGGAGGTAGTAACAAAAGAAAAAGGAAAGGGACCTGGGGTAATCATATCAGATGACCTTAAGGTTAGCAAGCAATGTGAGAAGGTAGTAGGGAGGGCTGGGGGTATACTGGGATGTATAGGGAGAGGCATCAGCAGCAGAAAACAGGAAGTTGTTATCCCTCTGTACAGACAGTTGGTGAGACCCCATCTGGAGTACTGTGTCCAGTTCTGGAGACCCCATCTCCGCAAGAACATAGACAGGATAGAGGCGTTCCAGAGGAGGGCAACTAAAATGGTGCAGGCTGTGCAACAGAAGCTGTATGAGGAGAGACTAAAGGAGCTTAATATGTATACCCTTGAGTAAAGAAGGGAGAGGGGGGACATGATAGAAACTTTTAGTACCTCAGTGGAATCAACAAAGTCAAGAGGGTAGCATCTTTCAGAAAAGAGCGTGCAAGAACAAGGGACACAATTTAAAGATAGAAGGGAGAGCGGTTCAGGGCAATGTGAGGAAGTATTATTTCACAGAGGGTAGTGGATGCATGGAACAGCCTTCTTGAGGAGGTTGTGGGGTCTAAAACTGTGGGAGAATTCAAGAATGCATGAGACAGACATAAGGCAATTCTTGAGGGGGTAGGAAGAAATAGGCTGTTGGTTAACTAGCATCTGCGGCCTATCCTGTAGGTAGGGAAATGGGCAGACTGGATGGGCCAAGCGGTCCTAATCTGCCGTCAAAGTCAAGGTTTCTATGTTTCTATGTTTCCCCTGACCTAACGTCTTGAAGGAACTAAACCAATCCCTGTCCTTTTGTTGTGGCTGTTAATACTCTAAGTGCCTGCCCCCTCTGTCCACTACTAATTACCCTGTTTTTCTCCTTCTCTTAGTGGATCCTTGCACCCTGAATGGGTCAGCTCCTCCACATCCCTCCAGGCATCAGCCGCTTGCCTGCACCCCACTGCCTAAGGTATGGTGCAATTTAGAACTGAAGTTGCTTTACTGGACCTGGATGCAGCTTAACAGACTACCTGACCAACTGAACAGTGCCCTCGGACTGTCCCTATTTTTATTTCATTACCTTGGAGAAAGTCCTTAAGCGGGTTGTAGAGCTGGAATCACTGAAGCTCTTTCTCTGTGCAGCTCTCTGGGTGATGCAGCTTAACAGACTACCTGTCCAACTGAACAGTGCCCTCAGACTGTCCCTATTTTTATTTCTTTACCCTGGGGAAAGTCCTTAAGCAGGGTGAAGAGCTGGGATCACTGCAGCTCTTTCTCTGTGCAGCACCCTGGGTGATTTTTCCCCACCCGCCTCCCCATTTCCTTCCTTTATTAAATACATTTTCTTTCTCCAAGTGACCGCCACTACTTCTCTCAGGTTTCTCTCTCTCTGTGTCTCTCTTAAAGTTGTAGTACTTCATTCCTGAGGCTTGTGCATCACAATGTAGATTAGGACCTCTGGGATTCTATTATGCATTGTCATACTCTCTCTGTTATCCCCAACGGGACCTCCATACATCAGGTTGCCTCCTTCCTCCCATCTAAACCACCAGGACACAGTCCTTAATGTGTATGTCTCAATCATCTCCCCCTACCAGGGGTCCAAAAGCTACACCCAGCATGGGCATCCCAGGACCTGGTCACAGTACTGTGACCCAAAAGATCCCTCCTTGGTACTGCTCATCCCTGCATTCATTGCCCACTTTTGCACCACTAAAGTACTTGCCCAGCAAAAGGCAACGGTCAAGAAATTTTAACTCTCACTGGACCACATTATTCACCTGCTGCTACTACTACTCCTACTTTTGGGCAATATTCACAAAATAAAAATGCAGGCACTCAGCAAACGAGTATCGCAACAACAGAAAAAACTAATACTGGAACAACTCATAAGACTATTCTTACTTCTCCTACTCCTGATATCTGGCAATGAGCATCCCAACCCTGGCCCTCCAATGACCCACAATGCTAGACAGCGTAAAACTTCAGGTCTGTGTTCTCATCCCTAAACATCTGCAACCTCCTCCCCAAAATGGATACTCTCAAGTCCTGGGTCTCTCCACACCACCGTGATGTGATATCTGTTGTGGAAACATGGCTTTCCCCGAAAATACCAGTTATTGCAGTATCCCTGCCCAGCTACACCCTGTACCGACAGGACCGACACTTGAAAAGAGATGGAGGATGTGTCATTTACATGAGAAATACACTCCAGGGATATGTCATACCTCCACCACCCAGCAATGACAATCTTTGGGTACTAGCCATCCAACTAATTCTAGGAGCACACAACAGAGTGCTACTTTTAATGATTTTTTTCAGCAGGTCAGTGGAGTTGCCATGGGTACCAAGATGGGTCCCAGATTTGCTAATCTGTTTGTGGGTTGGGTGGAGGAACTGTGCCTGAACTCTACAAATGCTACATAGATGACTGTGTGTGGGCCACCTCCTGGTCCAGGGAGACCCTCCAAGTTTTCCTTGACAAGTTTACCATGACCCATCCTTCCCTTCAATACACTGTTGAAGTATCCTCCTCTACACTGCTTTTTCTGGATATCCAACTGTAAGTACAGAACACTGGTCTGAAAACATCAGTTTATTACAAACCCACTGACTCTCACTGTTTCCTCATCCACAGTTCCTTCCATCCCAAACATGTCAAGACTGGCCTGCCTTATTCACAGTTTCTTAGACTTTGCAGATTATGCAGTGAAGAGGATGACTTTGCTGAGCAGACCCAAATGCATACATTTTTTTAGCAACAGGGGATACCCTAAAAGCACAGTGGACAGAGCACTCTCCCAGGTCATTAACATGCCTTGTAAGCTTGACCCCCGCAGAAAGGATACTGTCATACAAGAACAACAGCAAATTCCACTAGTGCTTCCTTTCCATCAGGGTACACCTTCTTTTCACAGGATCATTACAAGAAACTTTCCTATTTTGCAAACTGACCCCAACATTGGTGCATCCTTTACAGAACCACCTATTGCCTCCTACTGCCTTCCACCCAACCTGAAAAATCTCCTGGTTAAAAGCAGCCTACCTACTCCTAACAGTTCCTCCCTACCAGGTACCAAACCTTGCAACAGAACTCACTGCTACACCTGCAAATTTGTTTCCAGTGTGACTGAAATTCGAGGGCCTACAGGTGTTTTTCACATCACCAAGGAGTTCTCATGCAACTCTACTAATGTGGAATATTGTACTTTTTGCAGGAAGTGGGCAGCTATTTACATCAGAGAGACTGGTAGATGCCTTGCTGACCATTTCAGGAAACATTACAGAGCAGTCAGGAATGGAGACACTGCTAAACCCATTGCATCCCACTTTATCTCCAGGGACCACAGTGTCAATGACCTTTCTGTTTGTGTCCTTCAGCAGGGCTTCTGGGATTCTGACCATAGAAAAACATGAAAACCAAGCTGATCATCCGCCTTGGCTCCCAGCGGCCCTCCAGTTTAAATGATAGACTTATTTTCTACTAACATCTTTCAGCCACCCCTTGTTTTCCGTAAAGTCTGTTTGTATCTGTTCCCATTTAATTTCTTTTTTGTTTTCATTGTAAGTCTCCATCTCTGTCTCCTTCCCCCACATTTGTCACCTTTCAGCCTTCTTACTGGGCCCTGATAATTAGTCCCCACCTGGGGACTTCTCTAGCTCTTTCACTCCCATTATGCTTTATCTTTCCCATCATCACCTTTTTGTTTCACAGATTCTCTCTTAATCTTGTCATTTATTACTTCTTCTCTCTGAGCCTCCCCTTTTTTCTTTCCCCACATTATATCCCTTATTTTACCTCCCCTCTACATTAACTTTGTTTTTCCTCTTTTAGATATTTCCTGAAGAAGACCTCAGGTCGAAAAGTAGACTTTTAACTCTATTTTCTGTTTTCAGCATGCATTTAACATAACCATTTTGTTTTGCTTTCAGACCACATGCTGACGCAGCACTTTATTTTTGTTTTTATCCTACTGTCCATATGCATCCCACCTAAGCAGACCATGCCTGGCATTGACAACCTATTGGACTACTTCAGCATGCTGAGCCTAAACACTGAAAAATTGCTGTTGGGAGACTTCAGTATCAACTGGGTCTCACCTGCTGCCAACACCATCAAATATACCCGTGCCACAATCCACTTCTCCCAACTGGTGAATGTGCTGACTCGAACCAATTACAAGATGGGCATCAGCACACTTCTGGACTGGGTTCTCTTGAACCGCCCTTCCCACATCACAGATTGTACCATGCTCCCTGACTCAATGAGTGATCACTCCCCTGTCAGTTTCCTCTGGAACAACAATTACAACAAACCCCTGCCAGAACCATAAAAAAAATGCCTACTCCTAAAGGGCCACCTTCCACAGCTAAAGGACAACCTAAAGCAGCAGGACTGGCTGGACCTGTATGGAACCACCGATGTGGACACTGCACTAGATCTCTTTATGTCAAAATTCAATGCAGGCTATGGCATGTACACTCCCATCACAGAGAGAAAAAACAGAGAATCTATAAATCCCTGGATCACCAAGGAAATACTGACTCAACCAAATGCAAGAGACCAACTCTGGCAAACAGCACGGGCACATGGCACACCTGCTAACATCCAAAGGTATAAAAAGGCCTGCAATGAGTGCACAAAGGCAGTTCGTGAGGCAAAAAGCAACTTCTACAAGGAAACACTCACTAACAACTGGAACAGCAGCAAATTGTTCTGTGCAAATCTTAACGATATTACTGGAAAGGACCATAAAATAGCCCCAGCCATGCTAAATGTTGAGAGTGTTCCTACCTTGGACCTTCTGCTCATCACTAACTCTCTGAACCTCACCTTCTCAGATCTCAGTAGGTTGCTCCTGATGAACTTCTTCAATACCCCTGCTGCAGGGGTCAGTGACAAGACCCCAGCATGACCAAACCAGCCTCTCTTCCATTTCAAACTGGTCTCTGAAGTCACTGCTAGAAAATACCTTGAAAAAACCCTCAGCAAATCAAGATACAGTGCTGACTCTCTGGACCTAAAGTTTGTTCAACTAACACTAGACGAATTACTTGTTCCACTGACAAAAAGCAATTATTCTATCCCTCTGCCACTCCAAATTCCCCCAAATCTGGAAAGCTGCCACAGTCACCACAGTACACAAAAGTGGTGACCCATCTCTTCAAAACAACTACAGGCTAATCTCTATAATTTCCCCACTCTCCAAGGCCTTTGAAAGGTTTGTGTCTGACCAGCTGGGGGAGTACGTCAATCAATATCAGCTCCTATGCCCAGAACAGCATGGTTTCCGAGCCAGCCATAGCACCATCATGGCTCTCCTGGAATTTGCCAGAGTCATACATGGTGCTTTTGACAAAGGGCACCTTGTAGGGGCAGCCTTTGTTGAACTATCAAAGGCATTTGACACAGTCCATCATGCCCTCCTCCTTGAACAGCTCTCGGACATAGGGCTAGCCCTAGAAACTGTAGCATGGTTTTGTAGCTACCTTAGCCTGTGATCACAGCAAGTAAAGACCATGGACATTCTATCAGAAAGTCGACCAGTCAGATCAGGGGCACCACAAGGATTCATATTCGGTCTGGTACTCTTTAGTGTCTTCCTAAACAACCTCCCTGCTGCTTGCAATAGCTGCATGCTCCTCAACACAGATGATGCGATGATCTTTACTAGCAACCTCAACCCCGCACTTCTGGAAAACGACCTCCAGAGTGGCTTCGAAGCAGCTGAAAAATGGTTGAAAGAGCAAAAACTGGTCATGAACTATAAAAAGACCAAAACCACGCTCTTCACCACTGCCCAAAACAAGCTAAAAGCTATCCCCTGGCAATTCAGAATGACTCTGGTAACACCCTAGAACTAGTCCCCCATTTCAAGTACCTGGGAATCACACTGGACACTGCCCTGTCTTACGCACTGCACGCCTTTGTGTCCTCCCGCTTGGATTATTGCAACTCCCTGTATCTAGGGCTTTCTGGGGTAGAAATCCATCATTTGCAGCTAGTGCAGAATGCATCAGCTCTGCTTTTGACAGTAACCCCTTGGTTCTGTCATATTTCTCTGGTGCTGCACAGTCTGCACTGGCTGCCAGTACAATGGTGGATTACCTTTAAAGTCAGTCTTTTGACTTATAAAGTCCTACATGGACAGGGCCCTGACTACCTGAAAGAGCTTCTGGTTCCCTACTGCCCTGGGCAATTGCTCCTCTCAGCTGGTGAGGGGTTGCTAGAGATTCAAAAAATGTGTTTAAAATCTTCAGGGGCCCGGGCATTTATGCATGTAGCCCCCTCTCTCTGGAATTCTCTAGCCCTCCAGTTACATGAGTGCATGACTGTGGAGGGGTTTAAACGTGCTTTAAAAACTCATCTTTGGCACCAAGCATTTGGCAACTGAGTGGTGTGATTTTAATTTTACAAGTTTGTTCAGATGATTGTGTTTTAATCAAGCTGTTGTAAATGGTGCAATATGTTGTTCGTTTTTAAATCTGTTTGGTGCCTTGGTTTTGGAAAGATCCCTTAAAAAAAGTTGTATTATTATTTTTGTATTATTTATTATTGACATCACAGACAAAGCCTTTAACATCAGAATCAGTATCCTTTAGATGCACAGACATTGCCTGACCTATGAAGTTCTGAACTTTGCAATTAACAGGTCACTCATCACCTTGATTGACTATGGCCTAACTGTCTACAGCTCAGCTACTGACGCAGTGCTACAATGCCTCTCAACAACCTTAAACAAAGCCTACCGCCTGCTCACTAATGCCCCAAAACTCACCCACACCTGTGAGCTTTATGCACGATCAAGCTGGCTTCAAGAGAAGGACAGAATACTTTATCAAACAGGCCTACTCGCAAAAAAAGGTCTCACTAAACTTACTTTCTCAAGGAGTTCTGAGACATCTATCACCACCTATACATTCCAGGCACACCAGGAGCTCGACTACACAAGTATTCCATGTGCCCAGGTGCCGCACAACTAAGGCCCAGTTATCCTTTGCTCACTGGGCCCCTCTGTGCACAGATGGTCTACCACCTGACATTGCCGGAGCTACAATCCTTTGTTCCTTTAAGAGCAAACTCCATCAGCACTTCACCAACAATAGTGCCTGTAGGTGCCCCCGCTAGTATGCACCCGCAGCTTTAGTCTGCCTCAGCACTTCCAAATCCTGCCCCGCCAGGTTAAGTCTTTGCCCAAGCACTTGCCTCCCACCCCCTTTGCCCTAGCACTTGCCTTCCACACCCTACCCCGTGGCTCTTTTCTTTCTCTCTGCCCTCCCTACCCCAGCTCCCACTGCCCCTACCTGCCTCTTCCTACCTCACCCTAGCAGTCTGCCTCTACACCTCTCTCTTCCACAGGATGTTGGCTTACCATGTACAATGCCTTAGCACAGATTTGTGAACTGCTTGTCATTGCAACCCATGTACTGTTGAATTTTTTGTACTCTGTATGTATAATTTACTGTAAATATATTGTGTCTTCTTGTGTTAATGTATCTGACGTGGAACCTCTCAACAAACATCTACTCACAGGTGCCATCCAAGACTTCAATATATAAATAAATAAATACAATAAAAAGGAGTGTTCTACCCTAACCTTCACTCTGATCTCCTCACTCCACCTCCCTCCTCTTCCTGGAATTCTCAGCCCTTTAATCCTGTTCCAGTCATGTTGGAATCCATTTATAGTCCCTGCCCCCACCATGTCTGCCATTAAACTGTTCCATGGCTCCAAGACCATTTCAGTGAAATAGAACTTCCTCACTTCCCTCCTGAAATTTCCACCGACTACCCTCCATTCATGTCCTCTCGTGACTGCCCTACTGTTCCTGTTGAATAGGTCTTCACAGTTCATTGTATAAAATCCCTATAGGAACTTGTACTTCTCTTTCATGCTGTGCCTCTTCCTTCTAGTATCTAGCTAGTACTGTACATGTAAGGGCTTCAAGCCATTCCACATATGATCTACCCTGTTGGTCCCAGATCATTGTGGTCGCCCTACACTGCACATAGAAACATAGAAACATTGAATTTGAAGGCAGATAAGGACCGCTTGGCCCACCCAGTCTGCCCATTTCCCTACCTACTGGATAAGCTGCAGATCCTAGTTAACCAGCAGCCTACTTCTTCCTACCCCCAACCCCTAGAATTGCCTTATGACTGTCCCATGCATGCTTGAATTCCACCATTGTTTTTGACTCCACAACCTCCTCCGGAAGGCCATTCCATGCATCCACAACCCTCTCTGTGAAAAAATACTTCCTTAAATTACCTCTGAGCAACCCCCCATCTTCAAATTGTGCCCCCTTGTTCTTGCACACCTCTTTTTTTGAAAGATGCTACCCTCTTGGACTTTGTTGATTCCCTTGAGGTACTTGAAAGTTTCTATCATGTCCCCCCTCCTTTCCTCGAGGCTATACATATTAAGCTCCTTAAGTCTCTCTTCATATGTCTTCCGGTGCAGACCCTGCACCATTTTAGTTGCCCTCCTCTGGACAGCTTCCATCCTGTCTATGTCTTTGCAGAGATTGGGTCTCCAGAACTGCACGCAGTACTCCAGATGGGGTCTCACCAGCTGTCTATACAGAGGATAATAACTTGTTTTCTACTGGTGATGCCTCTCCCTATGCATCCCAGTATCCCCAGCCCTCTTTGCTGCCCTCTCACATTGCTTGCCCACCTTTAGGTCATCTGATATGACTACCATCAGGTCCCTTTCCATTTTGTTGTTGTTGGTATCTCACCCCCATTGTGTACTCTTCCCCTGGGTTTTTGTTTCCCAGGTGCATTACCTTGCACTTCTTAGCATTGAATCTAAGCTGCCATACATGTGACCATTCCTCTAACCTTGCCAAGTCCCTTCTCATCCTTTCCACCCCACCTTGTGCATCAACTCTGGTGCAGATCTTTGTGTCATCTGCAAAGACATACTTTTCCTTCTAGTCCCTCTGCAATGTCGCTTATAAAGACATTGAAGAGGACCGTCCTAATACTGAACCCTGCGGTACCCCACTAGTAACCCCCTTTCTTCAGAGTGGACTCCATTTACTATTACTCTCTGTGTCCTATTCTCCAGCCAGTTCTTTACCCAGGCTGTCATCTTGGGACCCACTCCCAGGCTGGCTAACTTGTAAACTAATCTTTTGTGTGGGACTGTGCTAAATGCCTTGCTAAAGTCTAGGTAGGCCATGTCCACAGCCCCTCCCTGATCTACTACTTTGGTCACCCAGTCAAAGAAATCTATCAGATTCATCTGGCATGACCTTCCCACTGTGAATCCATGCTGCCTTGGGTCCTGTGCCCCTCTGGCCTATAGATACTTGACAATTCTTTCCTTCAGAAGGGATTCCATCATTTTCCCTATCACTGAGGTTAAACTAACAGGTCTGTAGTTTCCTGCTTCTGCCTTGATCCCACTTTTGTGAAGAGGAATCACATCTGCCCTCCTCCAGTCTTCGGGTACCACCCCATCCTCCCATGATTTGTTAAAGAGGGTAGTCAGTGGTGTCACTAGTTCTACCCTTAGTTCTTTAGAATTCTGGGATGAATCCCATCAGGCCCTATTGCTTTGTCCACTTTCAGTTTTAAGAGTTCTTTCATAACCCTTTCTTCTGTAAATGGGCTGGTATCAACTTCTGAATCCAGAGTGTTTCTACTGTTTGTTTTAGGTACCTCCCTCTTCATTTGTAAATACTGAGCAAAAATATTTGTTTAGTATCTCTGCCTTTTCACAGTCTCCCGTGCCCACCCTCCCTCCCTTTTATTAAACCTCACTATACCTTCCTTGGTCTTCCTTCACACCCTGATGTACCTATAAAAGGTTTTATCCCCCTTCTTAACAGAGTTGGCTATCTTTTCCTCGGTTTGGGCCTTTGCTGTTCTGACTGCCTTCCCAGCTTCCTTTTGCTTTAACTGATACAGTTCTTTGTCCTGCTCCTTCTGTGATTCCTTGTACTTCCTGAATGCTTTCTTTTTCTCTTGAACCTTCACTGCCACTTCCTTTGAGAACCAAAGTGGTTTCTTACATCATTTTGTTTTGTTTATTTGCTTCACACAAAGGCTTGTTACCTCTGTGATGGCAGTTTTTATTATTCCCCATTGTTCTTCCACCCCTCCTTCCTGCCCATTTGCTAGTGCATTCCTTAGGCACTCACCCATTTTGGCAAAGTCAGCCCTCCTAAAGTCCAATACTTTTGCCTTTGTATGGCTTGACTCTATTGCTGTGTTTATTGTGAACCATACTGTTCGATGGTCGCTAGTTCCCAGATGGCTACCCACTTCTACATCTGTGATCCTGTCTTCATCTCCATTTGAGAGAACCAGGTCTAAGATTGCTCCCTCTCAAGTGGGCTCCAATATTAGTTGTCTAAGGCATGCCCTCTGTAGGGCATCTAGAATAACCTCACTCTTCAAAGTGGCTGCTGCAACTGCACTCTAGTTAACATCTGGCATATTCAGATCACCCATCAGCAATATCTCCCCTTTTCTGCCATTCTAAGTATTCTTTCTATCATTTCCTTGTCCATTTCCTTCCCCTGAGAAGGGGGTCTGTATACAACCCCTGTGTGGATTGTCATGCCATTGCCGGTCTCCAAATTTACCCACAGTGCTTCTTCTCCTCCCTGTTTTCCCTTTTGTTCTGTTGCTTTGATTCCTTCCTTATGTAAAGAGCTACTCCTCCTCCTCTTTTACCCTCCCTGTCCCTCCTGTTGATAGTGTATCCTGGTATGTTTACATCCCATTTGTGTGTACCATGTTTCTGTGACTGCCACGATATCCAGATGTTCCTCCTCCATCAAGGCCACTAATTCAGGAAGCTTGTTACTTAGACTACAGGCATTGGTACTCATTGCTCTCCATTTTTTGATGGCTTTACCTTCTGTTGCAGCATCCCCCACTGACCTTTCTACCTCGGTCTTTTTCTCATTTTGTACCCTGTTTTGTAGGGAGATGCTGGGATTTTCCTGCTGCTTATCAGTGCCTCCCCCTTGACTAGTTTAAAAGCTTGCCAGTGAAGCATTTAAACCAATTGCTCAAAAGACTTGTTCCCTTCCTGGACAGATGCAGACCATCCTGCCAGTATAGGCTGGTGTCCCTCCAGGTGGAACCCCAGTCCTCAATGAAGCCAAATCCCTGTGCTCCACAACATTTTTTCAACCATTCATTAAACTGCATGGTGCAAAGTACCCTCGTCTCCCCATGTCATTGACAGGCAGCACCTCTGTGAAGGATACTGTGTGTGCTACTTGTCTTAGGCCCCTCCCCAACTCTACAAAGTCCTCCTGCACTGCTCTAATCTCATGATGAGCCAAGTCATTTGTCCCTAGGTGGACAATGATGTCCAGCTCAGACTCCCATGCAGCTGTTCTCGTGATCCTGAGGATGCGCTTCCTGTCCCTCCAAGCCATGGCACCAGGCAGGCACCTTACTTCAGTTTTCCCTGCTCCCCCCAGTTCTATCCTCCTAATAATTGAGTCCCCCACCAGGAGCTGCTTCCTTTCCCTGTGGTGTCCTCTGCCTCCTTTCTGTGGGCCTCCCTTGTGACATTTGTCATCAGCCTCCTTAGTCTCCTCTGTGGGTGCATCCATGGGGAGCTATGCTCCCCCAGAATGGTGTATGGATTGTGTAGTGGAACAACTGACTGGGTGTGCCTCTGTTCCTCCATCCCCACCCTCTCTGAGCCCACTGTGGTCCTACTGCTGTGCTTTCTTCGCAACCTCTGAGGTAGTGGTGGTGGCTCTGGTGCTCCCTGGATGGGGGAGGTTCCCTTCCTACTGTCCAGTGTTGCCTGGGGGAAGGTTCCCTTACTACTGTCCAGTGTGGCCTGAAGACAGGCAACTTTCTCTCTCAGGGAAGAGAGTTGTCTGCAAATAGGGCCGCATCTCGGCCTCCAAAAAGACTCCCGGAAGACTGCTGCCCCACAGCCATTACATTGCACTACTCCCCACATGTTTATCTACTTTTTTTTTGGTGTGTGTGTGTGTGAGATTGGTTTGTTATATAGAATATATATATATTATACAATGTGTATGCTTATAGTGTCAGTGCAGTGTGCACTCTTGCGGAAATGTTGTCAGAACCCCAGGAATAAAGGAACTATTTCCAGGGGTGGGTGGGGTGAGGGGTGGGCAGGGGTTGTGCCTAAACTGTGCCCTCACGAAACAATCAGCTAAAAGCTCTGACCCACCGCTGCGATGAGTGCCTTCCTGTCAGCAAGATGCCCTACACAACAATTTGACAGAGAAAATACCCTGCTAATCAAACAGAGAAAAATCCAGACATCCAAGTCAGACACAGGTAAACCTCCCCAACCCCAAAACAGCCTGGTGGTTTGTGATCTGAAAGCAGTCAGCCCCAAAATACGTCAGCTGTGCTTTAAACTCTTCCTGCACTGAAAATCTTTAACTTTAACTTATCCCTTTCCTTTCTCAGGTAAGGACTCCAGAACTGGGTGCAGTACTCCAGGTGAGGACTCGCCAATGACTTGTACAGGGCAACATCATCTCCATCCACCAACTGTCAAATCTCCTCCAAAAGCATCCCAGCATACTTGTTGCCTTGCTGTATTATTTATTGGTCTAACTTGATTGTATGAGAGCATCACTAATGATTATTCCCAGGTCTCTACCCTCCAGTGATGTGGACAATATCCCCCCCACCTAACCAGTACTCTCTACATGGGATACTCTTCTCTATGTCCATCCTTCAGCAATTTTTGACATTGAATTTCAAATGCCATATTTTGGACCACCTCTCCAGACACTCCAAATCCCTCTTAAAGTTAGAAACCAAGAGACATTGAATTTGACAGATAAAGATCACTTGACTCACCCAGCCAGCCCATTATTCCATGCCTATCCTATCCTGTCACTGCTGACCCAACTTGATCTCCAGCTCCTTCTCCCTGCTTGCTTCCAAATTAAGATTCCCTTCTGCCTATCCCATGCATGCTTAAAGCCCACCACTTTGTTCACTCCCACCTGCTCCACTGGAAGACTGGTCCAGGCACCCACCACTCATTCATTGAAGTACTTCCTCACATCTCTCCTAAATTTCTCCTTCTAGTTTCATAGAATGACCTCTTAATCTTGTGCATCTTCTCCTCTCAAAAATGTATTTTATTTATTTATTTAACAGATTCATATACAACCTTTGAGTAAGGACTCTTTTACAAAGGTTCCACATCATGGATACAGAATAACAATACAAACATACATTGACAATAAGTAATGTAACAAGTATTATATAAATCAGAGTATCATTCCTAAAAAAAGCTAGGCAAAATGCATATTTGTTGACAACAGGATTGAGTTACTAGGAAGGAGTTGCAACTGAGCAGCCTAACGGGCCTTGTCAAAAAGGTGGGGTGAAGAGGGGAAGAGGAGGAGGGTGGTGCTGAGTAACAGGGATTAGTTGGAAAGGTAAAGAAGGATGGTGGGGCAGAGGGGGTGGCAGAGTACAGAGTGAAGGGGTGAGTAGTGAAGAGGTGGGCAGGGGCAGTAAAGTGTATGAGCTAGCCCCAGATGGAAGGGTTCAGGGTAGGGACAAGTGGGATGAAGATGGGTGGGTGGGTTGAGGTTAAGCATACTTGGGAGGGGTAGCTGCAGTAAGAAGGGATGAAAAGAGGGAGAGAAAGCCAACTAGGAGGAGAGTACATGAGATTAAACAGGGAGGAGAAGCAAGGTGCCCAGGATGGAGAATCAGTCTCAGTATGGCCATTCAGCTAAGAATGGATGAGGTGCACTCAATTTATTTATTTATTTATTGAAATTGATTCACCAGGAAAGGCATACTGAGCAAAATGATGCTTGTCTCCCGGTGCGACCTGGGGAAGGGGTACAAGGGGAGGATAATAAGCAGGTTATCACAATAGAGATACATTAAACAGATGTGCAGAGTAGCATGGAAGTACTTGGCTACAGCATTGGTTAAACAGACAGCTAAAAGTGTATACCAGTGTATACGTACAACTTCAGACATACAACATATCTACATAGGGTACAGATTGTTGCTGTACATAACAGTAGGGGCTAAATCTAGGCAGGACAGAGTGCGGCAAGAAGTGCAAGAAGGCAAGAAATGTCTTTTTTATATACATTATGGTAGCACGGTAGTGCTACCATAGTTAGGGTTGAGGAGCCATTTCTATGTTAAACCCCAAAACTTTGCACCTTAATAACTTTGCAACCGTTTGACAGATTTGGCTGAAATTTGGAATACATGATCAAGAACCTTAGGCCTTGGCATCTGCCAAGTTTTGTACCAGTCAGATACACAACTTGGAGTTATTAAGTGTGATTTGCGCATACGTTTACGCTTTTTCTGGAATTCTACGGTCGCACCTACAGGTCACACGGTTTGCGTGACTGGCCCAAAATCTTCAGGAAACGTGAGTACAGGGTCCCCGATGTGCCTTTTGAAGATTTGGTGAAAAAATATTAAACGGTTCAAAAGTTATTCAAAAAACAATTTCCCATTATAAGTCAATGGGAAAAGTTAACAAAAAGTTCAACACTTTCGCAAATGCATTTTTACTTTCGCAAATGGGCCTGTTACTTTCGCAAATTGGCCATTTTGTTTTCAGCTGGTGATTAGAAAAATGTTTGGCATTTAAATTTGGGACCCTCTAGCAACCTAATTCTTTTCGTATTCACCTAGTCGGACCCTGAGGATGCTAGCCATGTCTTTATTTTGGGGTAAAACACCCCAGAAATATGTTTTTCAGATTTCTGGAAAAAGTACTTTCGCAAAGTACTTTCATGCTCACAATAAGTGTCGCAAATTTTGCAAGCTTTATAAAATTAAACAATAATTTTCTAGTCTGTAGGAAAATGATAGCAATTCTTGCTTTTCTGCAAAAGAGCGGTTAGGAGTTTTGGGCTGAAATTTGAGGAACGAATGACATCTCACAGATGAGCCTTTCAGTGCTGTATTGAAAAAATATTACATGGCAGCAAGGTTACGGCATTCCAAAGTTGACGTTTTTCCCATAGGATAATATTACGGCGCCCAATGCATTACAGGAATCCTTTGGCACCCTGCTGCAAAATAACGGTTTGGTCTTTTTTCCTGAAATCTGGAGGGAAGACAGCCAACAGCCCACAGATGAGCCTTTCAGTGGTTTGGTGAAAATATATTACAGGGAGGCAAAGTTATGGTGCTCCGAACTTCTCTTTTTTTCCCATAGGATAACATTACGGCATTCGCCGCGCCTATCAGGGCCCGTATCTCGGAAACGGTGCGAGATACGGACTGTTCGTCAGAAAAATTCTTAGCCCCCTAACAGTCAGGACTGTCATAAATCATACGACTTTTACATTTGTTTTCTACTTCGTACGGTTCCTGAGATATAACCTATTTAGTATTCCAAGTCCTCATTTTCTGCTCCAATACCCATTATTATGCATACATTCTTTGTACTCACTGTCTTTCTCTATTCAGCTTTTGGGGAAAACCAGCCTGTGCACTTACATTACTGTTACCATTGCCCTTTCCGCTTGCAGTTTCATGCCCGTTTCACTTACCATTGACGCTCATGCTACCACGCAAGGCCATCCTTTGCGCTTATATTTGGCGCTATGCTTTCTGTTATTTTTGCCATTTGTGTCTACTCAGATTGTTTCTTTCTGTTTCACTTTGCGTCACCATGCCCATTGACATTTCTGTTTGCAGGCACCATGTTACTATGGAATGGCCCCTCCCGCTGCTGCATTACGTGCTGGGAGCGGGGCCCTATGTGCTATCCTTATGCTTTCATTTGCACTTATGCTTCTGTTATTTTTGCCATTTGTGCCTATAGTACTGTTTCTCTTTCTGTTTCACTTTGCGTCACCATGCCCATTGACATTTCCGTTTGCAGGCACCATGTTACTATGTGACAACACATCACGTGGCAGACTGTTCCCATCTATGCCACCGTGTGCATTGCCCTTTCTGTTGTCATTTGCGCTTGTGTTACCATGTGCACCACTGTTAGCGCTTCTGTTTGTGTTGCTCTTCCTGTTACTATGCCACAAGACATCATGTGGCGGGAGCGTGGGGCCCAAAGGGCCCCGCGTTCTCGCCTCCGCATTGCATTCACTATTTCTCGTTATCATTCTCAAAAAGAAGGGAAATTAGAGGCAAAAAACTCCATTTAATGCATTAGTTAGGGTTGTCCACAGCGACAAAAGTGAGGAAATTCGCTGTTAGGGTTGAAAACCCTAACTCCGAATTCACCCCCCCCAGCACCACACACACACACACATATGCAAGTATGGGGGAGGACCAAGTCAACACAACCAATGCCAGACATCCAGCAGCAGGTGACAGAAATAACAAACAATTGTCTAAATGTACTATGAGACATCCCCACCCACCTGACCAGTACTGCATGCTCAGTGGAGATCAACAGCAAAACTGAGGCCATGTACACCAAACGTACACATCCCTGATTGCAGCTGCACACAACATACCACACTTAGTAGTTGCATGGCCTTACCTACCGATGCCCCGCACCACACCACAACTGGTACTGTGCCGTTAGTCAATATAAATGCTGAAGGTTCATGATGACAGTTGTAGAGAGGTTTTAACACTAGTGAGTATACATTAATTAAGAGAAGTACATAAATTAACTACAAGACACTAGCATGCTCAAGATAAAAGTAATGTTACATTTAGTATGTGATTTACATAGTAGTACATTTACTGCAACGGTTTACTCAAGATAGAGAGGCTGATGTAAATGTATGGAAAAGCATTGCCTGTTCAACGCTGTGAAATTCGTACTGCCAGTATCAGATGCATTCTTACTGATGAAGGTGTACTGCTGATGTACATACATAGACCTTCAGTGTGTTTCAGTACTAAAGATGCAGTAAGTATTCTTTGTAAGAAACAGTGTAATTGCATGGATCAGGCCAAGCAACTTCTAAATATCATAGCACTACTGAGCCAACAATGACTTACCTGTATCGGAGATGTATATATGATAGATTTTCCTGTAGGCACTTACTGAGTATGTTGTACCTGATAAAGACAATCTCATTGCATCTGTGATGACTAACTTATTCAAATAGTAATACATTTACTATTGTTGCAATGAGTGATCAATGCCACTTATGGACACAGTGTAATTTTTTTAACAGTTGTTTCATACTCAGGCTGTATGCCTAGTGTTTGGGTTTGCCACACTTCTGTCACTGATGCTATCAAAGTGATAACTATGTTAATTGTGGTACAACAGGAATCAAGTAGGTATGGTGTACATATAAACAGAATGTCTTTTAGTATTGATTTAACTCACAATGGGGTAAGTGTACTAGGACAGCAGGGGTTATTCTCTATCACTGACTCTGTCAGTTATAATCACACTAAGGTTTCGATGACTGTAATGATCAAGTTACACTGTTCATCTTCATGAGTTCATATTCACAGCCATTCTCCATTAACTAGACAGTGTATGGTGTAACTGGGTGGGACACTGTATTGCAAAGCTGCTGCAGTGCCTAGCAGAGGGAGAGTATCTACTCATAAAGACAATTAAGCAATAAGGCATGACCAGCAGTTATGTTAAATGGTCTGTTAATCACCCTGTAGGGGTTTAATGTTGAATGAGGCATAGCCGAGTGCCACATGTCGCTAGACAGTGATAAACTGATCATTAACATAATACCTGGGAGTGGCTTATTGCTATCATAATAAAACTGTTTTTTAAACAACATTAAACCATGTTCATCATATGGTTAGGCTCTACATGTATGTTAATAAAAACTAAACATAAGGCTGTTACAATGTTTACAGTCAATTAGAAAGCTGCATTTCTCAAACCCTTGTTATAATCAGAGATATTATACCTGTACAACTCCTTGGTTTTGCTGAACTCTATTGCTCAGGTGGCCCACCACATGTGGTGTGGTCTGGTATGGGGCATCGGTAGGTAAGGCCATGCAACTACTAAGTGTGGTACATTGTGTACAGCTGCAATCAGGGATGTGTACGTTTGGTGTACATGGCCTCAGTTTTGCTGTTGATCTCCACTGAGCATGCAGTACCTGGTCAGGTGGGTGGGGATGTCTCGTAGTACATTTAGACAATTGTTTGTTATTTCTGTCACCTGCTGCTGGATGTCTGTCATTGATTGTGTTAACTTGGTCCTCCCCCATACTTGCATGCGTGTGTGTGTGTGCGTCTGTGTGTGTGGTGCTGGGGGGGGTGAATTCCGAGTTAGGGTTTTCAACCCTAACAGCGAATTTCCTCACTTTTTTCACTGTGGAACAACCCTAACTGATGCATTAAATGGATTTTTTTGCCTCTAATTATGGTAACACGGTAGTGCTACCATAGTTAGGGTTAAGGAGCCATTTCTATGTTAAACCCCAAAACTTTGCACCTTAATAACTTTGCAACCGTTTGATGGATTTGTCTGAAATTTGGAATTTATGATCAAGAACCATAGGCCTTGGGATCTGCCAAGTTTCGTACTGGTCGGATATACGGCTATGGAGTTATTAAGTGTGATCTGTGCACGCGTTTACGCTTTTCTGGAATTCTGTGGTCGCACCTACAGGTCATACGGTTTGTGTGACTGGCCTGAAATCTTCAGGAAACGTGCAGCCAGGGTCCCCAATGTGCCTTTTGAAGATTTCGTGAAAAAATATTAAACGGTTCAAAAGTTATTCAAAAAACAGTTTCCCATTATAAGTCAATGGGAAAAGTTAACAAAAGTTCAACACTTTCGAAATGCATTTTTATGTAAATGGGCCTGTTACTTGCAAATCGCCATTTTATTTTCAATTGGTGATCAGAAAATGTTTGGCATTTAAATTTGGGACCCTCTAGCAACCTAATTTTTTGTATTCACCTAGTCGGGCCCTGAGGATGCTTGCCATGTCTTTATTTTGTGGTAAACACCCCAGAAATATGTTTTCAAATTTCTGGAAAAAGTACTTCATAAATACTTTCAAGTGCTCACGAAAGTGTGCTAAGCCTACAAAGCTTTATAAATGCGACAGTAATTTTCTAGTCTGTGGGAAAATGACAGCAATTCTTTGGCAGTGCACTGCAAAATAACCGTTGGGAGTTTTGGGCTGAAATTTGAGGAAAGCAGCCGACATCTCACAGATGTGCCTTTCAGTGTTGTATTGAAAATATTATACAGCGCAAAGTTATGGCACTCCAAATTTGACAGTTTTTCCCATAGGATAACATTCGGCGCTCAAGCATTGCAGGAATCCTTTGGCACCCTGCTGCAAAATAACAGTTTGGTCTTTTTCCTGAAATCTGGAGGAAGACAGCCAACAGTACACAGATGTGCCTTTCAGTAGTTTGGTGAAAAATATTACATGGCTGCAAAGTTACGGCACTCCAAAATTGACGGTTTTTCCCATAGGATAACATTACGGCGCCCGACACTTAACAGAAATCATTTGGAGCCCTGCTGCAAAATAACGTTTGGTCTTTTTCCTGAAATTTGGAGGGAAGACAGCCAACAGCCCACAGATGTGCCTTTCAGTAGTTTGGTGAAAAACATTACAGGAGGCAAAGTTATGGCGCTCGAACTTTTCTTTTTTCCCATAGGATAACATTCACAGGCGTTCGCTTGCGCCTTTCAGGAGCCCGTGTCCTGGAAGCAGTGCGAGATATCTGGACTTTTGTTGGAAAAATTCTTAGCCCCTACATTCTCCTATACTTCTGCTGCTTTACACATGTCATGGGGTGAGAGTTAGGGCTGACGATCCCAATGCGCACCCCAATGCCAGTTGGGGGGGTGGGCGGTGGGGTCCAAGGGGGGTTTTCAACCCTAACAGAGAATTTCCTCACTTTTGTCGCTGTGGAACAACCCTAACTGATGCATTAAACTGAGTTTTTTGCCTCTAATATATATATATATATATATATATATATATATATATATATATATATATAGAGGCAAAACTCAGTTTAATGCATCAGTTAGGTTGTTCCACAGAAACAAAAGTGAGGAATGTTGTTAGGGTTGAACCCTGATCCCTAGTCTCCTCATTGACTGGCATTGGGGTGTGCATTGAGTGTTCGGTCCTAACTTCACCCCATCACATGTGTAAAGCAGCAAAGGTATAGGAGAATGGGGTGAGAGTTAGGACCCACGATCCCAATGCGCACCCCAATGCCGGTTGGGTGGGTGGGCTTGGGGGGTCCAATGGGGTTTTCAACCCTAACACCGAATTTCCTCACTTTTCTTGCTGTGGAACAACCCTAACTGATGCATTAAACAGAGTTTTTTGCCTCTAATTTCCCTTCTTTTTGAGAATGATAACGAGAAATACCGAATGTAATGCAGCAGCGGGAGCACGGGTCCCACATAGTAACAGGAACAGCAATGCAAACAGAAGCACTAACAGTGATGCACATGGTAATGCAAGTGCGAATGAGAACAGAAAGGGTAACGCACACGGTGGCGTAGACTGGAACGGTCCGCCACGTGATGTCTTGTCACATAGTAACATGGTGCCCGCAAACAGAAATGGCAATGGGCATGGTGACGCGCAGCGAAACAGAATGAAAAACAGTACTGTAGACACAAATGGCAAAAAATAACAGAAACTCAAGCGCAAATGAAAACGCAAAGGATAACGCACATGGTGGCGTAGACATGAATGGTAAGTGAAACGGGTATGGAACCGCAAGTGGAAAGGGCAACAATAACAGTAATGTAAGTGCACAGGCTGGTTTTCCTCAAAAGCTGCATAGAGAAAGACAGTGAGTACAAAGAATGTATACATAATAATGGGTCTCAGAGCAGAAAATGAGGAGTTGGAATACTAAATTGGTATATCTCAGGAACCGTACGACATAGGAAAACAATTTAAAAGTCATATTATGTATGACTTTCCTGGCTAATTTTTTACTTAGCCCCTGTTGGGGGCTAAGCATTTTTTTGATGAAAAGTTTGTATCTTGCACCGTTTCCGAGATACGGGCCCTGAAAGGCGTGGCGAACGCCGTAATGTTATCCTATGGGAAAAAAAGAGAAGTTCGGAGTGCCATAACTTTGGCTCCCTGTAATATTTTTTCACCAATCCACTAAAAGGCACATCTGTGGGATGTTGGCTGTCTTCTTTCCAAATTTCATCCCAAAAGACCGAGCCATTATTTTGCAGCAGGGCACCAAAGGATTGCTGCAATGCGTCGGATGCCGTGATGTTATCCTATGGGAAAAAGCATCAATTTTGGAGTGCCGTAACTTTGCCACCGTGCAATATTTTTTTCAACACAACACTGAAAGGCACATCTGTGAGATGTCAGCTGCGTTCCCTCCAAATTTCAGGCCAAGGCACCAAACTATTCTTTTGCAGCAGAGTGCCAAAGAATTGCTGTCATTTTCCCACAGCCTAGAAAAGTACTATAGCAAATTGCGAAAGCTTTCGCAAATGCATTCGACAGTTGTTGCAAGTGCGACAGTACTTTGCTAAAGTACTTTTTTCAGAAATTTAAAAAACATATTTCTGGGGTGTTTTACCCCAAAATAAAGACATAGCTAGCATCCTCAGGGCCCAACTAGGTGAATACAGAAATAATTAGGTTGCTAGAGGGTCTCAATTTTAAATGCCAAGCATTTTTATGATCGCTAACTGAAAACAAAATGGTGGATTTGGGATAGTAAAAGGGCCATTTGCAACAGTAAAAAGTGCATTTGTGACACTGTCGAACTTTTTGTTAACTTTTCCCATTGACTTATAATGGGAAATTGTTTTTTGAATAACTTTTGAACCGTTTAATATTTTTTCACGAAATCTTCAAAAGACACATCAGAGACCTGGCTGCACGTTCTCTGAAGATTGTGGACCAGTCATGCAAACCGTGCGACCTGTAGGCGCGACCATAGAATTCCAGAAAAAGCGTAAACGCTCGTGCAGATCATGCTTAATAACTCCACAGCCGTGTATCCGACCGATACGAAACTTGGCAGATCCCAAGGTGTATAGGTCTTGATTGTGTATTCCAAATTTCAGGCAAATCTTTGAATTGGTTGCAATGTTATTAAGGTGAAAATTTTGTGTTTAATATGTAAATGCTTCCTCAACCCTAACTATGGTAGTACTACCGTATACTATATATATATATATATATATATATATATATATATATATATATATATATATATATATATATGCCAGCTTCCAGGATAGGATGTGCCGCCGTCATACAATGGGTATTTGATGGGGGTCATTAATTTAAGGAGTGCAGGCACAGCTTACTATGAGGTAGTTAGCCAGTGCAGTTGATAGGGAATGGGTAGAAGAAGAGTGACAGATTTGAGGGGGGGAGAGCACTTCAGAGTTTCAGAAAATGGTATGAGAAGGCTGTTTGTCCAGCAGAAGACTTACATCTGGGAATATTTAGTAGTCAGGAGTCAAGGGATCAGAGGGCGTGAGGGGAAGTGGAAGCCGACAATAGTGTAGAGGAGAGGTAGGAGAGGAGGGCGCCAAGCCAGAATTTTGAGACAAACTTAGAGCAGTGCAGTAGTCAGTGATTTTCAAGGAAAGGGAAGGTGAGGGAGAGGTAGAGATCACAGTGGTGGGAACGGAGGGAGAAATTGAGAGTGAAGAGGCAGAAGGCATTGAAGATGGGGTCTAGTTTAGATAAGGTGAATTTTGCGGCAGTCCTGTAGACTATGTTACAATAGTCTAAGGAGGGAAGGATCATCTTCTGCACTAGTTCCCACCTAACCAAAAAGAGGAGGCAAGAACGGTTCCTGAAGAGGGCACCTAGCTTGGGGTGAAGTTTTTTTATGATAGCATCGATGTGATCAGAGAAAGTAAGGTGACGGTCGAGCCATACCCCAAGATATCGGAAGGAAGCAACGTCCTACAGGGTTGTCCCATCCAGAGTGTGGAAGGACGGGAGTGAGGGGAGTCAGGACAGCCTCTGTCTCATGCTGAAGACATGGTGACAGTTTTTTTAGCATTGAGAGAGAGAGCTTGTGCAAACTGAACCAGAGTTGAACTTTATTGATATCGGACTAAAGGTTGGATGCTACTTCATCCGGGGAGGAGCCAGAGGTGAAAAGGACGGTGTCATCAGCATACATGTGAATAAATGAAGCTGTGCAAATTTGTGGCAGGTTGTTGAGAAAAATAGAGAACAGGATGGGGCCAAGGACTGACCCTTGGGGGACACCAGAAGTCATGGGGGGGAGGATGTAGCATCCACAATTCTTACTGATTGTGTTCTTCCTCAGAGATAGGCACTGAACCAGTTAGTAGCTGAGGCAGTGAGGCCTGCATCCGAGAGGCTTGTTAACAGCAAGGGGTGGGACACAGTGTTGAATGCTTTACAGAGGTCAACAAATAATGCAGAGGAGATGTGCCCCCTATCCATATCAGAGAGGATGGAGTCAGTGAGTTTTAACAAGAAGAAAGCAGTGGAGTGACCCTGTCTGAAACTGGACTGAAATGGTGTGAAGAAGTTAGAGTCAGAGAGGAAGGAGGTAAGTTGGGCAAGTACCAGGTGCTCTTGTAGCTTGGCAAGGACTGGGAGGAAAGAGATAAGGCCTTAGTTTGAAGTGGAGGAGGGGGGTCCCATTTAGGGAGGGGGATGACAATGGTGTGTTTCCAGGCCTGGGGGACAGCAGCAGTGATAAAGGAGAGGTTTAGGAGATTGGCTAGAGGTGTTGCTATGACTGGTGTAGAGAGGAGAAGGAGTTTAGCATCCAGCCCATTGGGGGAATTACTTTTAGAAGGGTTTAAGACTAGTAAGGCCTGGAGGGCTTCTGTTTGAGTAACAGATTGGAAGGAGAAGGTGCATGGCCCAAGCAAGTTTGAGGCTCCTGCAGAAGTGTCTGGTGGAGTAGTAGGGGGCAGAGAGGAGAGGTGAGGAGAGGACAGGAGAGGCACAAGAGGTAAAGTATGTGTTGAACTCAGCAGCCACTGCCCCTGTGTCTGAGAGGAGTGTGTTGTTTATGTTTAGGAGTGGTGTGGGATTTGCAACCGGGGGGGGGAGTGGATGACCTTCCAGAATTTGGATGGACTATTTAAGTTAGACTGGAGGGTGGAGTTGAAGTATTCCGCTATAGCGAGCCTAGTTCATGATGTAGCTCACAATGCCTCAAATGTTCCTTATGTCCTTGTTCATTCTTACAACTTGTATTGTTATCCCGGGTCGCCCCTGAAAAAGGGACCTTTGGGGCTCAGTGGGCCTACCCGGTCACCAAAATTTAATAAATAAATAGTTGCTGTGGTGCACTTGTTACACAGCACACGGTCCTTGGTGTAGTCTTGTGTGAGGTGTGGACATTTATGCACTCGCCATGCCTTGTTGAGGGCATTTTGGCAGGCTATAAGTTCTTGGGCTATCCATGGCAGGTGGTTACCATGTAACCTGGAGCAATGCAGTGGAGCGTGCTTGTTTCAGGCAGTGAGGAACGTTTCATGGAAGTGAGTGAAGACATCATCAATGGAGGGGGCTGGAGTTGGTGAGGACCAGTTAGCGTGGGCTAGGTCTTCAAGCACAGTGGCTAGGTTGAGGGATTTATAGGACTGTTGGATTAGAAACTTGGGGGCAGATGTGGGGCAGTGAATTTTCCTGATCTGGTATATAATGTGGTGGTCACTCAGGGAGTCAGGGAGCAGACCAGCTTGGATGACCCGGTGGGGGTGGGAGGTGAGTGCCAAGTCCATTAGAGAGTGGTTCCCAGATTTGGGGTTTAAGTAGGTAGGCTCAGTGATGGATTGCGACAGGTTCAGAGCCGAAATGTCAGTACGGGTTTTGCTGAGAAAGTGAGATAACCAGTTGTCTTTAAAGTCCCCCATGATATATAATTCCCCATTGGAGGATAGGGAGGAGATTTGCATGAGTAGATCAGTGACAGCTTGGGAAATGTAAGCTCATTTCTGACACACACAAGTGTTCATACCAGTAAAGATTGCTTTAAATCAGTTTTAAAGGCACAAAAGTTATCAGTGCTTAGAGTGGTTGCTGAAATCTCATTCAGCCAGAGTGGTGCTCAGTAAGCAAAAGAGTGATGTCCCAGTGCAGTCCTATGGAATGGAACACTTAGCAATATTATGGCCAAATGTCTGGTATTGTACCTGATGTTGGCAACCTTTACCAGTTCAGAGATGCAAGTTTTTTTTTCTTTTCTGAATATAGCCTTCCAACCTAGAAGACAGGTTTGGTATCTGATTTTATTACCGAGAAGTAGAAAGCTGGCCTGTTCGTACAGTGAGCAAGTGTGCATTAGTCAGTCCCTGTTTAGAAGTGGTCTGCATGCCTTGGTAAGGGCAGCTGCTATCCGTTTGAGAGTAGTATTAGTGGCAACTCCATACACCACTAGTCCATAGTCAACTATGGATAAAATGGAGCTTGAGACCTTAAGCCTAAAGGCATCTGGGGATAGGCTTTTTCTGTGCCTAAACAGGTTTACGAGTTTCACATTCATGGCCTTCACCACCATGTAAATATGTTGCACAAATGTGAGTGAGTCATCAACCAAAATGCCCAGCTACTTGAAAGCGTGCACCTGTTCTAAAGGGACCAACCTGTTATTTGTAATTGCTAGGACAGGGCACCTCTTTTTTAGATGGGGCTGGATAGGAGAATTGTTTTTTGTTGTTTTTTTATAGTTAAGAAGTGAACAGAACCAATGTTCCACCCTCTGGAAGGAACTATGTAGCTCGGACCGAAGATGCTCTAGGTGAGTGTGACTATTGAGTATGATGGCGTCATCAGTGTATAATATAATTTTGCTGTTGCAGGCTTCTGGGAGATTGTTCTAGAACAGACTGAACAGCAGGGATCCAAGGATGGATCCTTGAGGTACTCTGATCGAGACTTCTTTAGAGCTAGATACTAATTGGTCTATTTTGACCCTTTGGGATCTATGGGAGAGATAGTTCTGGAACCACGGAACAGCATTATGAGGTACACCCAAGGTTCAAAGTTGGTTTAGGAGAAGCAGGTGGCAAACTGTATCGAACGCCTTAGTTAAATCAATAAAGATTGAGCCTACCAATTTACCCTCATCCAGGGCCTTGTGGGCATTGTCAGTGAAGTCCACCAGGGCAGTGGCTGTACTGTGGTTTCAACTGAAACCATGCTGCTGGGAACATTGCAGCTGGTATATCTGAATATAGTCAGTGATTTGGTCAGCCACAATCCTCTCCAGGGCTTTTGAGAGAGTGAAAAGTATAGAGATGGGTCTATAGTTTGTAGTGAGTCATATCCCCATTCTTGTGAACAGGAGTCTCCAGATCTTGTTTCTAGAGTGAGGGGAATTGGGTGAGCATGAGTGACTTATTAAAGATTTTGGTGATTGCTATTATTACCCCATCAATGGCCAGGGTAATTAACTTCATGTTGATACAATTGCTGCATGCTCTGGTTTTCCCCAGGACCTTTTTGATATAACCTATAGTCTTTTTTACTATGACTTTCTTAACATAGATGTTAGGGTGTTGGTTAGGCATAGGTATGCTAACCTGGTCTGCATTTAAAGGCTTTTGGTAGTCTATCAGGAGGACAGAGCTTAGGGCAGTAGAGGCAGAGATGAACTCTTTGGCAATGGCGAGAGGATCCATGGAGTTCACTCCATTTATACTGAGCAATAATGGTTGTTGTTTGTCCTCCTTACCCATGAGTTCATTGATATTGTCCCAGAACTACTTCCCATTCCTTCAGTTTCTTTCTAACTGGTCCTAGTAGTATCTGGCCTTAGCATTCTGGATGAGCAGAGTGCATTTGTTTCTTGCCACCTTCTAATTCTGAATGTCTGTAAGGTCCCTGGTGGCCATTGATCTACTCCACAGGTTGTCTCTATCCCCTCATGAGGTCCAGGAGTTCCCCGGTTATCCACCCATTGTTGTAACTTCATGCTATCCTTTTTGTGACTGATGAGAATCTGTCACAGACCGAGTTAAACTTTGTCGATAAAGTATTGAAGTGCCTTATCAACATCATTGAATACCCCAATGGGAGTCCAGTTGATCTGGGAGAAAGCCTCTTTAAATGCTGTGAGATATCTTCATCTCAGAATTCTGCTCCTCACAACGGTAGGTGGAGCTTTTTTAAATTTATTTGACCACTTACAGCTGATTGGGGAGTGGTTGCTCAGGGGAGTCAGGGAGCACAGTGACTTCAGATATCCTGTCTGGAGTGCTTGTGAATAGCCAGACTAAGAGCAAGTGCTTGCCAGATTTATAGTTCATTCTTGTAGGCTCATTGATTAATTGGAAGAGATAGTAGCTAGCCACAGATTCCTTTCTGTGTAACGAATCATCACTGAGTCAATTTAGGTTAAAATCACCTGTCATAATAAGCTCACTGTTCTTGTTGATGCCATCCACATCCCTTAGTACCTTGCTTAAGCCCTCTTTGACCTTCCTTGCCAGGAGGTAGACGCAAGCAAAAACTAGGGATTTTTTTGTGAGCTCCGAACAGGAGCCTAACTAAGACTAACTCATAGTCGTCATGACTGGTCAAGACAGGGAGAACAACCTCTTCCAGTGACTCCTGGATATGAATAAGACATTCTCCACCCTTTTTTCCTATTCTGTCATTTCTAAATGCCTTGAATCTGGATAGACCTGTTTCGCAGTCTTTAACCCGAGAAGTCAGCCAGGTCTCCATAAGACAAATAACATCTGGGCAGTATAAGATTATCCAGGCCTGTAGCAAGGCCATCTTTGGAAGTATGCTGCAGATGTTCATAGCCACTAGCTTTAGGCCATTATACATAGGTTCTTTATTCCCAGACTTCCTCAGAGGACCAGGGTTAGTGTGCACGTTATCTGATAGGAGGAGGAGCAGCAGTAGAACCTTCCTAGTCGAGAGGCTATGGAGAATTAAGAGTTTGCATTTCCTTATTCTATGTCTTCCAGGCATGGTAGAAACCTTTTTATGGACACAGTGGAGGATATGTTAGGCACAACGTTTACTGATAATTGATTTGAGTAGATGAGTACCTGGGGGATCAGAGGTGCCTGTTCTTTTGGATAACTGCCTATCGGGGAGGTGATAGTGAGTGCCTTCAGCTGACCGCATGAAGCAATGCTAGGAGCAAAGGAGTCAGAAGAGAGTTGGGCAGCATAACGTCCCACTAGGCTTGTGCCTAGGCTTAGGAACAGAAGCAACAGGAGGGTGGAGCAAGCCATTACCTTCATCCCCAGCCTGGACAGGACAAGCAGAATGAGCAGATAATCCAAACCAGGAGTGGTGGAATAAAAATTGATGATTACACGGGAGGGGCAACAAAAGGAAACTGAAAGCATGTGACCAAACAAAGGAATGGGAGATGGGGGGAACGATCCCCTATTCCAAAAATATTCCTCTGCTGTACTTTATTAAACCCTGTGAGGTATTTCATAAGTTTCATAAGTTTCATAACTGTAGGTACAAGACAATAGCTTTCACCAAAAAAGTCTTGCCATTCAGGACCTAGTTGTCCTAAATGGGAATTGTATGGCTGCATAATATGAGTCTAATTTATTTTTAAATACAGTGATTGAGTCACTGTCCACTACGTCAGATGGGAGTTTTATTCCAAGGTGACACTATTCTTTGATTAATCCAGGATTATCTCCTATTAAGTTTACAGTGTTCACCCTTTAATTGGTAGCTGTGGGCTCTAGTGCATTTGTTTGTTTCTTTCTTCTCCAAGTCTATGCACTCCCAGAGATCCTGATTTTAAATGCAGCATACTGTATACCAGGTAGAGATCACCTCTTAATCTACTATATTCAAGTGTATATAGTGTTAAATTTTCAACTCTCTCTCCATACATTAGGTTATGATTATTCTTAATATTATATGTAATTTTTATTTAAGGGTCTGTATCATGTTCCCCCTCTCCCTTTTATCTTTCAGTGAGTACAAAATGAGGTCCTTCCATATCTCCTTGTAGGGCTTCTGATGTAGCTCCTGCACCATTTTAGTTGCCCTTCTCTGAACAGCCTCCACCCTGTCTTTGTCCTTCCTGAGATGTAGTCTCCAGAACTGGACACAGTACTCCAAGTGGGGTCTCACCAGCAATCTATACAGTGGCAGCACCTCCTCCATATCTCTGCTGGTGATACACCTCCCTATGCATCCCAGCATCCCACTTGCCCTAACCACTGTCTTGTTGCACTGTCTTGCCACCTTGTGGTCATAAGATATGATTACCTCAGGTTCCTGTTTGATGAACATTAATACCTTTCTCCCATTTTGTACTCTGCCTCTGTATTTCTGTGCCATAGATGCATGGTTTTGCACTTTTCCACATTCAAATCCAGCCACCACGCCCTTGACCACTGCTCAAGTTTTCTCAGGTCTCTGCACATTTTCTCCACCCCCTTTGGAATGTTTATTCTTTTACAGATTTTTGGTGTCATCTGCAAAGTTTCCCTTCCCTTCCAGTTTGTCTGCAATGTCACTTTTAAAGAAATTAAAGAGGGCAGGTGCCAGCAGTGACCCCTGAGGTGCCCCGCTGGTCAAGCTCCCTTTCCCAGAGTGAACTCTGTTTAAGACCACCCTCTGTCACTTATCAATTAACCAATTTCTTACCCAGTTTCCTACCTTGGACTGCACCACAAAGCTGACCATTTTCCTTGTGTGTCCTATTTTATACAATGTCAAATGCCTTACTAAACTTTACATAGGTCACGCCCAATGGACAACCCTGATCTTTTTCCCCAGTCACTCAGTCAAAGAAATCAATTAGATTTGTTGACATGACCTTCCTCACATGACTCCATGCTGCTTTGGGTCCTGTAACCTGCTGGATTCAAGGTACTCCACAGTTGCCCAGGACCAGTTCAAACAACAAGGTATTGTGGTCACTGGACCCCAGTGGTTCTCTCACTGCTACCCCTTCCATCACCTCTGCATTGGTAAGCACAAAATCAAGACCAGCATCCTGTATTGAGAGTTTCCTGACCCACTATACCAATAAGCACCCCTGAACTGTGTCAAGCAGTGCCTGACTTCTGGTACTCTTAACTTGGGTTGCCCAGGTAATGTCCAGAAGCGTCAGCTCATCCATTAGTAAGTTTTCATTTTATACTTACTTGTAATTGTGTATAGTTGCTTGACTGCAAATGTAATGTGCAATATGGAATGCATAGTTATCTGTTTTTATTGTATTTGTACCTGTTTGGAATTTTTTAGAGTAACAAAGAGACTTCGACCACATGACTTGTCTTGTAATCAGGGTAAAAACCCTAATGACAATGTTTTTTTCTATTCTTGTATAAAAAATAAATATTTTACTGCTACTACATAACCACTAGTTCCCATTTTGCCACTCCTCTCTTAACTTGCTCAACTATTTCTCTAACGATGCACTCCTTCTGCTGAGGAGGTCTGTAGACAGCTCCTATCCTTTTTACCCAAATCTACTCCAATTCTCTCCTTCCTCCCTTGGATTGGACCATCCTCAGTAGTAGCCTCTATGCTATCCTTAGTGTAGAGGGCTACACTTCCCTCACTTGCTCTTATCTCTATCCCTGCTATATAGCCTATTACATGGGATAACCGGATCCCAATCATTAATTCCAGTCACCCATGTCTATGTAATGGCTATCAAGTCTAACTCTCATTCTTCCACCATTGCCCATAACACTAATTTTGTTACCTATGCTCCTGACAAGCAGAATTCCCTCCATTTTTCCTTCTTTGTCCCCCTCACATTACCTGTACCCTGTCCTTTCCCTGTACCTCCTCCCTACCCACCTGTTGACCTTATGTCACGTTGGTGTCCTGTGACCCCACTTCCACTCACTCCCTTCCTGACCCAGTCTCCTTTCTGCCTATGCCATCTCTAGCTTCCCTGTTCCTCCTCCCTGTTTCTGAGGGAGCCCTAACTAGTGTCCCTTTTTCCTACACACTTCCATAGCTCCCCAAACTCAAGTCTCATTCACTCAGTTTAAATGCCTAGCTATGTGAACATCCATATTCTGCCTAAGTGTAGTAGTACCCTCCTTCATGAGTTTATGATCATCTTCTTTAAAGAGCCTTCTGTCCCAGAATTCATCCAAGTCTCTAATAAACCAAAACCCTTCTGTTCATCTTATTACAATTTGTGATTTAAATTGCTTAGAAGTGGCTAATACTGCACCAAAAACATATTATTGTCATCTTGATTATTCCTAGTTGCAGGATGTACAATATCAAAGAAAGGAAGTGTGGTAGGGAACCCCAGGTCCAGCCATATGAGCCTGTAGCTCAATGGTTAGAGTACCAAGATGGTATTCTGGGAGCCTGGGTTCAATTCCCAGTGGTCATATCATCTCTTTCTCACTACAGTTTGTGATATTTCTTAAGACTCATTACAGTAATGGCCACCACCGAGCGGGAGCGGAGAAGAACCTCGGGGGAAGTATTGAACTTTTTGTATTCTGTTTACTTGTTGCTTCTGTGATGTGGGGGGGGGCTGAATTTATGTTGAAACTGTGATTTTTGTGAGGGGGGGACTGAGTTTGGGGATGTAAGGGAGGAGGGAGAAAGCCAACAGATGGAGGAAGAGAGAGGGAGAGAACAAAATGAAGATGCTTAGGAACACGTGACTCCAGTAAGACCAGTCGGGCCACAGAGTTCCATATTTGTTACCCAGTGGGATGAGTGACTCCTTGCATGAGCGACACTGAAGTGTGAGTGCCACAAACCAGGAGTGTGGCATCTGACTAGGTGGCATCTACAGGGCATCTGTAGGCAGGATCATAGGTTGCAAGCCTCACTGAGCATGGTATACAAGGTCCCAGGAGTCAGGTGGGGCATAGGATGCTGAAAGGAATCAACTGTTGAGCTGACAGTGGGAGTCACAAAGGTGTGACTAAACCAGTTGGAAGAATAAGGAAAATGGAGAGACATTGGGGATGGAGCAAGCATCAGGCATGGAGAGGGGTAATAAGGTGAGGAATGGATGGTAGAGGCAAGCCAGAAGGGGAGCCAGGACTGGGTGTAAGCTGCAATGGGTGTGGGGAGGCCTTCTTCTTGGGGACTGCTTGGAGGGTAGGGGGTTGTATGGTGTGTAGACAGATGGGGCAACTTAGGGAGGGGTTGAAAGACTGAGAAAGGAACTGAGTAGGTGGGTAGGGTGAAGTAGAGGGAAGCATGAGGGGCCAAGGAACAGAAGGAGGACCAACAGAGTAGATGCAAAAGGCCAATAAGGGGGTATGCAAACATAGATGATTTAGAGGGCAAACCATACTACTACTAAGGAGCAGTTGAGATCTGAGGCTAAAGGATGGAAGGAGGTCAAGAAAAGGGGAAGGGTGGAAACAGGAGCAGAGCAAGGTTTGAGGTTGCGGGAGGATGGGGAGGCACAGGATAAAGGGAGGGAGGGAGGATAAGGACAAGTTCTCGGTGCTAGCAAGCCTGGAGCAACAAGAAGGAGGAGGGACAATCACAATGAAAGTAGGGGAACAAGTTAGTACTATTGGCAGGGGATCGAGTAGACAGTCTAGAAGCAGGGTCATCTTAGGAGAGGGTAACAGGGGGAGTGAAGGAAGTATGGCAGATGGAGGTTCAGGAGACTTGGGAGAGTGTGGGGGGACACTGGAAGGGTTTGGAAAGGTGGGGGGTGGCAGCCAGTCAGGGCAGGAGTATTATGAGGGAGAGGAGAATGCCAATTGTAGGGGAATGGAAAAGATTGATGGAGGCACTAGTGACTAGAGGTAGGGAAGGGGCTAATGCAGAGCATAGGGGAACTGAATCAGGAAGAGAGAGTGCATGTAGGGAATGGTAGGGGCAAGGACCCAACTAACAAGGGCAGCAGCAGGAAGGAGTGAGGGGTGTCCAGGGCAAGTGTGCAATAGGGATCAAGAGTGAAATGGCCCTCAGGTATGGAATCGGGGAGGGGGACCAGAAATGTGTGCAGAGGGATGAGGTGCACTAAGGAGATGAGAAGGACAAACAGGGGAGGGTAATTATACTGGGGTATTTAATATTAAAAGGTGAAAGATGGGGAGGCAGAGGAGCCAGGAAGAGCCACATATGGGTGGAGTGTATGCCAAGCATGACAGTGGGAAAAATGGGGCAGTATATTAAGGGGTGTGTGGGGAGACTAGGAAGGAAACTTCATATTGTGGTGTACCTGGTACTAATGATCTAGAAGGGAATAGGCTGGAAGAGGTGCAAGACAGATTCAAGGATGTAGGAAGATTGTGCAGTAGAGAGGATAGGACAGTGGCATTTTTTAAGATTCTCCTGGTACCAAGGGCTAGCACGGCCAGGAAACTAAGAATCTTAGAGTTCAATAAATGGCTTAGGACATGGTTTGAGGCCATGGGATATGGACTGGTGGGGGAGAAGGGGATGCACATGGGAGAACAAAGGCCTGTATGCACTAGATAGGCTGCACTTGAGTAGGGAAGGCTCAGTGGTCCTAAAGAACCACTGAGCCTTCCCTGGATGCATGGAGCAGCCTTCATGAGGAGGCTGAAGGGCCAAAAACAGAGGAGGAATTAAAGAATGCATGGGACAGACATAAAGCAATTATAGTGGGGGATAGAAGGAAGTAGGCTGTTGGCTAACTAGGATCTGCAGCTTATTCAATAGGCAGGGAAATGGGCAGACTGGGTGACCAAGTGGTCCTTATCTGTCTTCAAAATCTATGTTTCTATGTAAAGAAAAGTTGGGGGAGTTCATTGCAGAAAAGTATAATTTAAACTAAGCAGGGGGGCAAGGAGGTGGGCAGGAAACAGTGCCGCCAGGCATGGGAGATCACCAGGCTCCCTGTCAAAGATAGGCAGGAAGAAGGGAAGCAAAAGGTAAAAATGAGAGGGGTTAGGGGAGAAGGTATAGGCAAGCAGAGGAAGAATTCACAGTGGAGGGTGGTCTCACTGAACGCAAGAAGCCTTGGCAATAAAACAGTAACATTTTAGGCTTTTGATAGCAGAAGGGGAGATGGACACCCAGAGGGAAGTGAAGTGTCCAGTCACTATATAGTGCTATTTCAGTGTTACTGTAGCAGTGTACCCTTCCTGCACACTGCATTTCATTGTGTACTCCATCAGTGTTCAATCAGTGCACCTGCAGGTTTATGTCAGTGTTTATGCAGTCCTTATACAGTGTGTCCGAATTATGGAAATTAGCACTGCAATCACACTGAGAATATACTGCAATTAGTAGTGTTGTTCTTGGCCCAGCAACACTGCCTGAAGCAATGTTGCATTGCTTTTTCAGTGTGACCGAATTATAGTAATTAGCACTGAATCAACACCTCTAGTGGACTTCGGTGTGCAGTGTGGTTTAATTGTAAGTAGCACTCCTGACAGCAGTGTTGCAGTGCCATGTCAGTGTGTCCCCGTTATGGCTGCTTGTAAGTGTGCCGTCATCACCTTTTAAGAAGGCCAATGGGACATGTGAATTTGCATGAGAAATACATAACCTGGACCAATGCAACTTCATTCACCAATAATTACAGTATGCTGTTGTTAATGTTTTACTTGTTAATTATGGGCTTTACTGATGGTGGTTGTGGGTCTGTCAGGTTGGCTGTGCTAATTTTTTAGCTCTATCCTATTCTCAAATTTAAGACACACACAAAACAAGCTTTAAAATGTGCACACAGTACGCAGTGTTGACATAGGGTTACCACCAGTCCAAATCAAAGGACAGTCCTTATTTGTGTAGCTGTGTCCTGCAACAAAAAATGAGAAATATTACATGTCCTTACATTACAGTAGAAATAAAATTTTCTGAATAATTTTTGAAAAACTATACCTTAACTAAAACACCATATACCATGGCCTGTAGTGTGTTATTGCAGTACTGTAGGAAACGGAGGACCCCATCCAGTCATCTTGTTTATGCATGTTCCCTTCCCAGATTACCTCCCTGCACTCTTGTTCTGTTGTCTCTCCCCCTGGCCCAAAAGGAGGATATGCCAACTGATCATAACTGCCACAGGCTTTCTAGCAAATTAATTTATTTCAAACAGAGTTCTAGGTACTCCATTGAGTGCGCATGCAGAAGCATTTGTGAGAGGTGCTTTTAAATGCTAATCTGCTGATGGTAGAATGTGTGGAAGGAGCTATAGAGCTACACTTATCATTAATATCCAAAACAATGTAAAACAGCAAGCTCTGAGGTATATAATTTACCATTACTAAATGTAAACAGTAACCCATGACAGGGTATTGGTTTATTGTGGACTAATCAATACATCTTGTGTGTTGTGAATCATGTGGCTGCATGCATTGTCCCCTCACAGAACCAGTGTTAAATCTGCAACAAACTTATACCTTGTCATGGGTGACTGTGCTTATAAAGTGTCTTTCCTAACATCCAAACCCACACAGAGGTCAGCCCTTGCTCCAGCCATGTTTTATTAGGTCAAGTCACTAGCAATCTGCCAAAAATAAGGTTATGAAGAATATTTTCTTCTGTCGTATGATGCTTCTTCATGATGTGCAGCTCCAAACTTCATCCAGTTATATGGTTGTATAATTTGTTTGCACCAGGAAAAGTAAAAGACAATGAAATGGACAGTGACATACACATACCCCTTTTAGCTGTCAGCATAGCTTAGAAAATATCAATCCAGAGCAGTAGTTTTTAAAGTGCGCACAAGGAGGATGGTGCTCAATATTAAACTAAAAAATGTACATGTCCATAAAATTTAGGCACACACAACCCATTCAGAGAAATGCCACAACCTGAGTAGAATTCAAATAATTTTTAATAATAAAAAAATACCTGACGGCGTTTTGGATAAGTCAGCATCTGAAATGCGTCATGCATTTTTTAAATTCTTACTAAGTCTCCTTCTCCAACAAGGCTACAGCAGTATATGGCACCAATCACCATTTCACAAGAAGCTGCAGCCTTAAGATTTGTCGTTTGTGCTGTCTCAGTTATTTATTTTTTAATTTTTGCAAGCAAGGGGCATGTCATGTTGGTGAGCTCAAAACAGCTGAGCAGAAGAGAGAGAAGCAGTCCTAATCATGGCTCAGCTCGGGCTGCTCCATAAGGACTTGGATGCAACAGAAGCCAGGGCAAAGAGACAAGGACTGAGGTGGAGGGAGGGACAAGGTCAGTCAAAAGAATATTCTTTTTTTAAGTTTTATTTTGAGATTGCCATGAGGCCAGAATAGTGAGAGACCAGTGGGTGTCAAGCCACAGCCAGGCAGACTGAGGTTGAAGGAAGATCACAGTGGAGCATGGAGGGTGTATAACCAAGTCCGCTTGACTGGAGGCCTGAGTGATGAGTCACCACCACATAGTGAGCCAAGCCAACAGTCACACACCCACAGAGTACTGGAGTGGTCAGGTGACAAACTTTGCTATTCCAGTGAGTTAGTGTGGTGGTGGTGGTATGGTCAAATTGAAGATGGAGTGCAGCAGATAGAGCAGCTGCTGCATCGGGAAGCAAGCAGGGGTCATCACAGTGGGGGCTGGAGGGTGCCACGGAAAGAGGTGATTTTTTTTTTATGCCCTGTCCCTGTCTCCCTGCCTGCCATAATTATTGAACAGTCTAACGTTTACTTGATGGTTAAGTGGTCGATGTGAATCAGGTGTACATGAATGTGTGTGTGTGTGTCTGTGTGTCCATTGTTCTTTTAACATTATGCTGGTATTTATTCCATTAGAAGCTGCATGTTCACTGTATATGCACTGCACTGCCTGGCTTTAGTCAATGTGTAGGGTACTGGCTACTACAATTCTCACCAAAAATATCAGGAGTGCCAGCGCCTTTCCCTTAAAATGGCAGGACAATCACTTTTCTGATCCAAAAGAAGAAATTAACTTACTGTATTCCTGAGTAATAACAGTCTACAATAAATCTTCACAGCTCCTAGCTTAATTTGAAAATGGCTGTTAAAAATTAGTCTGAATACTAATTTTTGTCTTCGATTTGTCTTCTTTGCTAGTATTGAAATAGTAATTTTATGATCATTTTTGGCTAATATTCAGTAGTAGCACAGTAGTCTGCCCACGAGCTGAAAAAAATTAAATGAGCTATGTATTTGAAGACTAACTTAGTAACAAGTAAGTATTAAGTTAGTAGTCAAGTAGCCTTATATGCAAATTAAGGCAGTGTTGTGAAGATTAAATCATTACTTAATGAATACTTCTGAATTATATACTTTGCAATAATGGTAAAGTAGAAGTACTATAGTACTCAACTACTATTTGTATAGGATCATATATGCAATTTGCGCAGCTATAGGCCATGCGTTGTGCTCCAGCTGTGCTTGCCAGCTAGCCCAGAAGCAGCTCATGGGGACAGGATTTGAGTAAGCACCAGCATGCATATGGTCTGTATACAGTGCTAGTGCATGGGGGCAGACTATTGCCTACAGGCATCCTGCACTATTATGTATTCCCTGAAGGATAGAAGGGAGAGCGGGAATATGATTGAGACCTTCAAGTACCTGAAGGGTATGAACAGAGTAAGCACTTGAAGTATTTTCAAATTAAAAGGTGGAAGGGAAACCAGGGGCACAGTCTGAAGTTGGAAGCAGGCAGATTCATGAGGGAAGTGAGAAGGCACTATTTCACCGAAAGGGTGGTGGCAGAGTGGAAAATGCTACCGAAGGAGGTGACATCACTGGGGACAGCGGGATAGGTTCAGAGGGAGGGTTCAAACCATGGGGGAGCAGGGAATGGGAATGAATGATACAAGGGCAAAATCAGTGGGGGGTGGGATTCAAGGGGGGGCAGCTACAGCCTGAAAGACTGAAGTACTGCTCACTCAAGCAGACTAGATAGACCAATAGACCTGTATCTGATGGCAAATTTGTATGTTCATATACTGTGTGTGCCCCTCAAAGCAGTAGATATCTCATCATAACATGAGGATAACCCCATCCAACCTGATGTGTCATGAGGTCTGGAGCGCAAGGGATGGCATCTAGCTACCCTCCATGGTCCTACTTGTATGTATAGGTGACAGAGACTGGCATTGATTGGGGTACCCAATTTTATAAATTAAACTCAGTTCAGTTAACTTTAAGTTTACACCAAATGAGGGGTCCTGATTTTTGAACGGTACAGCCACATAATGTAAGAAAAATAATTACAGAAACTATAGGCTTCCAAAAAATTTCTTCGGAATACCGTTGTAATACCTGTTCTTTACCATTATACCACTGTGATTTCCAGTACACTACCATTGATGGTTTTATAAATTATATCACAGTGGATTTGTTTCAACTCCACTGTGATACCATTGTAACTATTGTTATACCATACAGACAGTGGTAGTTCACTGGTAACACCACCTCTTCTGGTACCACAGTGGTAACAATGTGCACCATTGTGATACCATTGTTTGTTGGAATCACAGTGGTTTTGTTCCAATTCCAGTGTGATGCCATTGTGTCCACTGTGATATCATTGACACACAGTGGTAGTAGCATAGTGGCAAACACTTGTGCGATGGTAGCACAATGGTGAATACCAGTGTGATACCACTGCAATTGATATTACAATGGATTTGATTCAATTCCGTTACTCTACTATTGTGACCACTTTGGTACCATGTGTCAGTGGTAGCACAATAGTTGCACTTGCAGTGGTAATACAATGATATCATTCCATGCCTTATGCCGGTGGTACTGTAGCACAATGGTCATGCAGCATGTTATCACAATGGCTTGTGTGGGTCACTGGTATCACACTGACCACACAGTAGGGGAAAATCTGCAGGTGGAATGATCCAAAAAAATAATTAAGGCACATTCAACAAGATCAGACATCTGCACATCTTTAATGTAGTTGTCATCCAACATCTGCTAATCACTAGCTGTACATTTGGAAATCCTACCAAAGTTATCTGTACACCAGTAGTGTCCCTATTGTCTGTGCTACACAGTGTCCTCCTAGCTCCACAACATAGTGCCACATGGTGCAGTCTTAGTATAGGAACCCTCCTTGTTCACAAGGGAAGAACAAATGGACCTTGTGGGACACTTCTTCTCCCTACAAAAATGAAAACAGTGAAGTAAATAGCCCCAGGCCTACCTGTTCCTAGAAGTAAGGGAAAGGGTCTTTGTGGGAGTGCAGACAGTTTCAGCCCATCCCAGCATTACCACCATGGGTTGCTCCAACGACATCTCCCTGCAACAGAATATACACAGTAGCTCAGCTGAGAAGAGACGTTCCTTAGCATGGTATCCTTTGTTTTGGTGCAGGTGGGGCAAGAATTGTTAGAGATCATGACCCCATGTTCCCCCCCTTGCACTCTCACATCCACCAACCCCATGCAAGCTGTCACACCAACAGACCCTATAAGATCATGGGAGACAGGCAAGGCACAGCTGAGGCTGCATCATCACAGCTTGCCTAGCTAGCTTTGATAAGAGATCTCTTACCTGGGATCTGGGGAGCTGGGATGGGAGTCTTGGAGTGATGTCCAATTGTACCTGTATACGAAGAATATTCATGGGGTCAAAAAGAATCCATAGTGCTTCAAGAACAAAATGGGACTAATGGGGAAGGTTAAACATAAACAATACTCATCTAATATATAGGTAGTCTGTGTCCTGTTAGACCAGGGTTAATGTCCTCTGAGGCCTGTAGAAATAAAGGGAACAAAAAAGGATTATTATAAGAAATAAAGAAAAGCAAGAGTACAGACAGAGTTCCAGAGAAGTACAAGAGCTACAGGGAGAACTTAGATATTGCATACACAAGCCCGGTAATCCCTAGTTCAAATCCCACCACTATCACTGACTCAGGATATAATGCTAGGAATGACACATGACCTCCCAGCTTTAAAACTGTGTTGAAACCGGGTGTCATTATGAACTGGTAAGGGGACTAGCTGGGCTGTAGCCTTAAAGTGTAGGCTTTATTTTGATTTAATAATTTTAACATAATATGCCTTAATTCTGCTGCCCATGGATACCACCTGACCTACAGGGCATATATCAACACTTGGGCCTTCAAGGGTGAGGGGATGAAAATAACTGATACCACAAATGCCCCAGCCTCCACTCCAGAGCCAATGGGCAAGGGCATAGCAATGGTCAGCACCAGGCATAGCTCCAGCAGAGCTGGTAGTGCACATGGCACCAAATATTGATACCAGTGCAAATGACCCAGTGTGGAATCAGCAGTGCATCTGGCACAGAAAGTGGTGAACAGAACAGCAAGTTGGTGGTTGTGCAAGTGACACTGGGTGGTGATGACAGTATACATGGAACAGAGTTGGCAGTGCATGTGGCAATGCCGTGATAACAATGCATGAATCACTGTGTGGTGCTGGCAGAGCAAGAGCACAGCATGGAGTCAGTAGGGTACATGGTACCACGCAGAGATGGTGGTGCACGTGACACAGTGTAGTGGTAGTAGTGTACCAGTGAGGTGGTGGCAATATACACAGTATTGCATGCTACACTGCAGTGTCTGCAGTGCACATGATGCAGAGTTTCATGTGGAAATGCACTGTGATGGCAGTGCACATGGCACTGTGTAGTGGCAGAAGTGTGTCTGGAATAGTGAGGTAATAACAGTGCACATGACACTGTGATGAGGGGAGTGCATATGGCATAGTGCAGAGCCAGCAGTACTAGCCTACCAGTTAAGGGCTATAGAGGGAAAATATTTACGCTAATGGATCAACTACTAACTGTCAGTTGTTAGGACTATTGGTAGTCAATAGTTCATCCCGAAAAGTCAAAGTTTCCCATTATATAACCTAACAATTCTGGGTATATATCCTAACAATTTCAGTCTGATCACCACCTTCACCATTCAGTGTTCAGATCAGCCCCCACCCCAACAGCCAACCACCCTCCTCAGTGCTAGATCACCCTACCAGGCACCAGACTATCCTCCATGTGGCTGGACAACCCTTTTAGCCCCAGCCTCTCCCGTGATGAGCAACCTCACTGGAGCTAGAGCACCACACAGCCTCCAGACAAGCCTCTTCCCCAGCCGAGCACCCTTTTTGTGTCTGGACCAGCCTCCAGCTACATGCCATACAATCTCCATGCAGCTGGATAACCCCCCAAGCCTCCATGCCAACAGACCACATCTCTGCAGCTGTACCCCCATGCCCCTGGAACAGTACTCCTCCAGCCAACCACTCTACCTACAGCTGGACTCACCAGAAGCCCTGTACCAGCCTCACCATCCAACCAGTTACCCTGCAGCTGGACCTTGTTTCCATTCCCAAACTACCCCCCCACACCAGCCACCCTCCCTGCTGCTGGCTCACCCTTTCGTGCCCTAAACTAGCCTCCCCCAGCAGACAACCCTCCCTGCAGCTGGACCCCCTGTGTTCATTCCCACCCATTGACCTGCCCCCTAAGTTGAGCACCCTTCCTGGAACTGGATACCCAGATAACCACCCTTCCCAGGAACTGGACCCACCCTCCCTCCACAGCAGAACCTCCCCTAGACCAGTCCCTCCCTGCAACTAGAACCTCCCTCCCCAGATCACCCATCTGCAACCATGGACCCCATACTTCTCAACGAAGTATAAATATGATGTGAAACACTAACATGCTAAATATAAAATCATGAGCACCTTTAAAATAAACAGCTGCATGGATTCAAAGAATCATTCAAAAGGCATGCTTTCCAGAAACATGAAAATTACTCAAGAAATTCTTCCACAGTACACAAAAGAGTGATTTTCATAATCAGCAGTCACATCAAAAGAAAAAAAGTACACTGATCCCAGCATTACTATTTAATTTCATTTAATGTAATGGATTTACATATGCTAAAGTTGTAATTAAATACAATATAGGAATGCAAACAAGCACAGTTTTCCCATGCAGTCCACCCCACCTTGAATCAGTTTATGAACAAACAGGATGCAAGGAAATTAAATTCCTCCAAAAGTATATCGGATGAGACATTAAATCAAGGTCCCATCTGCCTGGATTGGGAGTAGTTCAGGTGGATGTTAAAAATCCCATGGCAATTATCAAAAAGAGTAGGGGAATTTCTCTCGTGTCCTGGCCAAATTCCCCTCATTCACTAAAAATACCACCAACAGTTTCATCTGGTCAAGGTCAGTTGGCATTCATCTGTATCCCACTCCCCCGGGTCATGCCTGAAAATAGGCATGATTTGTCTAGTGCACTTACCCGGTCAACAAAAACTAAATAAAAAAACAATAAGTAAAAAATTTAAGGAGATATTTTCATAAACAACACTTTGCAGTTTTAGGAACGTAAAACAACACAAGGATCCCATCATTACTATTTAATATAATGGATTAACACATGCAAATGTTTTAATCAAATACAATATTAAACGCAAAAGCAGCCTGGCCAGGTGGCGCAGAGGGTTGAGGCACTGGTTGCCACACCTCATGCCACACCAGTGACCCAGGTTCAGGAACGAGCCCGGTCTGCCGTGGGTTGGCTGGGGGAGAAAGAGAGGATTGAGCATCTGGAGAACTGGTCTACTCTCTTGGGGAGGGATCCAGGGGGGGCCTAGTGCAGCAGTGACCCCCGGTGGAGACCAGAAGCACTGCATCACACAAAGGCTCAGAACTAGGGCAGACGCTGGGTGGCTGCCTTCCAGACATGGGTGGAAGCACTCACATCATGGGCTGTACAACATTGCACACCCACATCTGGGGGTGTAACTAAGGTAACACCCTGCCTCATGGTTAGGCGATGGCACATCCACTCTTCGACTACACTCCATTACCGGTTGCACTCCTCCCCTGGGCCAAGCCCAGCCTGGTACAAATTCTAGATAGAGTGCCCTGGGCGGATAGGGCGGCCCTACATCTGGGGGCTCAGAGCTGGGGGATAGCAGGGCTGGTGCCAGGATTAGGAGGCTTCTCAGGCACGGAGTTAGAGCTGAGGTACTGAAGGATGCCTGAGAGAGTTCCACGGGACAGAGGAATAAACAGAATTTGAAAAAAAAATGCAAAAGCAGCTCCCTCACACAAACATATGAAAATGGCAGCAGAAATAGGCTTCACAGTCTGTCGAGTCTCTTCGATTGTGCAGCTAGCCCCTCATCTTGCAGCTGCCCCTTCCAATCCTCCCCTCCTTAGATTTACCCTCACCCTATCCCATACCCCCTTGAAACTGCACATCATCTTAGAGGCCACCACCTCCTGTGGTAGAGTGTTCCACTTGCTCACCTCCCTTTGTGTGAAGAACTGTCTCTTTACCTTCCTCCCGAATCTTCCCCCCTCCAGTATGAGAATGTGCCCTCTCATATCCCTTCCTCTTTTTAACTGGAAGATCCCCTCTGTTCAAGTCTTGTTTACACTCAGATATCTGCAATAAATAAATCTCCCTTTATCAATCTGCAAGTTACTCCGGATTTTATCAGATAAGAAAAAGCTATAAAGTATTTTCTTTGTAAATATACTGTAGATAAATGTACTCTTGAATGGATATACACACAGAAAATGCATTCTAGACTTGCTCATTCATGCAATCTTCCTGCTGCTAAGTAATTCCCCTGCCCCCCCACACAAAGAAACTTCAACTTTGAAAGTAACTAAATCAGTAAAAATACCACACATAATAGGTAAACTAGAGGCACAATGCACACTAGACACTTTAAGGAGTGATTTGATTGAAAATAAAACTATTTGAAAAACATTTTCAAAGGGTTTTAGCGACAGGAGTTCAGAGCAGAGAAAATGTCTTCATAACAAAATATTCAATCAAAACTGCACAGCATTTCAATTAAAACCTGAGTGATAATTCACTTACAGTATTTAACATTTCAGGGAGTTAAAATGGTGCACTTTTCTATATAAACATAAGCACTTACCTCATACATGTAAATCTTAACTGCAGGCAACACCAGCTTGATATTCCAAATGCAGGCTAACAGTCACTCTGAGCAGGAACAGGAAGTGCTTCTGGAAAAAGTAGTTCACTGTCTCAGTAGACTTCTGGAAAATGTAGTTCAGTAAACTTTTAAAGGGACACGGTCAAGCTTTTTTTATCATATTATTTCGAAATTTAAAAAAAATTATGATTGCTTACCATCTGTAACATTTGTTGGTGTTGCTGGTTGTTCTATCTGTCTCCTTGCTTAGTAGAATTGAAATGTATGGTAATGTACTCATCCGTGATTGGCTAATTCAAATCCTTGAACTGTAATCTTCATTAATGCTTCAGTAGTATTCAAAAATTGTACTTTGAAGAGCACTGCAGTTGTATTTCTAAGCCTCATTTAGTAATAATTTACTCTTAAACAAGTAGTCTGCTAAATATTTCTTAGAATTTACTATTCTTAGAGATTGTATTTTTTTAATGATTAGAAAAGATGATCAGAAATGACAAATGTAACCCCATGCAGTTCTACTCCTAGAGTTACACCCCTGCCTACTACTTAGGATGTAGGTTGAGGGGCTTGGGTTCCCAAACTTACATTAGAGCTGGTTTCCAAAAGGTTTCATAATGTGCAGTGCCTCCACTCAGGGTCTAACTTTAAAGTGGGCTACCTGTTACCTGGTACAACCCCTTGAGATGTTATATCACCCACAGTTACCTTTGGCCACCCCAACACTTGACCAATTGGCATTTCCCCACAATTCAGATATTTGGTAATTAAAGACTATCTCTAATAATAAGCTCACAATAACCATTTGCAAAAAACAATAACAATAATATTTATTTGGTGGGACATAGGAGTTAGGAATGAGGAAACAGTAGGAGTAGATGTTATGCATTGATTATATTATTTACAAAATGTACAATTGACTGTTTTGTGCTGGTGAAACCCTCAAGCTGGGTAAGTACCAGATTAAGCAGGACAAAATCACATTAGACCAACGGGAATGATACCCAGAGCCCTGGCTATCTAAACTGTATTAAATCAGATGTTACACCTTTCATTTCCCCATCACTGGTACCAGTTTCCAGACATGTATGAAACCCCACAGTCTCACACTATACCCTGGGTACCCAGTTATCAAAGTCCTGGATGGTTGCAGGCCTGGTGGATGTTGCAGCTGGTGGCAGTGGCTGGCTTTGATTTGAAGAGAAAAGGATTCTTAACTTCAGAACACTTAAATAGCAACTTTTGATCTTTGGCAGAAGTGCAGGGATTGCCTTGCTTTTGGCAGTGGAGCAGGGATTGCCCTGCTTGTTGCAGACTGAATAATTCAGGTGGAGGTAACCAGCCTTGTTACATTAGTTGGAACTTAGATTGGCAATCATAAATACTCACACATTCATATGTTTGTCACATCCAGTACATTTATATCTTAAGACATAAGCAAGTAGGGTGGAAACTGTCATTTCCAGATTTTATCAGCCAGTCTGATTTAACTTCTGGGTCTCAGTCCATTAGTGTGGCTGTGCAGCTATGGCTGGCAGCTACACAGGATATCTTGATCAGAGAATTGACATCAGTACATTTCAGCACATTTACTATTCTGTCCGGGTCTCTCACTGGGTGCCCCCAGAAAAGACATGGTCAGGAAACAGTTCTACTAAAGGGTCCACCCCCTCTGGCTAAGGTTATATGCAGCAGTAGGGTGCCGACTCCATGGACAGTCTCTAATCAGAAGAAACACTTGAATAGAAGTCCACCCATGCTGGGCTAAGGTTATGTGTAGCTGTAGGGTGCATACCCAAGAGACAGTCACAAATCAGAAGAAACAAATTTAATAGCGGTCCACCTGTGCTGGACTAAGGTTATGCACAGCTGTAGGGTGCAGACCCTGGAACATGATCACTTGAACAGTCACTTGGACAAGATGGTCCAGATTTACCAAGATTGCTTTCTTCTTGCTCTGGTGGGTACGAGAGTACTTACTCAGGCTCCTCACAGTTGATCCCTGCTATGAAGGCTCCTGATGATCTTCAGTCCTCTCACAAACTGAGGTTGTTCAGCTCTCTCACAGCTGCTTGATGGCATTGGTTTCAGGTCCACATCTTTCCCCAAAATAGAAGGGAGGGCTACCACCTAGGGAACATTCTGGTAACTCCTAGGCCAGCAGAATCAACAGCAACTAAATTACTTTAACTTAAACTACAAGAAAACAAGAAAAAACTCTCCTGGATATAGGGGCTTAGCTGGATTACCAGGCCCATTTACACTGTTGGAGGTCTGGGCACGCACCCCTGTTGGTGGGGGGCTCTCACTCAAATCTCTCTCGATCTGGTGAAATGCTGGAAAACACCATTTTTTATAGGGCTCTCCTGAGGCTCCTGATTGGCTGAAGCTTTTGGCTGCATGGCCTCCGATTGGCTGGAGGGCCTGTCAGTCACACAAATGAATCATGCATGAACCTCATTCAGTGCACAGTTGGTTGGCTGTTTTGGCACCTAGAATTAGATCTCTGCAGTTCCCCATGAGCACTTGACATTTACCCGTGAGCTTTGGTTAATGTATCACAAGTACTGGCATTGTTATCCTGGCTTTCTGACTGGCTGTGGCTGCTTTTGCAATGGCTGCTAAACCCACTGTCTCTAATGCAGAATAGGTACAGTCTCAAGCAATGTCCTGGTGCATCCAGAAATTATTAAATATTTGCCCCAATGCCCCACAGTCCACAAGCACTAAATGTGTACTTGCTGTAGCTGCAGATATCTCTTAATTTGCTCAGTCCGTTATCCTGTCACTTCTGCTGATGTTTTAGCTCCCTGACATGCAGCTGCAGACAGGCTATCTCTCAGAGTCCCCCTATAGAAACATAGAATTTGACGGCAGATAAGGACCGCTTGGCCCACCCAGTCTGACCATTTCCCTACCTAATGGATAAGCTGCAGATCCTAGTTAACCAGCAGCCTACTTCTTCCTACCTCCACCCCCTAGAATTGCCTTATGACTGTCCCATGCATGCTTGAATTCCACCACTGTTTTTGACTCCACAACCTCCTCCGAAGGCCATTCCATGCATCCACAACCTCTCTGTGAAAAAATACTTTTAAATTACCTCTGAGCCGCCCCTCTGTCTTCAAATTGTGCCCCTTGTTCTTGCACACCTCTTTTTTGAAAGATGCTACCTCTTGGACTTTGTTGATTCCCTTGAGGTACTTGAAAGTTTCTATCATGTCCCCTCTCCTCCTTTCCTCGAGGCTATACATATTAAGCTCCTTAAGTCTCTCTTCATATGTCTTCCGTGCAGACCCTGCACCATTTTAGTTGCCCTCCTCTGGACAGCTTCCATCCTGTCTATGTCTTTGTGGAGATTGGGTCTCCAGAACTGCATGCAGTACTCCAGATGGGGTCTCACCAGCTGTCTGTACAGAGGGATAATAACTTTTTGTTTTCTACTGGTGATGCCTCTCCCTATGCATCCCAGTATCCCCCCAGCCCTCCTTGCTGCCCTCTCACATTGCTTGCCCACCTTTAGGTCATCTGATATGACTACCCCCAGGTCCCTTTCCATTTTTGTTGTTGTTAGTATCTCACCCCCCATTGTGTACTCTTCCCCTGGGTTTTTGTTTCCCAGGTGCATTACCTTGAACTTCTTAGCATTGAATCTAAGCTGCAATACATTTGACCATTCCTCTAACCTTGCCAAGTCCCTTCTCATCATTTCCACCCCACCTTGTGCATCAACTCTGATGCAGATCTTTGTGTCATCTGCAAATCTGATACAGCCAGGATCAAGCATTTTATTTATTTTAAACACTTTCCCCCTTGCAATCATTTTCCCATTAAATATATTGCAGTTACAATATTTAAAATATTCCTTTTTCCCTTTTTGGTCCAAACAGATGAACAGCAGCACTAGGTATGCTGGAGCAAATAAGTAATTTATTTAGCTATATTGCAGATACAATAAATTACAGTACACAGAGCACAAGCAGATGTCCTGCAAAAAACACACAAAGCTAGCCCAGCGCTTCGACTCTGAGTGCAAGTCTTCCTCAGGGGGTGTGGCTTAGAGGAAAGGCATACAATTTATATAAATCATTTCTCATTAATATTCATGAGATAAATCCAAAACACCCGATAAGCACCTAGATAGTGATTAAATCTAATAAATAAATAAATAGTAAATTGCATTTTTTTCCTTTTCACATTACTACATTAATTTAATTTGTATTCCCTTCCTTCTCCTCCTTCTCCTTCTCCTTCCCCTTCTCTTGCTTTTTTTTGGATACCTTGATTAATTTGTGGCATCCCAACCAATTCATACCGAATCTAGAAGGGTAAATATGATTCAGATCTTAATTTCTGTAGGGTCTCTTATGTTTCCTATAATTGTATAGATCCCGTGAGTTTTTTTGGTTTTGAGAAACCTTTTGTATGTATTTTTTCTTGTACTAATTGCATTCACTCTTATGAAAATTAACTTAAGAACTTTTTAGCAGCACTAAGCATACAGACAGGCCCAGATATTCAGAGCAGTTGCTCATGGCGCAACTGAGTTGCACCGGTGCAAGTGCGGTATTCCACCAAGGAGCCATATTCAGAAGGAGCCAGTGCACAGTGCAAAATTCATTGTGCCAATGTGCAACTATAATGAATGCAGGTGCAAGATCAGGGGCATTCCCATGAATATCCAGCGCAGTGGCATATTCAACCATGAATACATGGCACAAGTGTGGAGCAAATCGAAGTTGCTCTGAGCAGACTTGTTCCTATAAATACAGGGCACAAACACACAGACAGCATTTGCACCTGGAGTGTGAGTGAGAGGGAGTGATTGAGAGAGACAGACAGAGGGAGAGAGAGAGAGAGAGACACACACACACATACAGACAGACAGACCACAGGCCACACACAGAGGGAGAGGGACAGAGGTGGTGTTGGAGAGGGAGAGAGGGGCACAGAGAAATAGAGAGAGAGAGAGAGAGACTCACACACACACAGACAAACAATGCACCAGGGTGGCACACAGCCAGCAGCCAAGCACCCAGGGAGATGGTGGACAGCAAGGGCAATGGACAGTGCACCTTCATGATGGAGGCAGTAATGAGGGGTGTGAGGGAGCAGGAGGAACAGCGACATGGCTGAGGAAGGGCCCGTCAGTGGTACACCTGACACAGGTGGTACAGTACCCACATCATCTTTGAGAACTACAGTGACACTGAGATCGTGAGCTGGTACTGCCTGAATAGGGCCATTCTGAGGCAGCTGTGTGAGCTGTGCAGTGAAGAGATGCAGGCACCCACCAAACGGAGCCATGCCATGTCCGTGGAAATGAAGGTGACAGCCGCCATGTGCTTGTTCACCACGGGAACCTTCCAGAGATGAACAGGAACATGACAGGCATCACCCAGTCAGCCATGTCCCGCTTCCTCACACAGTTCCACATTGCTCTGCTGCCACGTGCTTTGGAATTCATCCATTTCCCCAGCACACAGGCGGAGTGTACAGCAACCATGCAGGACTTCCACAGGGTGGCATGTATCACTGGCATGATTGGAGCCATTTACTGCACCCACATGGCCAACAGCATGCCACCTGACCCTGAGGGCATGACATACATCAACCAGAAGGGGAGACCGGTTGTCAACTGCCAGGTGGTGTGCAATGCCATGGGGCACATCACCAATGTCTGTGCCACACACCCTGGGAATGCACATGATGCATTCATCTGGCACAGTTCTGTGCTGTGCCACAGATTTGAATGTGGGGACATTCCCAAGGGCCACCTAGTGGGTGAGTATGGCACTGGCAAGGGGTGATGGGCAGAGCAGACCTGGGTATGAAGGTGGGCTGCGTGTACATGGTGGCATGGGTGCCAGGGACAGGCAAGGGGCACAGCATAGAATAGCAGATAGCTAACCATGTCAACCTCCACACAGGTGACAGCATGTATCCACTGAGGCCCTGGCTGCTCACCCCCACCAGCACCCATCATCCCCAGCAGAGGAACGGTACAATGAGGCACATGCCAGCACGCGCAACATCATCAAGCGTGTCTTTGGAATGCTGAAAGCATGGTTCCATTGCCTAGACAGGTCAGGCTGTGCCGTACAGTACAGCCCCTCAAAAATCTATGGCCTATTCCTGGCCTGCTGCATACTGCACAACATGGCCATGGACCATGGGATAGCTGTTGAGGCAGATGAGGGTGACAGTAGTGGGGACAATGGAGGCAATGGACCAGAGGGAGGTGGACAGCCACCTCCTGGGTGGAGGGACTCCTGGCTGCTTGAGCAGGCGTGACTCCACCAGGACACCATCGTGCAGGAGCACTATGATGCACACAGGTAGGTGGTGTGGTACACATGCATGGGCCACAAAAATAGGTACAGCACACATGCAGGGGCATGCATGGCAATGGGCATGCACACACAGAGGCATGAGGCAGGTGTACAGGAGTCAGTGGCACACAGCCACACACAGCAACACACACACACACAGACACACACAGGGACCCACACATCCAGGCATTGGTATGTGGCATGGATCAGATGCATTGCACTGGTGCACAGGCACAACCGGTGCTAGACTGCCCTCAGCATGCCCATGCCACAGGGTTCAGCAGCCAGACAAGCACGCACATAGGCAGCAGGTGGCATGACATGCAGGCACGACACCAGTGGTGGGCACACACACACTGCCCATGTGCACACAGGGCAGCAGCCACAGATTACAGTCAGGGCGGCCCACACATCAGAGTCACTGCACAGAACTATGACCACCACGGCCATGGGGTTGGCCATGCCTGGGCTGATCGGCAGCCACAGGCTGTGCATCAACCATGGAAGGGGTTTGCAACAGCTCCCAGGAGTTGAACTGTGGGACCGTGCCTGTGTCCTGGTGGAGGTTTGCAGGCATCCAAACAGGCCAGCCTCAGGCTTGCCTGGTATGCCTACATCACAGCCCAGCATCAACTGTGTTGAGGTCGCTCAACGCCAGGTTTGTGGTGGTGGACAGCACACTGCGGGGGTCACCTCTGCATGACCATGCTCTGTGGCAGCCAACAACGCAAAGTCATCTGTGATTGCAGTGGCAATGTGATCCTAGAATGCAGTCGTGGCCTCCTGCATGTGCTGCATCCCCACTAGGATCTGCGTAGTGCCCCTTTCCTGCTGCTCAGGTAACTGGTGCACCACAGCACACAGTGCATGCACCCCAGTGGCAAGCAGCACCTGTTGCTGAATGGATACCAGCAGCAGATGGGTATGCTCAGGCAGCCAATCAGTGTCCTTGGGCCCCCTGGTGGGATGCCGATCCTCTTGTGGTGACTGACTGTGCTGCACAGCCCCCCCTCTGGTGAATGCTGCACATTGGGATTTGCAGAGGGAATGGGCACAGCAGATGCACCGGTAGTGGACCCTGTGTCCAACTGCCCAGTGGCACCTGCAGACTGCTGCTGTTGCCCATCCTGCCGCTGCACTCTGCCCAGCACCTGCATGGCCACACCACCACCACTGCAGGGCAGTGCACACCCCTGTACCCGCAGTGGTGGTGGGCAGCTGTTGCACCACTGGCAGAGTGCTGGGCGCTGTACCTCTGTCAGATGCTAGCATGGGCGTCTCACCCACAATGTTGCCCATGCTGTCTAAGATCAGTGTGATGTCATAATTGGAGTCAGACCCCACACCAATCTGTGTCTCTGCGCATAAGACCCCAAGGCTGGCATCCTGCAGGAACACATCCAGGGCCTCATCAGACCCCTGGTCCAGGACATCCTCCTGCACCATGGTGCTGAACTGCAACCTGTTGGGCCCCTGCATGCCAGTAGAGGTGGACGGCTGGTCATCCGGGGCCGTACTAGCATCCATGGTTGCTGCTGCTACCAGTGCCCCATCATCTGCATGGAGGCATGCTGGTACTGCAAGAGAAAATGGTGTGTCAGTGATGCAATGCCCAAATGTGCCCCCCAGTACACTGCCACTGCATGTGCCCTGCAGCATGGCATGCATGTGGATGTACACACATGCACATGATATTCATGCTGGCTGCATGCATGCCAGCATGCCCATGTATGCACCCTCCATGCCACCTGCTGTGCGTGGCTGACATACTTACAATGCAGTGATGGGCTGCCACCCATCTGGAATCCTCCTCTAGGCACACCCTCCCCATGGTGCAGCACATGGTGGCTACCACCAACTTCCTCCTGTGGCATTAGTGTGGGTGCAACCACAGGACCTCCTCTGGTGATGGTACGGGATGCCAGGATGGCTGCCACCTTCTCCTTTATCCACTGCTTGCTCATTCCCACCTTCTTTTGGCACTTCTGCGCTGACCACTGGTGGCTGCCATGCTGGTTAATGTAGGCTGCCACCTCCTGCCACTCACAGCCCTGGCCTGTGGTGTGCCCGTGACAATACTCAACAGGTGCTCCATGTCCAGTTAGACCTCAAACAGGGCACCAGTCTTGGCCTTTGTGAAGTTGGGCCTGCACTTCCGTGCAAGCCACCGCTCCTTGCCCTCCTCATGTGCCGACATGTTGCTGCCTGTGGACACGGATAGCACAGTGTGACAGTGGCAGCATCTCCCCTATCCATCCCACCATGCAGTGCTGTCATCTCTGAGTGAGCTGCAGTGGCATGCACAACTTACCTATCAAGGTTGCAATACCAGTCCATGGCCTGTGCTGTTCCATGGCACTTATAAGGCACAACTCATGCAAATGAGGTTGGGTGCAACAGTAATGACATGCTAATGCACCCCATGCACCACACATTGGCTGATGAGCTCATTTGCATGTGTTGTCTGAATATCATGATATTGCACCGTGCACAATGTGATTGCACCAAAGCATGTCATGACAGTGCAATGTACACGCATGTGTGGTGCGCAGGCCCACAGTGTGCATGCATGCCACAGCAACATGGTGTCAATCATGCACCATGCATGGACAGTGCAATGAAGTGGCATTGTCCATGTTGTCCATGGGCCAGCTACGCACATGGCCACACATGGGGTGCCATGCCCTATCATGCAAGTGAGCAATGTCGGGTGACCCATGACTCCTGGGTCAGACCTCTGACCTCTGACCCTGTAACCCATGTAACCATGCCAATTCCACCCATCTTTGGCACTGAGAGATGGGCGTGCACTGTGCATTCTCCCGCACATCACACGGTGGGTGTGTGGTGTGGACACATGCTCCTCCTGCTGCCATTTTTGCTGCCAAACACATTGTGCTGACCTTGGTGCAGACAAGATGCAGGAAGGCCCAGAACTGGACACAGGTCAAGTTGGCCAACTTAGTGGCCTGCATGGAGCCCCATGCCCCCCCCAGCTCTTTGGCAGGTGCCCCTGCAGAGATCCAGGGGCACCACATGGCAGGATGTAGCGGACATCCTGAAGCACAGGATGATGGTGCCCAGGACAGCTGAACAATGTTGCCATTGATATAGGGACCTCTTGTGGTGAGAACTAGAGCACCTGATCAGGCTATAGGCATGTGCCTGGCATGGGGCTATGCCACAGCCAGGTAAGTCATCCCATGTTGCATGTGTGCCCTGGTGCTGTACTGTGGTGTTGGCTTGGCTGCCTGACATGCCCTGCTGAGGGGTACACTGTCACTGTGCATATCATTGAGTGGCTTTGCCATCTTCAGCTTGCATTGCAGTGCAGCTGTGCAGCCATGTGGGCTGTGTCGGGCAGGGGCACATCCTGTGCACGGGGTGGGGGTTGGGGGCAGCTGCTGTGGTTGTTTCCTGATGTGGACCTGTCATTTTTCTATTTCCGGGACCTAAGGACTGTGAGAGGGCCAGGCTGCAGCAGTGCAGTAGGTCGCAGAGGGCCATCAAGGAGCAGGACTGGTGCTAGCAGGGCCACAGAGGGCAGGTAGGCACTGTCATGGTCCTTCACACTGTACATAGGGGGTGGCTGGGGGAGTGGGTGCAGGCATGGCTGCATGTGCCTTGTGCCATGGCAGCTGTGTGTGGTGCATGCCACTGTGGTGCATCCATTGAACACATGTGTCATCTGTTGGTGGGGTGGGCGTGCGCTTGGCTGCCACTGTTGTTGCTGTGGTGCTGCTGGTGTACTGTGCCATGTGACTGTCATTGCACAGTCATGTGGCCATTGTGCGGCAGGGACCACCTCTGTGCACTGTGGTGGTGTGCTGAGTTGCTGGCTGGCATTGGCCCACCCCCCTGTGGGTGGCTGTTCCGGGTCCTCCAAGGGTGTGTGTTCCCACTACCCATTGCACACTGTTGGTGGGCATGGTTCCTTGGGACATTGCACTGATCATCTGTCCTGTCCCTTGTTATAGGTGTCCAGCGGCGAAGACCGCCACACTACATGCTCTCCAGACTGCTGCACCAGACTCTTTTTGTGGCCTCCACAATGCTGGAGGTGGTTGTACAGATCCGAAGGATACTGGTGGACCGGAGGCAGCGTCTGCATGCCAAGGTGGCTGGATGGGGCCACATTTAGTTTTGCACCTGTTTTCCCCTGTTTCCCCTGATGTACCTCCCCCTGCAGTCCCCCCTCCCACTGTACAGTCCCTTTTCCCTGTCCCCTTCCCTCACTATACCTACCCTTTCCCAGCCTCTGGTTATTGTATATAGTTTCTTACAAATATATATTTTCTGACTTACCTGCCTGTGTCTGTGTCTGCTTTGCAGGTGGTGTGAGGAGCCGTGCTGCAGTGTCCCAGTGTCTGTCCATGTGGTGTGCATGTGAAAGGGCACATGTGCTTCCGTGGTTCACTGTTGTGTGCTGTGGTGTGTCCCACCATGGTGGTGTCCATCCCCCTGGGTCGGTATCTGTGCCTTGGGGTGCCCATGGGCCAGCTGTTAGGGGTGTCTGGAGGTTGTGTGTGTGATGGTGGCACACAGCCATGGTTATTGCTCAGGTACTGTCCGCATGCTGTGTTAGGGCCCCTGCTTGGCATTGTGTGGTCTGTCCCTTGTGGTCTGCCATGCTACCTGCCACCCAGCATGTTTAGTTCCTACTGTGTGGGCTTCTTGTGTGCCAATGTGGCACGTGTGTGCTTGGCTGCATGGTCCTGGGTGTGGCCTGCTATGGTCTGGGAGGAGAGGCATGGCCAGCGGCCTGCAGTGTGGCTCCTTTGGTGGCCCTCCATTGGTGCCTCCTGTTGCCTGCTATCTGTGCCATTTTTGTGTTCTGGGGTCAGGTGTCTGGGTGCCTGTGTGTGCCCTGCTGTGCCTTGCTGGTGGAGGCCTCCTGTGACCTGTAACTGTGCTTCCATGTCTCTGTCCCTGGGTCTGTTCTCTGTGCTGTGCCCCCCTCTGTTGCACTGCTGCTCTGCTCCCACAGTTGTGCTGGAGCATCTCTTTTTGTACCATGGCACAACTCTGTACCATGGGGCAACTCTGCTTGTTCAATGGCACAACTCTGCCATATTCAGCCAGGTTGCGCTGGCATAGTTTGACCTGAGCATCTTCTGAATATGGCTCCTGTTGTGCCATGGTGCATCAAAATTGTGCTGCACTGGACTTGTGCTGGCCTTTGGTGCATTTCTAAATATCTGGGCTACAAAGTTCTTTACAAATGTATTGATAAGAGATGTTTGCATTAAGGTGCTAGTAGTTTGGAATATTTTTTTCATAAGTGTTTGTATTTAAATTAATGTAATAATGTGAAAAAGAGAGAAAAAAATAAAATTTACTCTCTGTTTATTAGAGTTAGTCACTATCTAGGTGCTTGTCAGGTGTTTTGGTTTTATCTCATGAATATTAATGAGAAATGATGAGATAAATTGCATGCCTTTCCTCTAAGTCACACCCAATGAGGAAGACTCGTATTCAGAGTCAAAGTGCTGGGGTAGCTTTGTGTGTTTTTTGCAAGACATCTTCTTGTGCTCTGTGTGCTTTAATTTATTTTATCTGCAATATAGCAAAATAAATTGCTTATTTGCATCAGCGTACCGAGTGCTGTTGTTCTTCTGTTTGGATATTGTTTTGGGGGTAGGCCACCTCATTCAGCATGCACCATCCTGAAAGCTTCAGCTCACATACTGCCCTTTTGGAACTGCTCCCTTTTTGGTGACATCTGAGAATAAGCTGCTCTGAGGGCAGACACAGACCCTCATGCATATTCAATAGTGATCGGGGCTCTGGCTGATTAATATTCAAGATCCCCAATCAAAATCACTTCATGGATCTCGGTAAATTTTTCTAACAGCAGGCACTTAGGGCCCTGTCCATTGTCACCTGGTCCCTTTTAGCTAACGGGGATCCTGGAACTGATGGAACACCCTTTAGGATGACTACAATCTTAAGCGGTCGATGATCAAAGGCGCCGCTTGTGCCTGCACGATCCCCACTGCCCCAAGGGCATGCTTCAAGTGGGAGATGGTGGTTTGGTTGCTTCTCAAGTCCCAGAGAGCTGGATTTCTTCTTTGGGTCCAGACTGGGGCACTAGAAGGCAAGAAATAGGACCAGGGGACAGAAAAAAAAAATGCTGGCCAAATGGGAGGCACTAGGGAGAGAGGAGAAACAGGAGCTGCAAGGTAATAGGTAAGCCCCAAAATTGGCAGAAGGGTTACACAAAAATTAATCTTCAAAGAGTAAGTAATTACTGCTTTAATACTAAATTTAGTATTCTACTTTGGTGAGCTGGAAGAGAGAAGGGAAATGACTCCCAGGAGGAGTAGATGCAATTAAAAGGGAAACAGTCTGAGCCTATGAAATTAAAACGGCAACTTTCCATTGAAGCCAAATTAGTTAGGAAAGGAGGTCAACAACCGAGAGGAAGAATTTAAGTTTCTGAAACCCATCCTATATAAATTCCAGGAAACAAATCAGCTGGTTAAGGACAAATACTTGATTCTTGGAAATGCAGCCTCTCATTTCTTCTGTCTACTGTAAATGAATCTCACCCCACTACTGATGATGAGGAGCACATGTGGGGGATGGACACATCCTGCCATTTCCCAAATAATAATGATCATTGGGGCAGAGAATTTAATATCCCAAAGATGGGGTCCCGAGAAAACCCTAGTATCCCCAGTGAGGTGCCCAGGTGCCCCTGATAATTCAGGAGCAAGGAAGGAGTAAACAAACTTGCTGGCAGGAGCCCCATAGAAATAAACTGTAGCTTGCAGTTTAAATTTTTTTTTATTTGCTCAGCTTGTTTAGCAAGTTGGCACAAACCTGTGCCAGCTAGAAGGTCCTGCTCATGCTAGGCAGCTGGTTGACACCCGATTTGCTAGGGACTTGGCATCCCAAATGCAGAGAAAGCTCTGGAGTGTGTGGGCAGTCACAGCCATTAGTTTTTGAAAAAAGTGCAGACTGAGGAGAGGACATGTAGCAGCAGAAGAGGAGACAGTGACCAGCAGGGGGTACTTACCTCAGGCTTGGGGGGGGGAGGTCCTCGCTGCATCCTGGGTGGTGCTGTGAAGACATCCAGTCCTCATTCCATTGGTGCTGTGACCTGTAGTGCCGGTGATCAAGGCAACGAGCTGAAGAATTAGCAGTCAGCTCACCAAGGTGCAGGCTCTGTTTAGCCCTATTTGTTATTTTATTTAATTAAAAAGAAAAAGTTTTCAGCCCTTCAGCAGTGGTGCATCAGGCCTGAAGAGTGTTAGAGTGGAGCAAGAAACCAGCGAGGCCCAGAAAGAAGACTGCCAATCATCTGCCTGCAGTCGAATCCTACCTTCTCCACCTGCCCTCCTCTGTAACTTCTTCCCAGGCTGGGGTAGAGAGTCAGCACCATTGGACAGGTGATTTCTGCCAGAACTAATTACTTAAAAAATGTGTTTAATCGCACTAGACGATGTAGCAAGAGATGGCCATAGCTGTTTACGGTGCTAGAGCAAGGCCCCAGAGAAAAGGATCACCTAAGGGCAGATATATTTAAATTTATTGAAAACACACTCCAGCGGGGAAGCATTGGCAGGGGTGGAACTATGTAAAGTAGGTAGCTCCTGGAGGCAGAGCAAAAGGGGAAGCAGGCCCTGTATTCAAAAGTAAAGGCTCCAGTGAAGGAGCAGGGCAGAGAAAGGCCCCATCTTCAGATGTGTTAGCCTAGGTGGGCTACTGAACTAGCGCTAGCTAGCTCAAATATTTCATTTACTTATAAATAGGTACCAGTTGGGCCAGTTGGGGCAAAGCCAGGCCCAGCTGTAAACAAGATAGTACCCCAGGGTGGAAAAGGGTGGCTAGTAGCCAAATGACCACCAGTAGCCAAATACAGAGCTAGTGTTTTAAACTGCAAATTTTGCTAAGTTAAGCACACTAGAGCAGTGACTCCAGCCAAGAGAAAGAGGAAGGGAGTGGGACAGCCAGTCAGCCACCCTAGCAGTATAGTTACCAATGCCCTAGCCTAAGGCTAATAACATGTTAAGTGTATAACTCACCCATAGTCCTCTTAGCCAGGGAATGACAGTTAGTGTGGGATCCCTAGCATATAGGCTAGCTAGATTGCCCTTAGCCAGTACCCAGAAATGGCGCTTTAACATCCACTTTCCATAATAGCTGCACTAGGTGAGTCAATAAATATGGGGGAAAACCTGGCTAAAGCTGGATTTACCTAGCTACACGGGGACCCTAAGGGATATACTTCCACCCACAGGCACTTGCTTTGGGTTCATCCTCCCCATTTCCTCATCAGGTTGTTGTTTGCTTTGTTTTGCTATATGTTCCACTTTACACTGCCGGTCTGTGCAGCTCAGAAAATAATGCTACTCTCAGTGACACTCTGCTCCTCCCCTGTTATAGGTGTGTCTTCTGGGCTGGCTATTTTGTATTTTAGTGGTGCCCTGTTCCTTGTTTCACTCTGGATGGTGTTCTGTCTGTGATTTTTTCCCCTGTTTTGTATAAAAGTTGTTAGTATATGGAACACATCCTCATGGTGCAATTAGCTAATTTCAACAAAAATATTACTCATTGCTGATTGCAAGATAGCATTTAATCACTGAGTACATCACCAAAAATACCTAGATCTGATAATAAAACCAAGAAAAGCAATTTGAACATTTACAAAGAGTTTACATTATAAATAAATATTAACTATAATGTGGAAATATAATAAATGTGTGCGAACCAACACTTTGAAAGTGTTTTTTTAAACATAATCTCTAAGATTTCTAAGGAAGAGCAGTGGTTAAACAGTATAATAAACATTTTAAAGTCTTGGCAGTACTACTCCAGTGTGCATCAAAAATTAATGAAAGAAATGCAGTGGTGAAGAAGTGTGCAAGAAAACGTGTCAATTATTTGCAGTGCTACTGCAGTGTGCACTTAAACATAAGAAAGATAATGCAGTGGTAAAGGAGTGTAACATAAAGTCAATGGAGTGCATTTACAGTGCAATTAATAAAAGCAGTGGTATATCAGTGTGGACTGTAATAACACTGAAATGAGACTCAAGACTGCAGTGTGCATTCCACTTCCCTCTGGGCATTGCTGCTGTTACACGAGGTCCCTGCACCCTTATTGGTACCCCTAGAGGTACACCGTAGACAGCTAGTATTTAGGCATATGTTATACTGACATATAGGGCCAAGGGCATCTACCGTATATGAGTAGATGTCAGGATATGTATGCATATTATTGTTATACACTTTACCTTCTAATATACACATGTATTTCTTGCTTACAAGATGTTAGGACACCTGTATCCTTGTAATGATTATGATATATGAGTCAGCATTGCCATTTTCTGATGATTTGTATTATTACACGGCTATGCACAAATTGTACTTCTTTGTCTTTACTAAGTGATGACTACTACAAAATTGTATAATGTTATCTTGGACTGGGGAGCCACCTCTAATTTAGCCAATAGGGCTCATCTCTGTAACTAGAAATGTTTTGTCTTACAGTAACCATGGTAATTATCGTAGGTATATAATGTAAGACATTACGTCTTCTACCTTGGAGACCCCAAGAGATACAGAGAATACTCGAGGTATAGGGAATGCTTAGCATTGGCTCCTAGTTGGTATTGGTAAGAACTGCTTAGGGCAACTGTGATTATCCTTTTGGTAGTAATAAACAAGCTTTATTACTATTATGCAATGTATCTGTGATCCCTTTCATGCCTATAATTGCCAAGAACCTGAGAGTGAGGTTTAGACCTCCTGACAATTGATGACTGCAAGTAGGCAATATTTGGTGTTTGCAAAGTTTCACCTGTTGCTTAAAACTTTTCCCTTCCCAACAGGGACAGTAGGTGTGGATTCCCACACCACCTCTTCCATTTTATGACCACTTTGTAATCCTCTGCAAAGTTTGACTGCTTACTGGGTGTGATTGATGCTGACTCAACCCACCCCATGGCAATTTTGAATTGCAGGCTTACAAGTGCACAGTAGCCCAATTGTGGATAATTGTACGTGTTGTGGATCGATACACAGCACAGCACCCTTTTCACAGTTTGATTTTTCATTCCCTCCCACACAATGGCCACTGTATCAAATATCTGTGCAGAACGGAGACTCAATGTCTCAAACTTCCTTGGAGGATGGGCTGACTTCACGCGAGATGCAAGTCAATCCAAAAACCATGTACTGGGGATTTCAACTCAGTACACAGAGATGAGACAAACAGCCAGAAAGTGATAAGCTAAAGGGCTATTGGTCGTGGCTCTTTATGCTGCTCTGGAAGGCTCCGAAGTGAGGTTTCAAACCTTTGAACTGCACATCTCATCTCTTAAGCAGGAGATGGGGTTGCAGGAAACTGAATGTGTGAGACAAGAACAGGATTTGGAGTCAGAACTCCAAACTCTGAGAAATGAAAAGGATTCCCTTTTGCATCATTCTGCACAAGCAGGCGATCAGGAACTTTTTATGTTGAAGCAGGAGTGTGAAAGTTTGAAACAGGATAAGGGGCAAGCTTTGCAAATGAATAACTTGTTAAATAGAATGAATGAGCAACTGAGTGAGGAGTTGGGAGAGATACAGGATGAGATAAACCAGGTACTTAATGACTTAGAAGTAGCTACTAGGGACAATGGTGAATTGAGCACCACGTATAAAGTGTTACGGAAGCAGATGCAGGATGAGTTGGATCATGAATTTTGCAAAAGTGAATCATGAGGAATGTTAAAACAAAATGGCAAAACTGCACCATTAGCGAGAGGTGCTGGCTGGTCACGTCAAAGTGATGGGAGGCATAGCCCCATCTTGTCGATGTCATCAAGAACAGGCCCTTCATATAAGGAAATAGCCAATGGGAACAGGAAATTCTGAGAACTTCTCAGGCAAGTGCACTCCATAATGGATGCCATTCCTGTATGGGCTCTTGCAGCCATACAACCAGGAAAGCAGGCCTCCCCAGGCCACAGGGACACTGGAAGTATAATCCCTCAGGTCCATGCAGGTCTGAACCAGGAATCAGCACCCTATATGGCATCAGTGCAGCATGGTGAAGTGGTTCACAGGAACCAGGCCCAGAGTCTCTTCCAAGAGCTCCCCCATGCTTCTACTGGTACAGATTGACAATTACAGGCCCCAGTCTGCATTGTAAACAAGCTGGTCTTGGATACAAACAGAAGGTCCAATAATGAAGCTGAGGTCTGGGACTGCCCACTAACAGTACTATTGGATACAGGCACGGCCATGTCTGTGTTACTTGACCACCTGGACACATCCCCTTGGTCCACCAGACAGAGGACCAATATGTCTGGGGTAGATAGAACTAGGTTGCCTGCATACTGTTCTCTACCACTACCTGTGACACTGGGACACCTGAAGGCCTATCATACCTTTCATCTGATGGTACTGCATGACCACCCTAGTATAATCAGAATTGACTTCCTGGCACCACACGGCTGTGTAGTAGACCTAGCCAACATGTTATTGATTCAGATTCAGGGACAGTATCACACGATCATGATCCATGACTAGCATGTGGTTGCAATAAGCTCTGCGAACAACAAAGAATATGATGTCATAGATTTGTTCAAAAACCATGAGTTCTACCCAAAGCTCCTTCCCATTCTATAAAGGCATATGGAGGCATTTTCCACCAACAAGCATGATTGTGGCAGGATACACACTGTCATTGAAGTGACAGGCCCAGCACATGATAGTCAATGGCAATACCCCTTCCCACCTAAGGCCTTGCCTTCTCTTAGGGAAACAATAAAATCACTTCTCAAGCAAGGTGTGATTAGGACATGTGTTTCCACTACAAATTCCCCAGTGTGGCCTGTGAAAAAACCCACAGGTGCCTGAAGACTTACTATTGACTACAGGAGACTAAACCAGGTCACCCCCAGTTGTGCCCCAACTGTGGCATCAACACCAGACGTGCAAAGACTACTGACCCTTGACCAACAATGGTTTAGTGCCCTGGACATCGCTAATGGTTTCTGGTCATTGCCATTGGCCCCCAAGAGTCAATATAAGTTTGCCTTCACCTTTGAGGGAAGGCAGTACACCAAGACCTGCTTACCACAGGGATTCCACAACAGCCCTTCCCTGTTTCATTTACACATGATGGATTCCCTTGAGAGTTTCTCTACTCTTCAATGTCTCTTGCAGTATGCGGATGACCACATACACACAGGAACAATGCCTGGATCTGTTGGATGAACTATTGACCCTCATCCAGAGGGCAGGCCTCAAATGTAACCCTGCAAAAGCACAACTATGTCAGAAAGATAGGATAACAGACCAAGGATGAAGTCCTACCTGGAAGAAGATACAAGGATTGCAAGATTTGCCACTGCCCACCAGTGTGGTCACTCTTAGAAGGTTTCTAGGTATGGTGAATTATTCCAGGGATTTTATTTGTGATTTTGCTAAGAAGGCTGATCCTCTGTATGAGCTACTGATAAAGGACATTCCCTGGAATTGGGACCCCATTCACACCCAAGCTGTGACGTCACTGAAGCAGGCCTTACACTGAGCCCTAGCTCTAGTCATCTCCAATCCAGCGCTGCCATTCCATCTGGAATGTGCTACCTCTGACCTTGCCATGTCTGCAGTGTTGCCCCAGAAGGTTCATGACACCCTGAGACCCATTGCATATGCATCACAGCTCTTGACCCCAGTGGAACTGTTAGGAGGTCTAAACCTCACTTTCAGTTTCTTGACAATATTGGGAATGCAAGTAATCACAGACACAATGCATAAGAGTAATAAACAAGTTTATTACTACTAAAAGGATAAATCACAGTTGTTCTAAGCAGTTCTTACCAATACAAACTGGGAGCCAATGCTTAGTGTTCACTATACCTCAAGGTTCCTCTGTGTCTCTTGGGGTCTCTCCTGAGGTCTCCCCTGAGGTGTAAGACTAGTGTATTACATTACATACCTATGATAATTACTATGGTTACTGTAAGATAGAAACATTTCTAGTTACAGAGATGAGCCCTATTAGCTAAATTAGAGATGGCTCCATGGTCTAAGATAACATTGTACAATTCTGTAGAGTCATCAGTTTATGAACAAAAGAGTTCTTATACAGACTCTTACATAACTCAGTGTAGTAGTACAAATCACCAAAAGGTGGCAATGCTGACTTACATATCATAATTATTCCAAGGACACAGATGCCTTGGCATCTTACAAGTAAGAAATACACAGAAAATACATAGGAGGATATATATATTAGCAAGCAAAGTGTATTACAACAATATGCCTTCATATCCTGACATCTACTCTTGTACAGTAGATGCCTTTAGCCCTATGTGTTAGTATAACATATACTTAAGTGCTAGTTGTCTATGGTGTACCTCTGAGGGTACCAATTAGGGTGCAGGGACCTTGTGTAACACTCCCCCCCTTGTTGCCTCCAAGGGCAACACAGGCAAATCTCTAGGGAAAGGCCAGAGAGCAGTGGTCATTTACAAATCCGACACATGAGCTTACTAAAGGAACTCCAGCTGCTCACAGTGTTGGCGCAGTGTTCACCGTAGGCAGCAGAGCATAATAATCAAAATAAAGGTTAAAAATGCTTGTATAATAACAAAACCTTTAAAAGTAATCTCTAACCAGGTATTAGTCAATGCGTCATTCATGTCACCATCATTAATCAATGAGAGGATAGCTTTGTTGGCCTTGGTCATATTATTGCTGATGTGGATGAGGTGTGTTTCTTTCCTGTCTAAAAGTGATTTTAATGTAAGGGTGAGTGGGTCTATGTGTACATTAAATATCATAAGTATTTGGACAGTGTGAGCAGATAATCAGGGTTAGCATCAATGATGTCTGCATCCAGGAGGGGAACAGGGATTATGACAGTATGTCCAATGACAGTCTTCTGGTGGGGGACAAAACAGAAATTGGGGTAATCAATAACACATGTAACAGATCCATAAGTATAGGATTTGTAATTAGTTACCATGCAGTACTCTAAATCAGAATTATACTGAGAGTGAACAGTAGGGAGTCTCCACTTTTGCAACTGGACAGGGCAGGTGTAGGTTATCTTCAAAATCCGTGTTGACAGGCGATGAACCTCCTCACGATATGATTGGTAGAGCTTATCCAGGGCCACAGTTGAGTCCAAGGAGTCAGTGCCGTTCGATGTGATGTCATCATCCATGGTGAAAGTCCAATCAATGCTGTCTGGAGAATAACCACAAACAGGTTGAATAACATCAAATGCATCACATTGGCACAAGTAAATATATTGCTTTTTCGCACAGCAGTCCATGTGTGGAGCCACCCAGGCATCCAGGAAAGGATGGTAAACCAGTAGAGGTGGTAGATCCAGGCATTCTCTGTGGATGTCTTTGTCCAAATGCCCAATGGAGTGGACCAGTGCAAACTTGTCAATCAAAGCTATAGTGGGATCAAAACGTGATAAAGAGACAGTAAAAGAAACAAACATGGTATCTGTTATAGAACATTTCTTAGCAGCAAAACAAGGACCCGTATTAGGGTGTCTGGTCACAAACCCCAAATTCCTAGCTGTAGAAAGAGGAATGGTTAATGCTTGTTGCATACACATAGCAATACAGATAGGGGTTTACATCGCAGACAATACCATTTGGAGATACGTCTGCCATGTGTGATATCAGGGATTCTTCCAGATTCTAAATCATGGAAGAGGTTGTTGATGGTAGTGATAATGTATGAGCCATAGGCAGAGCAAAGGATTTCTCTAGCAATGTATTGTTTATCTGCTTCTTTATTGTTCTTTTGTATGAGTGCGTTGATCTTATCTCTTGAATCAGTGAATGCCTTAGCAATGTCGTGCATGTTGTATACAGTGTATAATTCTTCCTGAATAAGGCCATCCACGCCATGCAATAATGGGGGTAGTACATTGTCGACCAAACCAGTGAAGAACTTGGCAGAATGAACTTTGATAGCAGCAATGTCTGCTTTATTCCAGATAGACATAGCTGTACCAAAGAGGCCTGTGCCAGTACCTGTGGCACCTGTGACATCAGAACTGTCAACTTCACATGTCTTACGTTTACGAGTTAGATCATCAAGAGTGGGTTGTCTCCTGAAGCTGCCTCTATGCTCAGTAGAATGGACCCCGGCAATAGGGTCTTGAGTACAAATCTGAAATGCAGCTAGAATATCAAGCAATAATGTACTATAAAATGCTGAAGTGTTAGTATTGAGACACGTAGCAAATTTTTTCATATTCCAGTAAGTAAGATTAAATAAAACAGGTATATGCATAAACTGTGAGTTATTAATCAAAGAACCTTGGAGGGCAGTGGCTGTTAGACCACTACGGGGACCAGGGGTATGCTTTGGACATTCCAAAAGCTGTTTATCAGTAGGTGGTAACACAGAGAGGTGCATGGTTGCAGAAGCCATGTGGTGTATAGCACAAACTTTTCGAGCAGAGTCTTTAGACAAAGAATTGCAGTATGAAGGATCAATTAAGGCAGTTATGTTGTACAAAACAGAATGTCTTAATGCAGTTTGTAACAAGGACAGAGAACCATTTGGGGATAATTTAGCATTGGGCCAACCTTGGAAAGTTCCTTTGGAGAGTTTGGCCACAGGGAGAATTTGTCCTTGCGATGTGGTTTGCCACTCAATTTGAAGGGTAGATTTATCAAGAGCAACAACCGAGGCAGTGAGGTAAGCATCAGAACCTTCCTGGACAGTGATTAGACTATCTGGTATATTGATGGATACTCCCTCTGGAAGAGGTGCTGGAGGATCGAGGTGTTGTAAGAGGTTCGGTACCATGCCTTGGATGCAGGGGAAAATTCCTGAGATGAGGAGATAATGGAACAAGATAGCCATCTTGTCAGTGGATCTGAAAATGAAGATCAAAAATTAGTATGTTAGTACTATTCCACTCGATGGGGTGAGGAAAAGTAGTTAAGCTCCTTTATACAGTTTTAGCTGGTTTGCATGTAACCATTTGTCAGTTAACTTGTTGTTATGCAGGAGTCTAACCTGCTAGACTGCTGGACTGAGCTTGTTGACAATGGGGTATGGGCCTTCCCACTTTTTGGAGAAGGAGTGGGTGGGATGTGCAAATCGGAGAACCATTACCTGATCTCCAACCTGCCAATCCACTTCTTGTGCGTGTTTGTCAAACTGTATTTTGGATTGTTGCTGGGCCTTGCCCGTGCAGTTGGCAGCATACAAGTGTGTGTGTATATGAGGTCTTTTCTGAGTTTTTCAACATACTGATCCACAGACACATGGTCTGCAGTGGGGATGTGCAGGTCAAACAGCAGGTGTTCAGGTAATCTCATCTGTCTACCAATCATCACCTCAAAGGGTGTGAGCTGGGTGGTGGCTGAGTGTGTGGCCCCTAATTGCCATAAGGAGTAACGGCAGCAGGTAATCCCAAGTTTTGGGATTATCCTCAATGAATTTGTTTAATCCGTCTGTTGGATCTCTCTACTTGACCTGAGGATTGGAGGTGGTAGGGTATGTGGAACTTCTGCTGAACTCCAAGGAGTTCAAGTTATTCTTTCATCAACTCACCTGTAAATCTAGTTCCTTTGTCAGAGTCTACATTGAGGGGTAGACCCCATCTGGAGAAGATCTTTTCTACCAGGATTTTGGCAGTAGTCTTTGCCATACATGTCTTAGTGGGGAAAGCTTCGACCCACTTAGAGAAGAGATCAGTTACCACAAGAGCATACTTGGTATTTCTGCTAGTGTTGTTGGTCAGAGGGCCTATAAAATCAATCTGTATGGCATGCCAAGGAAAAGAGTGTCATTGTGGTAAAAGTTTGGCATTTCATTTGGTAGGGATGGGGTTGTTTTGTGCACAAACAAGACAGTTGTGTATGTACTCTTTGGTGACACCAGGCCACCAGGCAGTGGTCTTGAGCCTTTGGAGGGTATTTTACACTCCCTGGTGTCCACCAGTGGGTGTATCATGCACTTGGTGCAAGAATTCAGATCTTAAGTGTCTGGGGACTACCCACAATTTAGTGGTGGAATCATCTAGCTGGAACCAGATGAGCTTGTCATCTGGTGACAAGCGTAACTTACCTTCATGCCTCCGGTAGTGGTTGTGTGTGGGAAGTTTCTCTTCAGTACACTTGTCAAGGAATCTGAACATTTCTTTGAGTTCAGTATTAAAATGCTGGGCTGCTGAGAGGTCCAATGGGGAAAAAGGTTCAGGTTTCTTCCTGAGTGCTGCAATCTGCATGGATGCATTGGCCTCTGGATGGTCCATCATTCAGATGTCCCCCCCTTGGGCCTCTTCTTTAGCAAGGGTATCTGCTGTGTCATTGAAGGCATGGTAGAGGTCATGGAGAGAATGAGCTTTGACTTTATGTACATAGAGTTTGTGTGCAAATTTTTGTGCCATTGCATGTATGTATATTACCAATTCCTTGTACTTCACAGGGCTGCCATCAGAGGAGAGGAAGGAGTTCTTCTGCCAGAAAGGAATAAATTCTGTAAGAGAACAACAAACCCAATTAGAGTCTGTAAAAATGATAGCATATTCGGTCCCATGATGGATAGACTCGAGGGCACAGGCCACCGCTGCCATCTCTGCATATTGTGACAATGCTACACTACATCGCTTAGATATTTTGACAGTGTTCCCATAAGGGTAAATCACTAGAATGCCCATCCCTGCAATTTGTTCTCCCTGATAGTAGGATGCTGAACCATCAGTAAAGACATGACACAAAGAGGTGCTGTCAAGTATTTGTTGCGTGGCAGGGAGGAAAGGACCTGGATCTGGAAGATCAGGTGACTGTAGTGTACAGTCATGGGGTTCTCCCTGGAAAAGGAGTCCATGAGCCAACATAGATGGAATTGTTGTCGGTTGTACTTGTATGTCTCTATCCTGGAGAAGAAGTGTCCAGTGTGTCAGTCTGGTGTTAGAGACTGACCTATCCTTCACTCTGTCTGACTGCAGAAAGGTAGTTGGGGTGTGGTTGGTGTTGATGATCAGTGGTGAGTACCCAATGATATATAGGAAGTGCTTGACAGCCCAATAGGTGGCTAGAAGGTTCCTTTCACAAAAGCCGTACTTCTGTTCCACTGGAGTCAAGCGCTGTGAGGCATATGCAATGGGTCTCAGGGTGCCATGAACCTTCTGGGCCAGCACTGCAGACATGGCAATGTCAGAGGTGGCACATTCCAGATGGAATGGTAGTGCTGCATTGGGGTTGACAAGAGCTGGGGAAGAGGCCAAGGCCTGCTTCAGTGACGTCACAGCTTGGGTGTGTATAGGGCCCCAAGTCCATGGGATGTCCTTTTTGAGCAACTCATACAGAGGAGCATCTTTCTGAGCAAAATCATAAATAAAATCTCTCGAGTAGTTCACCATATCTAGAAACCTTCAAAGAGTTGCCACGCTGGTGAGCAATGGCAAGTCTTGCAATCCCTGTACCTTCCTCCAGGTAGGACTTCGACCTTGGTCAGTTATTTTTAGACCCAGAAAGAGTACTTCTTTCTGACATAGTTGTGCCTTTGCTGGGTTGCATTTCAAGCCTACTCTCTGGATTAGAGTCAGTAGTTCATCCAAGAGATCCAGATGTTGTTCTTGTGTGGCTGTTGCCAGCAACAGGTCATCCACATATTGCAAGAGACATTGGGGAGTAGAGAAACTCTCGAGGGCATCCATCATGTGTAGATGGAACAGGGATGGACTGTTATGGAATCCTTGTGGCAAGCAAGTCCACGTGTACTGTCTTCCTTCAAAGGTGAAGGCAAATTTATATTGACTCTTAACGGCCAATGGTAGTGATCAAAAACCACTGGAAATGTCCAGGGCACTGAACCATTTCAAGTCAGGGGTCAGAAGCTGTAGCACATCGGATGCTGATGCCACAGTTGGAGAACAACTGGGGGTGACCTGATTCAGTTTCCTGTAGTCAATAGTAAGTCTCCAGGCACCTGTGGGTTTTTTCATGCGCCACACTGGGAAGTTGGCAGTGGAAACACAAGTTCTGATTACTCCTTGCTTGAGGAATGACTTAATCGTCCCTCTAAGGGAAGGCAAGTCCTCAGTTGGGAAAGGATATTGCCTTTTCCTCTCATGTGCTGGGCCTGGCACTCCAATGACAGCGTGCATTCTACCACAGTCATGTTTATTGATTGCAAATGCTTCCAAATGTAGTTGCAAAATAGGGAGGAGCTTTGGGAAAACTTCATGAGTCTTGAACACATCTATGACATCATACTCCTTGACATTGCCAGATATTGTTGCCATGATGTGTGAATCAGGAATCAAAATGTTATGATATTGACCCTGAATCTGTATCAGTAGCATGTTGGCTTGGTCCACCACACAGCCGTGTGGTGCGAGAAAGTCAATCCCTATTATACTGGGATGATCATGCAATACCATTAGTTGGAAGGTGTGTGAGGCCTTTAGATGGCCTAACACTACAGGTAGGGGTAGAGAACGGTATGCAGGTAATTTAGTACCATCAACTTCTGACATGTTGGTCCTCCATCCGGTGGACCAAGGGGATGTGTCTGGGTGTTCATCATGTAACACAGATACAGCTGCACCTGTATCTAACAAAACTACTAGTAGGCGGCCCCTGACCTCGACCTCAGTGCAGGGCCTTCCATTTGTATCCAAGACTAGCTTGTTTACAATCTGGACTGGGGCCTGTAATTGTCAGTCTGTACTGCTTGGAGCATGGAGAGGTTGGGCCTGACTCTTGTGAATCACTTCACCATGCTGCACTGATGCTATAGGGAGGATTCTGGGTTCAGGCCTTTATGGGCCTGAGGGCCTGCACCACCAGTGTCCCCATGACCAGTTAGGGTCTGGGTTGCCGGTTGTACCACTGCAAGGGCCTGTGCCGGAACAGCATCCACTACAGAATGCACTTGTCCCAGGAGCTCTCAGAATTTCTGATTCTCTTTGGCTATCTCCCTATATGAAGGGCCTGTTCTTTGCTGTTGTGGTTTACCTTTACCCTTATGCTTTTTATACTTATGTCAATTCCAGTTCCCATCCCACTGTTGTTGCTGTTGCAGTTGTTGTTGATGTGCCTGTTGGGGGTGTTGTTTATCAGCTGGAGGGACTTGTTGGTGTTGGGCATGCCCTTCCACTGTGTAGAGCATCGTGGCCTTAGTAGTAGGCTCCACGGCGGCTACCTGCTTGGAACCGGAGCCCAGATCATGGATGTAGAGTTGATACGTTTTCTCGGTTTTCTAAAGGATGTTGGCAAACCTATTCGTATTGGGGTAGGTGGTTTGCTCTACCTTTTCTCTTACCGCTGGAATCATGTTCCTAAGGAACAGGGTCTTATATTCAATAATATCTTCATCTGCAGCTTCTTGTGCCAAGTGCTTTCCTGCTCGGTAGGCCATCCAAAGTCTCTGGTGGTAAGTCGCTGGACTTTCCTTTGCATTCTGTTTTACAGGGTATGCAAGCATCACTCCCTACTACACCTGGGCTGTGAGCAGAAATGAGCTCAGCTGCAACCTCATCAAAGGTGGCGTTCCCATCCTGGCGGATGGCATCGGGGAGTTTGGCCCACAAACCAGGATTGATGATCTGGCGTAGTATTTAGACCTGATATTCTGCAGCGAGGCTAAGCATCTCGCATTTAGAATGCACTTTTTCCAAGTGACAGCTGAGATTGTCAGACGGGTTCATTCAACTGATGCTGTCAGCTATTTGCTGAACAGAGTAGGCCATTTGTAGGGGATTACTGGGTCGATCAGGCAGAGGTAGATTGTCTTGAGTGCCGTCCAGGGTTGCCCGAACTGCAGCTTCTGCCGCAGTGTGGAAAATACTCCTGAGTGCCAGCTTCTTGCAGAAGCTGCCTAATCTGGGTTTTAATGGCCGTTACTTTCTTGGAAGAGGTACATTGCCCATCGATTTTCAATCATGGTTTCTATCTCATGCCTATCTTCCACATTAATAACGTCTCTATCAGGAAAGCAGTTGGACCAGGCTGGGCCTGCCCCCTCATCATGGGGCCACCATGTTGGCATCTCCCATGATGGGCGTCACAACATCGATGATGTATGACATGGTGAGGGTGTAGCGGGGACCTGCCATGTTGTGGATGGCTGGGTGGGGTCTCTGGGCCATAGTAGGGGTGTGACTGGGCATTGTATTGTGAAATGTAGTCATCTGACAACTCTCCTTCAGATGACGTAGGTAAGGCAGGGGCTACGCCTCCCATTGTCCTAACTTGTCCAGCCAGAACCTCCCGCTGATGGTGCAGTTTCGCCATTTTGGTTCTACATTCAGTATGACTCACACTTGCAAAATCCATATCAATCTCATCTTGCTTTTGCTTTTGCAACATTCTATACGCAGTGCTCAGTTCATGATTGTCCCTAATAGACACTTCTAAATCATTACATACCTGGTTTATCTTGTCCTGCAGCTCACCCATGTCCTTACTCAACTGAGCATTTGCAGCACTTAGCAAATCATTCATTTGCAACGCCTGTCCCTTGTCCTGTCTCAAACTTTCACATTCCTGTTTCAACATACACAGTTCCTGTTCTCCAGCTTGAGCAGAATGATACAATAGTGAATCCTTTTCATTCAGCAGAGTTTGGAGTTCAGACTCCAAATTCTGCTGCAGTCTGATACATTCTGTTTCCTGCAAGCCCATCTGTTGCTTAAGAGATGAAATTTTCAGATCAAGGGTTCGAAACCTCACTTTGGAGGCTTCCAGAGCAGCATAGAGAGCGGCGATCATCAACCCTTTAGCTAGGCACTTATTGACTGATTGTCGTGTCTCCTTGTACTGGGTTGAAATCCCCAGTATAGGGTTTTCAGATTGACTTGCATCCCGCTCAAAGTCAGCCCATCCTCCATGGGAGGTAAGGAAGTTCGAGACATTAGAGTCTCAGTTCTGCACAGATATTTGATACAGTGGCCATTCTGTGGGAGGGAAAGAAAAATCAGACTGTTAGAAAGGTGCCATGCTGTGTATTGATCCACAGCAGGAGCACTTAATACGCAGCCAGGCTACTGTAAAAGTTGTAGACTTACAAATCAAAGCTGTAATGGAGTGAGTCGAGTCGGCATCTGACCACACCCAAAAGGATGACAGCCAGACTTTGTAAGTTACTACAAACTGGTTTGAAATGGGAGAGGTGATACGGGAATGTACACCTACTGTCCCCGTGGGAAAGGGAAAAGTTTCAGCAACAGGTGAAAACTTACAAACACCAAATATCGCCTGCACAAGGTCGCTAATTTGTTAGGAGGTCTAAACCTCACTTTCAGGTTCTTGACAATATTGGGAATGCAAGTAATCACAGACACGTTGCATAAAAGTAATAAACAAGTTTATTACTACTAAAAGAATAAATCACAGTTGCCCTAAGCAGTTGTTACCAGTACAAACCGGGAGCCAGTGCTAAGCGTTCCCTATACCTCGAGGTTTCTCTGTGTCTCTTGGGGTCTCTCCTGAGGTCTCCCCTGAGGTCTAAGTCTAGTGTATTACATTATATACCTATGATAATTACTATGGTTACTGTAAGATAGAAACATTTCTAGTTACAGAGATGAGCCCTATTGGTTAAATTAGAGGTGGCTCCATGGTCTAAGATAACATTATACAATTCCCTGTAGTCATCAGTTTATGAACAAAAGAGTTCTTATAAAGAGTCTTACATAACTCAGCGTAGTAGTAAAAATCACCAAAAGGTAGCAATGCCAACTTACATATCATAATTATTCCAAGGACACAGATGCTTTGCATCTTACAAGTAAGAAATACACAGAAAATACATAGGAGAATATATGTATTAGCAAGCAAAGTGTATTAGCCCTATGTGTTAGTATAACATATACTTAAGTGCTAGCTGTCTATGGTGTACCTCTGAGGGTACCAATTAGAGTGCAGGGACCTCGTGTAACAGAACAGAAGTACAGTCTTTATGAAGGGAACCTCCAGGCCACCTACTGGGCTGTCAAGCTCTTTCTGTATATCATTGGATACTGTCCACTGATCATCAATACGAACCACATCCCAACCACCTTTTTGCTATCAGATAGAGTGAAGAATGGGTCAGTCTCCAATACCAGACTAGCACATTGATGCCTTCTTCTCCAGGATAGAGATATCAAGGTCCACCCAACCAAAATGCCATCCATGCAGGCGCTTGGCCTCCTTTTCCAAGGAGAACCCCATGACTGTACACTGCAGCCACCTGATCTCCCAGATCCAGGTCATTTCCTCCCTGCTACACCACAACTACTTGAGAACACCTCATTGTTTCATGCCTTTACAGATGGTGCTGCTTCCTACTACCAGGAAGAACAGATTGCAGGAATGGGCATATTAGTCAATTTTCTCTTATGGTAACACTGTGAAAATTTCAAAGCATTGCAGTGTGGCATCATCACAGTATGCTGAGATGGCAGCGGTGGCCTGTGCCCTCGAGTTAATCCAGCATGGAACCAAGGATATCATCATTTTTACAGACTTTAACTGGGTTTGTTGTTCCCTTACAGAATTTCTTCCTTTCTGGCAGAAGAACTTCTTTATCTCTTCTGATGGCAGCCCAGTGAAACACAAGGAACTGGTAATATACATTAATTCACTGACACATAAGTTTGCAAATAAACTCTATGTACACAAAGTTAAAGCCCACTCCATACACGATCCCTATCATGCCTTCAATGACACTGCTGACACCCTTGCAAAGGAAGGGGCCTGAGGGGGGGACACCTGGATGATGGACCATCCAGAGGCCATAATGGCCATGCACATTGCTGCAGTCAGGAAGAAACCTGAACCCTTTCCCCACTTGGACCTGTCAGAAGCCCAGCATGCTGACTCTGAACTCAAAAATTTCTTCAGATTCCTTGACAAGGGTACTGAGAAAAATCTACCTACCAACAATCCCTACTGAAGGCATGAAGGTAAGTTACACCTGTCCCCTGATGACAAGCACATCTGGTATCAAGCAGATGACACCCCCACCAAGTTGTGGGTGGTTCCCCATCATCTTAGGCCTTAATTTCTGCACCAAGTGCATGATATCCCCACTGGTGGACACCAGGGAGTAGAGAATACACTCCAGAGGCTTAAGACCACCACTTGGTGGCCTGGTGTCACAAAAGATGTTAAACAGTACATAGACAATTGCCTTTTTTGTGCGCAAAATAACCCTATCCCTACCAAGTGAAATGCCAAACTACTACCACAAAGGCATTCTGGCCCCTTGGCATGCCATACAGGCTGATTTTTATTGGTCCCTTGACCAATACTAGCTGGAACAAAAAATATGCCCTTGTGGTGACTGACCTCTTTTCTAAGTGGGTTGACACTTTCCCCACTAAGACATGTACTGCTAAAACCTCTGCCAAAATCCTGATGGAACAGATTGTCTCCAGGTGGGGCCTACCTCTCAAGGTAGACTCAGACAAAGGAACCAGTTTTACAAATCAGTTGATGAAAGAAGCACTTGAACTCTTTGGAGTTCATCAGAAGTTCCACATACCCCACCACCCACAATCCTCAGGTCAAGTAGAGAGCCAACAGACGGATTAAGAAAATGCTTTCCAAATTCATTGAGGACAATCCCAAAGACCGGGATTCCATACTGATTTTGCTCCTTATGGCTATTAGAGGTACATCCTCAGCCACTACCCAACTAACACCCTTTGAGGTGATGACTGGTAGAAATATAACATTACATGAACACCTGTTGTTTGACCTGCACACCCCCACTGCAGACCATGTGTCTGTAGACCAATATGTGATAAAACTCAGACAAGATCACATATACACTCATTTGTACACTGATAATTGCATGGGCAAGGCCCAGCAAAAGTCCAAAATTCAGTTGGACAAACATGCACAAGAAGTGGATTGGCAAGTTGGGGATCAGGTAATGGTTCTCAGATTTGTGCATCCCACACATTCTTTCTCCAGTAAGTGGGAAGGACCCTATCTCATTGTCAACAAGCTCAGTCCAGCAGTCTATCAGGTTAGGCGCATGCATAACAACAAACTGACTGACAAATGGTTACTCTCAAACCAGTTAAAACTATATAAAGGTGTATATTTACTTTTCCTCACCCCATTAGGTGGAATATTGCTAATTTACTAATGTTTTATTTTCCTTTTCATATCTGACAAGATGGCTATCTTGTTCCATTTTCTCCTCATCTCAGGAGTTATCCCCTGCATTCAAGGCATGGTAAAGCACCTTCTTCCTCACCTTGATCCACCTGCAACTGCCTCAGAGTGAGTCTTCATCAGTATACCGAACAATTTGATTACTGTCCAGGAAGGTTCAGATGCCTTCCTCACTGCCTTGGTTGTTGCTCCTGATAAATCTACCCTACAGATTGAGTGGCAAACTACTTTGCAAGGACAAATTCTCCCTGTGACCAAGCTTTCCAAGGAAACTTTCCATGGTTGGCCCAACGCAAAATTATCCCCAAATGGTCTCTGTCCTTGCTCCAAACTTCTCTTAGACATTCTGGTTTATATAATATTATTGCCTTAATTGATCCCTCATATTATAATTCCTTGTCTAAAGACTCTGCCAGGAAATTTTGTGCTGTATACAAAATGGCTTCAGCTGCCATGTATCTATTTGTGTTGCCCCCTATGGACAAACAGCTTTTGGAATGTCCATAAAACACCCTTGGTCCTCATAGTGGTCTCACAGCCACTGCTTTACCTGGTACACTTATCAATAACTTACCATGTATGCATATACCTGTTTTGTTTAACTTGGCAATGGAATATGAAAGAATTTGGTATGTGTCATACTACTAACACTTCATTGTTCCATAGTACTTTATTACTTGATAGCTTAGCAGCTTTACAAATTTGTACTCAAGACCCAATTGCCAGGGTACATTCCACCGAGCATAGAGGCAATTTCAGGAGAAAACCTAATCCTAATGATCAAAGTCATAAACGTAATAAATGTGAAATTGACAGTTCTGATGACACTGCTGCCACAGGCATTGTTTCAGGTCTTTTTGGTACAGCCATGTCTATTTTGAATAAAGCCGACATTGCTGTCAGCAAATCACATTCACTGAAATTCCAAACTGGTTTGGTAAATGATATTATACCCCCTTTATTGCATGGTGTGGATGGCCTTAGTCAGGAAGAAAGATATACTGTATATAAGATGCACAATATTGCTAAGGCATTTTCAGATTCTAAAGATAAGATCAATGTTCTCATTACACAGAATAACAAAGAAGCAGATAAGCAATACATTGCCCATGAGAAATTATGCTCAGCCTATGGCTTTTACATTATCACTACCATCAATAATCTTTTCCATGATCTTGAATCTGGAAGAATCCTTGATATTATACATGATAGACATATTTCTAAATGGTATTGTCCTCAGTGCAAATCCTCTAGATGTGTTTCCTTGTGTGTTGCCGACTTTAACTATTCCACTTTCTACAGTTAGGAATTTGGGTTTTGTGACCAGGCACCCTAATACTGATCCTTGTTTTACTACTAAGAAATGTTCCTTTAAGAATACTATGTTTGTTTCTTTTACTGTCTCTTTACCATGTCTTGATCCTATTACAGCTTTATTTGATAAGCCTGCATCTGTACACTCCATTGGACACCTTGACGAAGACATCTACAGAGAATGCCTTAACTTACCTCCTCTATTGACTTTCCATCCTCTTCTGGATGCCTGGGTCGCCCCGCACATGGACTGCTGTGTGAAGAAAGGGTGTATTCATTTGTGTCGCTGTGATGTATTTGATGTTATTAAACCTGTGTATGGTTATTTCCCAGACAGTATCAAATGGTCCTTTTCCATGAGACAATGACATAACCATTAATGGCACAGAACACCAGGACTCAACATCAGCTCCAGACAATTCCAAGCTCTACCAGTCTTACCAGGAGGTGGTCCACCGCCTATCAACACGGATTTCCAAACAAACTTATACTTGCCAAGTACAGTTGCAAAAATGGAGACTGCCTACCATTAAAATGCAATATAATTCAGATGGAGAGTATTGTGTAGTTACAAATTTTAGGCGTTACACTTATGGTCTTCAAACATGTTCTATAAATAGTCCAAATTTTTGTTCTGTGCCCCATCAGAAGTCAGTTATTGGGCACACAGTTATTACACCCATCCCTATCATGGATACGGACATTATTGATGGTAACCCCCATTATCTACTTACACTTTCCAAGTATTTACCTTACTTTAATGTACACATTGACCCCCTCACCTTGACATTAAAATCACTTTTAGAGAGAAAAGACACCCACCTCATCCACATCAGCAATAATATTTCTAAAGCTAATGAAGTTGTACTTGCACTTATTAATGATGGTGATATGAATAGTGCACTTACTAACACCTGGTTAGAGATTACCTTTAAAGGTTTTGTTATTATACAAGCATTTTTGATATTTTTTCTGATTATTATGCTTTGCTGCCTACGGCGCACATTACGCCAACACCGTGAGCAGCTGGAGTTCCTTTACAAGGCTTGTGTCGGGTCTGTAAATGACCCCTGCTCCCTATCCACTTCCTTACTTTTGCTATGTAGCCCTCTTTTGAGGCAACAAGGGAGGGATGTTACATGAGGCCCTGCACCCTTAATGGTACCCCTAGAAGCACACCTTAGACAGCTAGTATTTATGCATATGTTATACTAACATATAAGGCCAAGGGCATCTACCGTATAAGAGTAGATGTCAGGATATGTATGCATATTATTGTTATACACTTTACTTTCTAGTATACACATGTATTTCTTGCTTACAGGATGTTAGGACACATGTTTCCTTGTAATGATTATGATATATGAGTCGGTGTTGCCATCTTCTGATGATTTGTATTATTACATGGCTATGCACAAACTGTACTTCGTCTTTACAAAGTGATGACTGCTACAAAATTGTATAAAGTTATCATGGACTGAGGAGCCACCTCTGATTTAGCCAGTAGGACTCATCTCTATAACTAGAAATGTTTCTGTCTTACAGTAACCATGGTAATTATCGTAGGTATATAATGTAAGACATTATGTCTTCTACCTGGGAGACCACAAGAGACATGAAGAATCTTTGAGATATAGGGAACACTTAGCATTGGCTCCCAGTTCGTACTGGTAAGAACTGCTTAGGGCAACTGTGATTATCCTTTTGGTAGTAACAAATAAGCTTTATTACTCTTATGCAATGTGTCCGTGATTCCTTGCATGCCCATTATTGCCAAGAATCTGAGAGTGAGGTTTAGACCTCCTGACACTGCCATAACTGAAACATGGTTCAATCAGTACCAAAACTGGGATCTAGTGATCCCTGGGTACAAACTGTACCATAGCAAAAAGGAAAAAGGGAAGGGGGGAGGGGTAGCCATCTATGTTAAGGAGGGGATTTTGTGCAACAGGAAGGAAGGGGAGGGGGCAAGGCTGAAGCCTTATGGATTCATTTACAGAACTCAAAGGGTAGGAAGGTGAGATTGGGGGTGGTGTATAGGCCTCCCTTCCAAAGCATGGAGATGGACAGGGAACTGGGGAAACAAATTAGGAGGCTTAGAGGTAAGGGCAACACAGTGGGGGTTGGGAACATCAATCTGCCAGGGGTGGATTGGAACACTCCAGCCACCTACAATGCCAGAGAGCAGGTCTTCCTGGGGGCCTTCCAGGATGGTTTCCTCACACAGAAAGTGACAGAGCCAAGCAGGGAGGGGAACATTTTAGACCTGCTACTTATGGGTGGTGAACTAGTTCAAGACATAGAGGTGAAGGACCCCTTAGCAGGAAGTGACCACCGCATGGTGTGGTTCTCCCTCAGTCTGAGTAGGGAGATTGCCTATATAAAAACAAGAGTTGTGGATTTTAAGAGGGTTGACTTTGGCAGGATGGGAATCATTTTAAAAGGGCACATAGACAGCATCAGCCCAGACATGGATGCAGAGCAGAAATGGAAAATCATACAGAGGGGTCTGACAGAGGCCAATAGTTCTTGCACAAAGTGCCAAAGCAAAAAGGCCAGGAACAAGAAACCAAGCTTGTTGAATGGAGAAGTAGTGGAAAGGGTGAGGGAAAAGACAGCAGCCTTTAGAAAGTATAAGACATCCTATCAAGATGAGGACAGGGATGAATACATGAAGAATTCCAAAGAGGTAAGCTGATTAGTGAGGGCAGTCAAGGCTTCAAAAGAAATAAGGCTGGTACAGAGGGTCAGGAAAGTGGAAAAAGATTTCTTCAGGTATATTGGAGAGGAGAAAGTGCACGGATCAGCTTTTAAGGATTTGGAAGGAGGGGGTGGGCAGAGCAGGGGGTAGAGCAGGTGGAAGTACTAAGCAGTACTCTGCTCAGTGTTTACCAGGAAGGGATGGGTCCATACCTCAGGGGGAGGGTGGGAGGGGTCAAGGGACAGGAGGTAATGGATATGGAGATCCCAGTCAAAATGGTGTTGGAGGACCTAAGGTCCCTAAAACTGCATAAGGCACCTGGACCAGACAGAGCGCATCCTAGGGTACTCAAGGAGTTTGCATGAGTCCTGGAGGGGACCACTGGCAGATTTGTTTAACACTTCACTAAGTACTGGTAGTGTGCCCAGGGATTGGAGAATGGCACATGTGGTGCCAATCCATAAGAGTGGGCCCAGAGATGAACCTGGGAACTGCAGACCAGTGAACCTTTCAGCCATTGTGGGAAAGCTAATGGAGACTACCCTTAAGGAAAGGCTGGTGAGTTTCCTGGAAGAGAATGGTCTACAGGATGACAGGCAACATGGGCTTGTGTCTGGCAGATCATGTCAGACCAACCTTGTTGACTTTTTTGACTGGGTGACATGGTCACTGGATGGGGCCATGTAGTGGATGTCCTTTACCTGGACTTCAGCAAGGCCTTGACTCTGTTCTTCCCAGAACGCCATAGATAGTTAAATAGCCTGGAAGGTGGAGAAACTGGGTGGATCAAGAGCTGGTTGCAGGGCAGAGAGCAGAGGGTGGAAGTTGGGGGAGAGGTCTCGGTACCCAGGGCTGTAACCAGTGGGGTCACGCAAAGGTTGGTGCTAGGACCAGTACTATTTAACATATTCACTGCAGACATATCAATTGGGATAAAGAGCAAGATCAAACACTTTGCAGATGACACTAAGATCTGGGCTGAGCTGGATAGTGAGGAAGGGGGTAAGGTACTGCAAGAGGATTTGGTGACACTTAAGCTCTTGTCAGCTACATGGCAGCTGGGGTTCAATGCTAAAAAATACAAGGTATTTCACTTGGGAGCAAAAAACCCAGAGAACAGGTACTGGTTGGGGGGAGTGCAGTTAACCAATTCTGTTGAGGAGAATGATCAGGGGTGCTGGTGACAGATGACATGAAACACTAGGCACAGTGCAAGAAGGCAGTTGCAAAGGTGAACAGAATGCTGGGAAGCATCACCAGGGGAATCACCTCCAGGAGGGAGGAAGTCAATATGCCCCTGTACAGGTCCCTTAATGGACTGCACTTGAAATACTGTGTACAGTTTTGGAGCCCTATTTTTAAAGACATCTGTTACATGAGGTCCCTGCACCCTAATTAGTACCCTCAGAGGTACACCGTAGACAGCTGGCACTTAGGTATATGTTATACTAACATATAGGGCTGAGGGCATCTACCGTACAAGAATAGATGTCAGGAGATGAATGCATATTGTTGTAATACACTTTGCTTGCTAATACATATATTCTTCTATGTATTTTCTGTGTATTTCTTACTTGTAAGATGCCAAGGCATCTGTGTCCATGGAGCAATTATGATATGTAAGTCAGCATTGCCACCTTTTCGTGATTTGTACTACTACACTGAGTTATGCAAGACCCTGTATAAGAACTCTTTTGTTCATAAACTGATGACTATACAAAATTGTACAACGTTATCTTGGACCATGGAGCCACCTCAAATTTAGCCAATAGGGCTCATCTCTGTAACTAGAAATGTTTCTATCTTACAGTAACCATAGTAATTATCATAGGTATATAATGTAATACACTAGTCTTGTACCTCGGAGATCCCAGGAGCCACAGAGAAACTTCAAGGTATAGGGAACGCTTAGCACTGGCTGCCGGTTTGTATTTGTAAGAAATGCTTAGGGCAACTGTGATTTATCCTTTTGGTAGTAATAAACTTGTTTATTACTCTTATGCAATGTGTCTGTGATTACTTGCATTCCCAATATTGCCAAAAACCTGAAAGTGAGGTTTAGACCTCCTAATAAATTGGCGACCGTGGTGCAGGCGATATTGGTGTTTGAAGCCACTTGTTAGAACTTTTTCCTTTCCATGGGGACAGTAGGCGTACATTACCGTATCACCTCTCCCGTTTTAAACCAGATTGTAGTCACTTACAAAGTCTGGCTGTCATCCTTTCGGGTGTGGTCAATGCCGACTCAACTCACTCCATTACAGCTTTGATTTGTAAGTCTACAACTTTTAAAGTAGCCCGGCTGTTTATCAAGTGCTCCTGCTGTGGATCGATACACAGCATGGTGCCTTTTTCACAGTTCAATTTTTTTGTTCCCTCCCACAGAATGGCCACCGTATCAAATATCTGCGCAAAACTGAGACTCGATGTCTCGAATTTCCTTACCTCCCATGGAGGATGGTCTGACTTTGCACGGGATGCAAGTCAATCCAAAAACTCTATACTGGGAATTTCAACACAGAACATGGAGATGAGACAATCAGCCAGTATGCGCCAAGCTACAGGTTTGATGGTCGCAACTCTGTATCTGCTCTGGAAGCCTCCAAAGCGAGGTTTCGAACCCTTGATCTGCAAATTTCATCTCTTAAGCAACAGATGGGTTTGCAGGAAACAGAATGTGTTAGACTACAGCAGAACTTGGAGTCTGAACTCCAAACTCTGCGAAATGAAAAGGATTCACTTTTGCATCATTCAGCTGGAGAACAGGAACTGTGTATGTTGAAGCAGGAGTATGAAAGTTTGAGACAGGATAAGGGACAGGTGTTACAAATGAATGATTTGCTGAGTGCTGCAAATGCTCAGTTGAGTGAGGAGATGGGTGAGTTTCAGGACCAGATAAACCAGGTACATAATGACTTAGAAGTGTCTATTAGGGACAATCGTGAACTGAGCGCTCCGTATCAAGTGTTGCAAATGCAAAAGCAAGATGAGGTTGATATGGATGTTGCAAGTGTGAGTCATACTGAATGTCAAACCAAGATGGCAAAACTGCACCATCAGTGGGAGGTTCTGACGGGAAATGTTAAGGCAATGGGAGGCATAGCCCCTGCTTTACATATGTCATCTGAAGGGGAGTAGTCAGATGATGACATCTCTCAATACAACGCCCAGTCACACCCCTACTATGGCCCAGAGACCCCACTCCACCATCCACAACATGGTGGGTCCCCTCTACACCCTCCCCATGTCATACATCATCGACGTCATGACGCCCATCATGGGAGATGCCAACATGGTGGCCCCCATGATGGGGGGGAACAGGTCCAGACCTGGTCCCGACGGCACCACCGATAGCCATTATTAATGTGGAAGATAGGCATGAGATAGAAACCATGATTGAAACTGCGATAGGCAATGTACCTCTTCCTGAGAGAAGTAAACAGGCTATTAAAACCCAGATTAGGCAGCTTCTGCAGGAGGCTGGCTCTCAGGAGGGTATTGTCTGCACTGCAGACGAGGCTGCAGCTCGGGCCGCCCTGGACGGTGCTTGAGACAATCTACCTCTGCCTGATCAACCCAGTAATCCCCCACAAATGGCCTGCTCTGTTCAGCAAATAGCTGACAGTATCAGTCAGATGAATCCATCCGATAACTTCAGTTGTCACTTGGAAAAGGTGCATTCTAAATGTGAGATGCTTAGCCTCGCTGCAGAATACCAGGTCCAAATACTATGCCAAACTATTGCTCCTAGTTTGTGGGCCAAACTCCCTGATGTCATCCGCCAGGATGGGAATGCTACCTTTGATGAGGTTGCAGCTGAGCTCATTTCTGGTCACAGCCCAGGTGTAGTAGGAGTGATGCTTGCATACCCTGTAAAACAGAATGCAAAGGAAAGTCCAGCGACTTACCACCAGAGATTTTGGATGGCCTACCGAGCAGGAAAACACCTGGCACAAGAAGCTGCAGATGTAGATCTTATTGAATATGAGACCCTGTTCTTTAGGAACATGATTCCGGCAGTATGAGAAAAGATAGAGCCAACCACCTACCCCAATACAGATAGGTTTGCCGACATCCTTTGGAAAACTGAGAGAGTTTACCAACTCTATATCCGTGATCTGGGCTCCGGTTCCAAGAAGGTAGCCACCGTGGAGCCTACTCCAGAGGCCACGACGCACTACACTGTGGAAGGGCAGGCCCAACACCAACAGGTCCCTCCAGCTGATAACCAACACTACCAACAGGCCCATCAACAACAATTGCAACAGCAACAGTAGTGGGGCAGGAACCAGAATTGGCATAAGTATAAAAAGCATAAGGGTAAAGGTAAACCACAACAGCAAAGAACAGGCCCTTCATATAGGGAGATAGCCAAAGAGAATCAGAAATTCCCAGAGCTCCTGGGACAAGTGCACTCTGTAGCAGATGCTTTTCCCACACAGGCCCTTGTGGAGGTACAACCGGTGACCCAGACCCCAACGGGTCATGAGGACACTGGTGGTGCAGGCCCTCAGGCTCATACAGGCCTGAACCCAGAAGCTCCTCCCTATATAGCATCAGTGCAGCATGGTGAAGTGATTCCACAAGAGTCAGGCACAACTTCTCCATGCTCCCAGCATTATAGATTGACAATTACAGGCCCCAGTCCGGAATGTAAACAAGCTAGTCTTGGATACAAACGGAAGGCCCTGCACTGAGGCCAAGGTCGGGGCCGCCTACTAGTAGTCTTGCTAGATACAGGTGCAGCTGTATCTGTGCTACATGATGAACACCCAGATACTTCCCCTTGGTCCACTGGATGGAGGACCAACATGTCAGGAGTTGATGGTACTAGGCTAGCTGCATACGGTTCTCTACCCCTACCATAGAGCTAGGCCATCTAAAGGCTTCACATACCTTCCAACTAATGGTATTGCATGACCATCCTAGTATCATAGGGATTGACTTCCTTGCGCCACATGGCTGTGGTGGTGGACCTAGCTAACATGTTACTGATACAGATTCAGGGTCAATAACATACCATTTTGATTCCTGATTCATACGTCGTGGAAACTATCTCTGCCAATGACAATAAGTATGACATCATAGATTTGTTCAAGACTCATGAACTTTTCCCACAGCTTCTCCCCATTTTGCAATGACATTTGGAGGCGCTTGCAATTAACAAACATGACTGTGGAAGAATGCACACTGTCATCGAGGTGCCAGGCCCAGCACATGAGAGGCAAAGGCAATATCCTTTCCCAACTGAGGCCTTGCCTTCCCTTAGAGAAACAATCAAGTCACTCCTCAAGCAAGGAGTAATCAGAACTTGTGTTTCCACTGCCAACTCCCCAGTGTGGCTCATGAAAAAACCACAGGCTCCTGGAGACTTACTATTGACTACAGGAAATTGAATCAGGTCACCCCCAGTTGTTCTCCAACTGTGGCATCAGCACCTGATGTGCTATGACTTTTGACCCCTGACCTGAAATGGTTCAGTGCCCTGGACATTTCCAATGGTTTTTGGTCATTACCATTGGCCCTAAAGAGTCAATATAAGTTTGCCTTCACCTTTGAAGGAAGACAGTACACGTGGACTTGCATGCCACAAGGATTCCATAATAGTCCGTCCCTGTTCCATCTGCACATGATGGATGCCCTCAAAAGTTTCTCTACTCCCCAATGTCTCTTGCAGTATGTGGATGATCTGTTGCTGGCAACAGCCGCACAGGTAAAACATTTGGATCTCTTGGACGAACTACTGACTCTCATCCAGAGAGCAGGCTTGAAATATAATCCAGCAAAAGCACAACTATGTCAGAAAAAAGTACTCTTTCTAGGTCTGAAAATAACTGACCAAGGTCGAAGCCCTACCTGGAGGAAGGTACAGGGATTGCATGACTTGCCATTGCCCACCAGCGTGGCAACTCTTCAAAGGTTTCTAGATATGGTGAATTATTCGAGAGATTTTATTTGTGATTTTGCTCAGAAAGCTGCTCCTCTGTATGAGCTACTCAAGAAGGATGTCCCATGGACTTGGGACTCTATACACACCCAGGCTGTGACATCACTGAAGCAGGCCTTGGCCTCCACCCCAGCTCTGGTTAACCCCAATACAGCTCTACCACTCTATCTGGAATGTGCCACCTCTGACATTGCCATGTCAGCAGTGCTGGCCCAGAAGGTTCATGGCACCCTGAGACCCATTGCATATGCATCACAGCTCTTGACCCCAGTGGAACAGAAGTATGGCCTTTGTGAAAGGAACCTTCTGACCAACTACTGGGCTGTCAAGCACTTCCTGTATATCATTGGGTACTCTCCACTGATCATCAAAACCAATCACACCCCAACTACCTTTCTGCTCTCAGACAGAGTGAAGGATGGATCAGTCTCTAACACCAGACTGACACACTGGTCACTTCTTCTCCAGGATAGAGACATACAGGTACAACTGACAAAAATTCCATCTATGTTGGCTCATGGACTCCTTTTCCAGGGAGAACCATGTGACTGTACACTGCAGTCAACTAATCTTCCAGATCCAGGTCCTTTCCTCCTTGCCACACTACAAATACTTGATAACACTTCTTTGTGTCTCATTTTACTGATGGTTCAGCATCCTACTATCAAGGAGAACAAATTGCAGGGATGGGCATTCTAGCAATTTACCCTTATGGGAACACTGTTAAAATATCCAAGCGCTGTAGTGTAGCATCATCACAATATGCAGAGATGGCAGCGGTGGCCTGTGCCCTCGAGTTCATTCAGCATGGGACCGAGGATACTATCATTTTTAAGGATTCTAACTGGGTTTGTTGTTCTCTTACAGAATTTCTTCCTTTCTGGCAGAAGAACTCCTTCCTCTCCTCTGATGGTAGCTCAGTGAAGTACAAGGAATTGGTAATATACATACATTCACTGGCACAGAAATTTGCACACAAACTCTATGTGCATAAAGTCAAAGGTAATTGTCTCCATGACCCCTACCATGCCTTCAATGACACAGCAGACACCCTTTCTAAGGAATGGGCCTGAGGGGGGGACACCTGGATGATGGACCATCCAGAGGCCAATGCAGCCATACATATTGCAGCACTCAGGAAAAAATCTGAACCTTTCTCCCCCTGGATCTTTCAACATCCCAACATATTGATACTGAACTCAAAGAAGTGTTCAGATTCCTTGACAAGAACACTGAAGAGAAACTTCCCACGCACAACCCCTAACGGAGGCATGAAGGTAAGTTACACTTGTCACCAGATGACAAGCTTATCTGGTACCAACCAGATGATTCCACCACCAAGTTTTGGGTAGTCCCCAGACACCTGAGATCCAAATTATTGCTCCAAGTGCATGGTACACCCACTGGTGGACACCAGGGAGTGGAAAATACCCTCCAAAGGCTCAAGACCACTGCCTGGTGGCCTGGTGTCACCAAAGATGTCAAACAGTACATAGACAATTGTCTTGTTTGTGCACAAAACAACCCCATCCCTACCAAATGAAATGCCAAACTCTTACCATAATGACACTCTTTTCCTTGGCATGCCATACAGATTGATTTTATTGGCCCTCTGACCAACACCAGCAGAAATAATAAATACGCTCTTGTGGTAACTGACCTCTTGTCTAAGTGGGTTGAAGCTTTCCCCACTAAGACATGTACTGCAAAGACTACTGCCAAAATCCTGGTGGAACAGATTTTCTCCAGGTGGGACCTACCTCTCAAGGTAGACTCTGATAAAGGAACCAGTTTTACAGGTGAGTTGATGAAAGAATCCCTTGAACTTCTTGCAGTTCAACAGAAGTTCCACATACCTTACCACCCCCAATCCTCAGGTCAAGTAGAAAAAGCCAAATGACGGATAAAGCAAATGCTTTCCAAATTTATTGAGGACAATACCAAAACCTGGGATTCCCTACTGCCGTTAATCCTTATGGCAATTAGGGGTACACCCCAGCCACCACCCAGCTCACACCCTTTGAGGTGATGACTGGCAGACAGATGAGACTACCTGAACGCCTGTTGTTTGACCTGAACACCCCCACTGCAGACCGTGTGTCTGTAGACCAATATGTGGAAAAACTCAGAAAAGACCTCATAAACACACACTTGTATGCTGCTAACTACATGGGCAAGGCCCAGCACCAATACAAAATACAGTTTGACAAACACGCACAAGAAGTGGATTGGCAGGTTGGAGATCAGGTAATGGTACTCTGATTTGCACATCCCACCCATTCCTTCTCCAACAAATGGGAAGGCCCCTACCCCATTGTCAACAAGCTCAGTCCAGCAGTCTATCAGGTTAGACTCCTACATAACAATAAGTTGACTGACAAATGGTTACATGCAAACCAGTTAAAACTGTATAAAGGAGCTTAACTACTTTTCCTCACCCCATTGGGCAGAATAGTACTAACATACTAATCTTTGATCTTCCTTTTCAGATACACTGACCAGATGGCTATCTTGTTCCATTATCTCCTCATCTCAGGAGTTATCCCCTGCATCCAAGGCACAGTACCGAACCTCCTACGACACCTCGATCCTCCAGCACCTCCTCCAGAGTTAGTATCCATCAATATACCATATAGTCTGATCACTGTCCAGGAAGGTTCCGATGCTTACCTCACTGCCCCGGTTGTTGCTCCTGATAAATCTACCCTAAAAATTGAGTGGCAAACCACAACGCAAGGACAAATTCTTCCTGTGGCCAATCTCTCCAAAGGAACTTTCCAGGGTTGGCCCAAATGCTAAATTATCCCCAAATGGTTCTCTGTCCTTGTTACAAACAGCTTTAAGACATTCTGGTTTGTACAACATTACTGCCTTAACTGATCCTTAATACTGTAATTCTTTGTCTAGAGATTCTGCTCCGAAATTTTGTGCTATACACCACATGGCTTCTGCAGCCATGTACCTCTCTGTGTTACCACCTACTGATAAACAGCTTTTGGAATGTCCAAAGCATACCCCTGGTCCCCGTAGTGGTCTAACAGCCACTGCCCTCCCAGGTTCATTGATTAATAACTTACAGTTTATGCATATACCTGTTTTGTTTAATCTTACTTACTGGAATATGAATGAATTTGGTATGTGTCACAATACTAACACATCAGCATTTTATAATTCATTATTGCTTGATAGTTTAGCTGCATTTCAGATTTGTACTCAAGACCCTATTGCCGGGGTCTATTCGACTGAACATAGAGGTAGCTTCAGGAGAAAACCCACTCCTGATGATCTAACTCGTAAATGAAAGACACGTGAAGTTGACAGTTCTGGTGTTACAGGTGCAACAGGTACTGTCACAGGCCTTTTGGGTACAGCTATGTCTATTTGGAATAAAGCAGACATTGCTGCTATCAAAGCTCATTCTGCCAAGTTCTCCACTGGTTTGGTTAACAATATACTACCCCCATTATTGCATGGTGTGGATGGCCTTAGTCAGGAGGAAAGATACACTTTATACAACATGCACAACATTGCTAAGGCATTCACTGATTCAAGGGATAAGATCAACGCACTCATACAACAAAACAATAACGAAGCAGATAAAAAATACATTGCTAGAGAAATCCTTTGCTCTGCTTATGGCTTTTACATCATCACTACCATCAACAATTTCTTCCATGATCTAGAATCTGGAAGAATCCCTGATATCATACATGACAGATGCATTTCCAAATGGTATTGTCCACAGTGTAAAACCCCTGGCTGTATTGCTATGTGTATGCAACAAGTTTTAACCATTCCTCTTTCTACAGCTAGGAATTTGGGGTTTGTGACCAGACACCCTAATACTGTTCCTTGTTTTGCTGCTAAGAAATGTTCCATAACAGATACCATGTTTGTTTCTTTTACTGTCTCTCTACCACGTTTTGATCCCACTACAGCTTTGTTCGACAAGCTTGCACTGGTCCACTCAAGTGGGCATTTGGATGAAGACTTCTACAGAGAAAGCCTGAATTTACCACCTCTACTGGTTTTCCATCTTTTCCTGGACACCCGGGTGGCTCCGCACATGGACTGCTGTGCGAAGAAGCAATACATTTAAGTGTGCCGATGTGAGGTATTTGATGTTATTCAACCTGTTTGTGGTTATTCTCCAGATAGCATTGATTGGACTTTCACCATGGATGATGACATCACCAAGAATGGCACTGACTCCTTGGACTCATCTCTGGCTCCGGATAAGCTCTACCAATCATATCGTGAGGAGGTTCATCGCCTGTCAACACGGATTTCGAAGGCGGCCTACACCTGCCCTGTCCAGTTGCAAAAGTGGAGACTCCCTACTGTTCGCTGTCAGTACAATTCTGATGGGGAGTATTGTGTGGTTACAAATTTTAAAAGCTATCCTTATGGATCTGTTACATGTGTTATTGATTACCCCAATTTCTGTTTTGTCCCCCACCAGAAGACTGTCATTGGACATACCGTCTTAACCCCCGTCCCCCTCCTCGATGCAGACATCATTGATAGTAACCCCGATTATCTACTCACACTGTCTGAATACTTACAATATTTTAATGTACACATAGACCCACTGCCACTAACATTAAAATCACTTTTAGACAGGAAAGACACACACCTCATCCACATCAGCAATAATATGACCAAGGCCAATGAAGCTATCCTCTCATTGATTAATGATGGTGACATGAATGACACATTGACTAATACCTGGTTAGAGATTACTTTTAAAGGTTTTGTTATTATACAAGCACTTTTAATCTTTATTTTGATTATTGTGCTTTGCTGCCTACGGCGCACACTGCACCAACACTGTGAGCAGCTCGAGTTCCTTTACAAAGCTCATGCGTCGGGTTTGTAAACTACCATTGCTCTCTGGCCTTTCTCTAGATTTGCCTGTGTTGCTCTTGGATGCAACAAGGAGGGGAATGTTACATGATGTCCCTGCACCCTAATTGGTACCCTCAGAGGTACACCGTAGACAGCTAGCACTTAGGTATATGTTATACTAACATATAGGGCTGAGGGCATCTACTGTACAAGAGTAGATGTCAGGAGATAAATGCATATTGTTGTACTACACTTTGCTTGCTAATACATATATTCTTCTATGTATTTTCTGTTTATGTCTTACTTGTAAGATGCCAAGGCATCTGTGTCCTTGGAGTAATTATGATATGTAAGTCGGCATTGCCACCTTTTGGTGATTTGTACTACTACACTGAATTATGTAAGGCTCTGTATAAGAACTCTTTTGTTCATAAACTGATGACTACACAAGACTGTATAATGTTATTTTGGACCATGGAGCCACCTCTAATTTAGCCAATAGGGCTCATCTCTGTAACTAGAAATGTTTCTATCTTACAGTAACCATAGTAATTATCATAGGTATATAATGTAGTACACTAGTCTTGTACCTCAGAGATCCAGGAGACACAGAGAAACTTTGAGGTATAGGAAACACTTGGTTCGTATTGGTAAGAACTGTTTAGGGCAACTGTGATTTATCCTTTTGGTAGTAATAAACTTGTTTATTACTCTTATGCAACATGTCTGTGATTACTTGCATTCCCAATATTCCCAAGAACCTGAAAATGAGATTTAGACCTCCTAACACATCAAACTACTGGAAGGGGTCCAACGTAAGTTGACAAAGAAGATCCGGGGATGGGGGACAATACAAATGAGGAGAGATTGAGGGAACTCAACATGTATACCCTTGAGGACAGATGGGAGAGACGAGATATGATTGAGACATTCAAGTACCAAAGGGCATAAACAGAGTTCATTCTAAGGGTTTAAGTTAAAAGGGAGGAGGAACACCAGGGGACACAGTCTGAAACTGGAAGGAGGAAGGGTCAGGAGGGATATGAGATTGCAATATGTAACAAAGAGGGTGGTGGCAGGTTGGAATGCACTGCCAGAAGAAGAGATATCATGGGTACAGTAGGCAGCTTTGAGAGAAGGTGGGATAGGGCTAAAGGGAGGGTCAAAATTGTGGGGAAGATGGGGAGATAAGTCAGAGGTGGGAAGCACTACATCAGAAGACTGTGCGGGGGGGGGAGCTGCAGTTTAATAAACAGCATGCTGCACACTCCAGCAGACCACACAGACCAAAGGGCCTGTATCTGCTGGCAATTTTGTATGTTCATATGTTCATACATACAGAGAGCCAGAAAGATGGAAAGCAGTAGATGTTATCTCCCTAGTCTGGAAGAGTGCAAAGTCAAACCAGATAAGTACAAACCTTTGTAACATACCTCAATGCTTGGCAAAGTGCTTGAATCAGTCATAAAATACGTGGTACTGTATGTCAAGCACATGGATGAAAATGGACTGCTCTCAAAGCATGTATTCATGAAATATAGAGCCTGCTAAATCAAACTGATTGCCTTCTTTGGTGGTGGTGGGGGGAAGGGGAGGTTGGGTAAGGAAAGAACTGGATAGGGTCCAGGGGATAGGTGTAGTCTATCTGGATTTCAGCAAGGCTTCTGACACTGTACTGCATGAAAAATTCTAATCCAATTCAGGGATATGCATGGGGGGTGGGGTAAGCAGAAGGTCAAGGACAATGATTTGTCCCTCTGTAGGGCCTTGGTACAACCTCTCCTGGAGTATTGTGCCCTGTTTTAGTTACTATAGTATGGAGAGAACACTGAAAAGAGTGAGAGTGTCCACCACAGGGCCACCAAGCTGATTAGTGGTTTCGGAGGCAAGAGCTATGAAAATAGGTTGGACATACTCAAATTATTTAGTCTAGAAAAGAGATGACTTAAAAGGGACATGCTCCCTGTTTTCTGAATGCTACAGGGGGATTACAGAGTACAGTATGCACAGATGTTCAGCTGGTGAGTGCAATCAAAGCTGGTACTGTTTGGGCTTTCAAAACAGAACTCTACAGATTGCTTAGGGAGAATGCTGTTGAGGGCTGCACAGCATGAGTGGGGTAGCAGTCCAGCTGTTTAGCCTGGATGTTTGTCCATGCTCATACTGGTTAGCATTGTCCCTCCTGTAAGCCAACAGGGGCAAACACAATGGACCCTAAGTTCCTTTTGTCATCACAAGATTATGTTACTACTGTATGTTACATTTTCTTTGAAAATATGGAGAGGATTAACAAAGAAATCTGCCACATATGTAATTTATTTTAATAGATACATGATGTAAATGTTCACAGATGTTTACAGACAAAAAAAAAAGATGTGCGGTCTATCAAAACTGCCTGCTTCTTACATGGGCCCTTATAGTCAAGCACAATCATACCTCATAACCTCTTGTATCAAATCACTTCCCCCAGCACTTATAGAAACATGGCAAATACCTGCAGAAAATTACCCTCAGTCCATTTAGTCTGTCCTGTTTGACACTATACTACCCCAGGACCTAATGTCTTCTTACGGTTCTTGTCTCACCTCCCCCTTGCTCTTGCCCTACTGCTTTCTTTCTGGGAAACTATTAAGCCTTTTACTCAGTCCCAGACATGCTTGAAACCAATTAATGGTTCTCGCACCCACCCCCTCTGCTTGTAGACTTCCTTGGCTGAACCACTCTTTCTGTAGAATAAAGCTTTCTCACATTCCACCTGTATCTCCCTCTACCAACTTCCATTCATGTCCCTGTCTTCTTGATTCCCAAGTCCTGCTAAATATTTCTTGCAATCTACCTTATTCATTCCTTTCAGAAACTTGGTCTTCATCATATCGCCCCCTTCCTGCTGGTCTCCAGTGAGTACATGTTTAGGGCTTTAAGCTAATCCTCAGAGGATCTGCCTTGCTGGTCCTTAATCATTTTGTCTACCCTACACTGCACTGGCTATACCCTGTCTTTGTCTTTTCTTAGGTGGAGACTCCAGAACCACACACAGTATTCTAGATGCAGCTTCAACAGTACTCTAGAGAGACAGTATTATCTTTTTCCTCCAGCTGTCGAACCCTCTCCCTATATTGTACACCCCAACATCCCGGTGCCTTGCTGTAGACCTTGTTACAATTGCTAGATTATTTAAGGAAGTTTCTTATAATGACTCACATGTCATTTCCTCAGTAGTAGTGTCCATCATAATGTCCCCCCATCCAATATTCCATCCTGAGGTTCTTGTTCCCTATATGCATCACTTTGCACATTTTGGCATTATATTTCAACTACCAAACTTTGGACCACCTCTCTTATCTTTGCAGGTCCATCTGCAGCTCCTTAACCCCTTCCTCAATGTCTACTCTGTTACAGAGCTTAGTGCTCTCTGTCAAGATACACGTCTTGCCTTGCATTCCTTCTCCCATATCACTGATGAACATATTGAAAAAGATCACCTCAGGACTAACCGTGTGACACTCATTCATGACCTCCCTCTCCCATGCCTTGACTCCATTTATTTATTTGGTAACTGGGTTGGTGCAGTGATCCAAAGACCTTTTTCAGGCATGGCCCTGGCCAGAAACTGGCACATACAACATACAAATACAGTGTGAGAGCTGTGTGTATCATGCAGAGAACATAACAGTGGATGTCAAGCTAATAGTGAAAATATAAGGTAAACAGTACCAGGTACATCAGCAATTGAGCAAACAAGGTATATAATCTTTAGGTAAACAGGGTAAGGCTGCTTCATCATTCAACAAAAGGAATAACGATAGTATTCAGGGCGGGGGAGGAGAGCAGAACACTAGAGGGGTGGGGGCAAGGGTGAGCTGCAAGGGAGGTGAAGCCATCCTAGTGGCCTGTGGGCAGATGCAGGTTGTGGTGGACAGAAAGTACATTCTTTACAGGGAATTTAGATTTAGAGGTGGGTCGGGGGAATGTAGGGAGGAGGGAAGGTTGTACCATAGTGAGAGTCCGGCTGCAGAGAAGGCTCTTAGGCCCATTCTTGTTGTTATGTTAGGGCATTCTAGTTGAAGGAATGAAGACCGACATAGATTGCGGCAGTAGGATCTAGGCCAGATAAGAAGGGATAGTGGAGAGTTGGAGGGATTGTGCAATGTATCAGCAATGGTCTGGGCTGGAAGGTAGGAGCGCCGTGCTTGTGGATGGAGCCAGTTAAGAGACTGATAAAGAGTGAAGTTGTGAGTGAGGAGCAGGGCCACAACCCTCTGTTGTCTCCCTCAGCCAACATCCAACCCATCTAATTAGATTATTTTCTGTTCTAAGATCTTCTGAATTCTTTCAGCAACCTTCTGTGTGGCACAGAGTCAAATGCCTTGATGAAGTAGAGGTAGAGCAAATTCACTGCTTGTCCTTTATCCACTGTCCTAGTTACCTAGACCAAGAACATTATTAGGTTGGCCTGACAAGACCTCCCTGCCATGAACCCATGCTGCTTACTATCCTGTAGTCCATTTTTCTTCAGTTTGTCCACTATGTCCTATTTGACTAGTGTCTCCATTAGTTTGCCTGCTACAGAAGAAAGACTATCAGGTCTATAGTTCCCTGGTTGCTCTTTGTCTCTTCCTTGTGGAGTTTAACTATGTCCAATAACCTCCAGTCTTTTGGAACTACCCCTGACCAACGTTATGAGCTGGTTCAAAAGCTACCTGACTAACCAAACACAGTTTGTGAAGTACAAATCCACCCTCTCTGACAAGGTCATGACTAACATTGGACTACCCCAGGGGTCCATACTTGGCCCTCTGCTTTTTTCTATCTTTATAACCAACATCACTTCAAACCTTATGAACACCAGCTCCTTGTCGTATGCAGATGACATAGTGCTGTACTCTAGCACCAAATGCATCAAGGTTATAAACCTGAAGCTCTCCCACAATTTCCAACTACTCCAGCAGTGGCTGGTTAGACACAAACTTGTCCTAAATGAAACAAAGACCCACACTATGCTCTTCAGATCTAATTTTAAACTTAAACACTCCCAGCACAAGTTTAAAGTCTCCACGATCAGTGGCACCTCAGTAGAAGTTGCTAACTCTTTCAAGTACCTGGGGGTCACACTGGATCCATTACTAAACTATGATCTTCATATTCAGAGGACCTGCAAATCTGTAAACTCTAAACTTGGAGCTGCCTTTCGAACCAGCTATGCCCTCACCCCATCTGCCAGGCTTGCTGTAGCCCGTGGAATACTACTGCCATCACTTAACTATGGGGCAGCTACCTATATTTTTGCAAACAAATCAAGTCTTCACAAATGGGATGTTACCTATAATAATATACGTCACTATGCATCCTCCTTTCACCTGCTGAAACTCCCCTGTCTCCTCTACTCTGACCTTGGTTGACTTCCTCCTCAGGCATCAAGGCTTTATTCTTTCAGCTCCCTCAGTGACAATATAATTAGGACCCAGATGCCTAAACCCCTAGTGGTACTCTTCCAAAGTCAGGCCTCCTGCTATGACCTTCGCTTTGCTGACAATGCCTCTGTCTGTATCCCTAAACATGCTACCACAATGTGCTCTAGTGCTTTTGCCTGTCAGACCTCCACAGTACTGGAACTCCCTCCCTCTAACCATTCATCAAGCCTCTTCACACTCCTGCTTTAAGAAAGCACTGCACCACCAGCTCATATCTTCCAGTATCTGCTCCTGTTTCAAACCTCCATAGACACAAGGTTCTTTCTGACTCCCCTCGCCTCCCGGTTAATCCTGACCACATTCCTCCCTCAGCACTTTCTCTCAATCCGACAGGGTTACTCCCTCACCTGGCTGTATTTGTACTTCCTAATCTCATTCCCTTCGCCCCCTTTTTGCCCCGCCACTCCAACCTGCTGCTTCTTACTTCCCTTACTTTCTTCTTTCTCTCATACCTGTTCTGGGCATCGAAAGATCACTTTCTTCATTCCTTACTCTCTAATCTACCTAATCATTGTCTCCTAAAGTGACACTGCATTTTTTCTTTTGTAATTTATTCTCCTCCTAATGTTAGTATAAGCCCCAATTTTTCGTGAAATTGTCTGTACTGCTTACACTTAACTGTGATACTGTATTACCTATGTACGCTGCCTGCTTGTATGTACCCATCACTTTGACTATTTCTAGAATGTACTGTTACTGTTGTTTTCCAGAAGTTTGTTTTGTATTTTCCTGGGTCTTGCCTGAAAATAGTTATTCCTGCGGCTAGCACAACTACCCGGTCAACAAAAACTAAATAAAAAAAATTAATAAATTGAACTGCTCTGCCAGGGGTTCTGCCAGTTCCAGTGCCAATTCCCTTAGCTTCATTGGATGCACCCATCTAGCCCTGGAACCTTTTCTGTTGTCAGGGCTGCTAACCCTTTTCTGACTCTTTCTCCCATAAATACCACTTTCTTTATTTATGGGATCCCTCTTGCAGCAGACTTTATGCTACTTTCAGGCACGGAGTCACAATCATCCACTGTGAATATGGTGCAAAAGTAGTAATTACGAATGACTGCCTTCTGCTCTTCCTCCCCTATTACTATGAGCCCCTCAGTCAGCCCAATAATCTTCACTCTCTTCTTCCATTTTTCCCTAAAGCATCTAAAGAATTGTGTCCTCCCAACCCCCCACCATAAAGCACAGTTCAGTATATACTCCTCACCACAATGCCCAGTTCTGTATATGCTTTTTAATCACTGACTTCCTTCTTGGACCTCCTTATCCTTAACTTGTAGTCACTCCATTCCTTGAATCCTTTTCTCTTTGTATCTAATGTGGGCTCCTTTTTAGCCTTCCCTGACCTGTTTGAAAACGAGAGTGGTCTCCAGTACCTGTTACTCTTGGTAACCATTTTCTGGCATGACTTAGTTGCCTCTAGAGTGGCCACTTTAATTACTTCCCTCCTCCACCCCACCCTCCATTTTTGTCTGGTCTCCATAACTTATTCTTGACTAGTCCCCTCAGTTGGTCAAAGTCTGCTCTTCTGAAATCCAGAACCAGAGCCTTTGAAGAGGGTAAACTGCTACCCTGGGCCAGTTCAAACCATGTGGTGTTAATGATCATGGTCATCGGACAGCAGTGGCCCCCTAAATCCTCACCCCAACTATCATTTCCGAGTTGGTAAGCACCACATCAAGACTAGCAGTTTTTCTTGTGGGTTCTCTGATCAGCTGCACCAGCAGGCAGTCCAGCAACATATTTACCAGGGCCTGACTCCTGATGATCTTAGCTGACAGAATATACCAATCTATGCCGGCCCGGTGGCACTGAGGGTTGAGGCACTGGATGCCACACCTCGCGTCACATCGGCGACCCGGGTTCGTGAACAGACTCGGGTCAGCGGGGGTCGGCGGGGAGAGGGAGGATTGAACATCTCAACAGATGCTCTCCTCCTGGGTGGGACACCAGGGGTGCAATATGCACCTGACACCCTAAGAGAACCGGTGGGAACATGGGCTCTCGAGGGGCACTGGCAGCTCCGTTCATGGAGTCGGGGAAGGGGGATGCTGTTGGGTGCTTGAGAGAGATGTGCATCAGCACGTTGTCTCTCTGGATGTATGTCCTTGCGCCGGTGTCCCAGGGGGCGGGGTTGAGGGGAGCACAGAAAACAGATAAGCCCCTCGGTGGTCCTAGATGATGACGGCTCCACCCAAGACCACCAATTCTGGGACAGACCCCGCTGTGCAGATAGGAGGGGGGAGAGAAGCACTCTAGGGGCAGATCCTGGAGCAGTGGCACAAAGGGTATGAGCAGTCCAAAGGAGTGGACACCATGGTAGGGAAGGTGGATAAATAAGAGAGTTAAAAAAAAAAATGAATATCCTAATCTATATCTCATGGATTTAAATTTGCTGTTCTTTTGACACTTTAGTCACTCCCCATTCCTTCTCACCAATCCCATATGTCTAACTTGTCACTGCCTTGTCATTTTCCAGCTCCTCTGGTAAGCGACTCCATTTCTCTACCACCCTCTCCATGATGAAATATTTCCTCAAATCCTTCCTTACCGCCCCCCTAAGCAAGTATTTGTACCCTTTAGTGATCAATCCCTAACTAAGCTTCAACAGATATTGACTATAAACCTTGTTTATACCCTTCAGCTACTTTAAAAAAATTAATAATGTGCACCCCTTTTCTTCTGGCTTCCAGTAAGTACATATTGATGCCAGTTAATATTTCCTCATAAGTCTTCCCCCACTGGCCATAAATCATTTTAGACACTCTTTTTAGAACTGAATCTGGTGATCAAATATGTCACACAGTATTCCAAGTGTGGCTGCACCATTGAACTGCACAGGGTTACTATCACTTCTTTCCTTTTGAGGTTGTCACTAACTGTAACTCCTAATCCTACTTCTACAAGGTCTATAACACATAACACCTCCATCCACTATTCATTTTCTCATATACTATTACCAAGTGCATAATCTTACACTTTTCAGTTGGATTTCAGTTGCCAAATCTTGGGCCATCTTTCCAATCTCCTCAGGTCTCTTATCAGTTTTCTTCCATCCTCCCAACCATCCATGCTTCCACATATTTATGAGGCTGGAGTCTGTGGTATGAAGGAGTAATGGGTGATACTCACCAAACCCCCTCTGAGTGGTACATATACCTCACATATCCAAGTGTCCCTCGTACAATCAGATTTCTTGTTTCAACTCCACTGCTGCATCTCTTTTACTCCCTACACATACCTTTGCAGTCAAGAGTCTGCTCTGTTGCTTTCTGACTCCTTCACCTCTTGTTTTCTGGCTTCCTCTCACAGCTTATGTTGCCTTTTCTTGCTGATTCACCTCCAGTTCATTATTCTCTGCTTCCATGGTCCCTTCACCATCTTCTGTGAGGCAATTCGCCATATGTCATCCTCCTTTCTTCCCCTCTTGGCTTTCTGTGGTTCCAGTCTTCCTGCACTGCCCCTTCATGTTTTGGAGTGTTCTGTTCCTGCATTTGGTAACTCCAGTCTTCCCCATTCCTTTTTGTTTTTCCTATTCCTCTGAAGCTTTACTTGCCATCTATAACATTACCCTGGGATTTACCTGTTGTTCTGGCTGTACTGTAGCACCAATGTTTTTTGGTCTTTCATACCTATTGCTACTTTGCTGCTTCTGTTACACTCAACACCCCACTCACTACAACTACAACCAGCTGCAGTTACATCTACTAACATGTTTTCATGCCTTCATCAGCAGCTCCATGTGAGATTGGTTGGCATGAGTCCATCATTATCAGTGGTTCCATCAGACTTATACTTTCTCCTTTCAACAAGGCTTAACATGCCTTCCATTCAGCTGTCAGGCAATACCATCAGCTCATACTGATACCACATTTGCTCCATTGGCTATCAGGCTTTGCCACTGACCTCCAACTTACATACTGCATACTCCATACCTGAACTAGGAAGTATTCCAGCCATGACCATGTTCCCTGTCTTCCAGGTCTACCTGATCAGTAACAACAAACTGGAAATGGCCTGCGCTCGGCAGTGCACGAACTGGGGTGCAGTACTGAAGAGAGCAACCCCTGCAACTTGACAAACAGGAAGAGGTGAACTCACCCCCAATAACTGGATACAAGTAGCAGACACTTCAGTGTTTTAAATGCAAAAGGTTTATTGCATCCAGGCATAATGAAAAATAGGTCAAAATCCAGACAACAGAGCAAAACCAATCACAAGGCACCCGTTTTTCTCAAAGTTCTGCAACTGAAAGTTCATCAGTTATTTTTTTCCCACATGGCATACTTAATGGTAGTCTAAATACAGCAAGCAATACAGGTAAATCTGAGCCAATTTTTCACTTATGAAAGCTAGGAGAGGCTATAACTGAGAATACTGTGATCATCCACAGTAGCTCAACTGCAAGACAGGGAATCAGCAAACCATGTAAAGCAAGCTCCAAGTGCATCTAAGGAAAAATAAAGTAGAAATTATTAAAGAGCTACTGACGTCGAAGACAAAACTTTGAAAAATGCAATAATTAGGCACAATTCCGCTTGCATTCCATATATATTTTACATATTTCTCTTTCCCATTATTTATTACTGAGTAAATTTGTATGAATACATGATGGTCATCCCTTATAGTTCCCTTAGAATGTATCTGTTTATGTAGCTTACTCCCTACTTCAAGTCCTAATCCTGTGTTGTGGCATCACAACCTGTTGCCATGGGAGTAACAGTGATGTCACACACAGTGCATTATGTGCTCAGGTAGGGAGAAGGCAACAGGAATAGATGAACTCTTCAGCAGCAAAGATCCTATTTTCATGCAAATTACTTCAGTAATAAATAATGGGGAGGAGGAATACACAATTAATGTGAACTACAAGCTTAACTGTTTCTAAATATTATTTTGTTAAATTTCTCCTGAAGGTATCAGCTGCTCTTTAATGAAATTGTGACTGTTACTGCATATAGAGAACTACAGTATGCACTACTATATACATCAGCAATGAGCAAAATGTAGCACTACAATGCTATATCCATGTAATACTATGGATAGGGTACGAATGAGGGGACAAGAAAACCCAGCCTCTGTTCCTATGCATAATCTATGGCTTGGCTAGCAGTGATATCAAAGAAATGGCATCGTATCCCATTCCTCATTAATTCCCTTAGGTTTGAGGGAGGACAAGTTTAGTACTCTGAATGTTTCTTGCTGCAATAACCTTGTCAGCCTGTCTCCTTTTTTCCCTCCTGTTTGAACACTCTCAAATCCTTTAAAGCTGAGTAGCTTTCTATTTCACCATGAGATTTCTTGAAGTGGAACTCCACTGGACTCTCAGTGTTCTCAATACATATACTTTGAATGTGCTCTTGTATACATTCACACAGTGCCCTAATTGTATGCTTAATATAAAGTTTATTACATGGATGCCATAAGATATAAATAAAAAATGATGCTACAGTTGATAAATTGTTTTATATCAACTTTCCTAGTGTCATGGCTTTGTTGAAATGTTTCACCCTGGACACACAACTTCAGACACTGCAGTGCCAGCATCAGTACATATCCTTTGGTGGTACAGGTAACCAGTTCCAGTATTCTGGTGCCATTCCATGGCTAGTAATCTGACTGTGGACCAGCTTATCCCTAAGACTCTGTGCCTTCTTGAAATAGATGCTGTTGCTGTCACCTTGTGGTTGCTTTTATACTTGTATCTAGATTTTGACCTTTTTTCATTGTTACTGGATACAATAAACCTCATGTATTTAAACCACTGGAGTATCTGCTACTTCTGTCTAGCTGCTGATAGTGAGTGCACATTTTCTTGTCTAGTCTACTTGCTCTGTAGGTTGATGGTATCACTCTGCTCCCTTGAGGTCCACATCTCAAGGATGGGTATATCAGCTCAGGCAGGGTCTTTCTGCCCTTCCGGTGAGAATGTCCTGCACTACAACAAAACTTTAGCTATGCAGATTGACTCAGTGGCTTCCTGTGGGGTAGCAGATACATTTTCAGCTACCAGACAGTGGAGCCTCTAAGCATTTTGGGGATCCTTTAGCTGTGGAGATCATGTCAGCAACACCTCTGAAAGATATTCTCCCTATTTCTGTCTATGGTCCACCTGGTCTCCTCCTCTTTCTATTCCCATCATCGGCCCCTCAAATGTGAAGTTTCTACATTGTGATATAGCTCTGTCCCTCAAGGTCTCAGCTCTAATGTGTCACACAGCCTTGCCTGTCAGATGCCATCTTCCTATCCAGTCAGGTCTACTCTCTATCTAGAGGCCAGCAGTTTGCTTGACATTGTAACCTGAATGCCATATATCAGCAAGCTACTACCCTGCCTTGCAGTCTCAAGCAAGGCTGAGGGGCCTGGGCCCTGGTTCTGATGGAAAAGGGGGGAAGGGTTCTTTCCCAAAAGTAAAGTAAATGGAATGGTTCTTCCACCCAGAGTTAAATTACAGTGGGCCAGCAGGTTTAGCAGTGCAACCCCCTGGAATGCAGTACCTACCCACCTCCCCTTACAGTCGCCCCACACATGGATTACCATAAACCAAATCCATATTTTAATACATTTGCTATTATTGACTTAAGCTAATAATATGCTTACTAATAATATGCTCAAAAGGTTATCCAATAATTTATTTACATGAGGTAGGGTTAGGAAGAGGGAACACGGAGGTTAAATAACATTCAGCATTAACAATGGTTAGCATTTTGCAACACCATCAATCCCTATATCTGAAAACCACAGAAATATTCTCAGTGCCTGCCTCCCACCAGCATGTATATCAAAATAGGCTTAGCCACTTGATCTAACATGTTACCCCCCAAATGGTACCACTTTAACCTATAAGAGTCCTATCTGTGTACCCAGGGTCTAGTTGCAGGCCTGATGCAGTGCAACTGGTCAGCCGGCATTGGTGCACTTTATTAACATATTAAATTCAAACCCTTTGGCTTGTGGCATTAGCTGATCTTTGAAACTTGACAACAATTGGTGACAACTATGTACAGTTCCCCAGGTGTAGGGCAAGCCTTGAATTAATCGCGTTCTGCAGACCATGAAGCTCATGACATTCTGAAAGTGGATCTGGGCTGTTTGGAATCACCTTTGACACTTGACAAGCTGATATAAGCAGCAGGCACATTGCAGCCTGGGGTTCCCTGCAGCAGACTCATGTAGCTTTAGCAAGCCAAAACCTCTCAGCTTCTCTGGCAGCAGGTTACTTTATTTTTGATGTTATCACAAGACTGGAAAGACCAGTGCTGTGGACCAGGGCCAACATGCCTCAATTCCCATGTCCAGGCATCTAAATTGTCAGGGGGAGATGCATAGGTAATGCCTAGCAGTGAAACCACCTAACTGATTTCAAAGACTGACTTGGGATGGCAGTCACTCTTTTTCAGATATTCAGGACACTTTGGCTGAAAATGGCTTCAGTCAAACTGCCAGTGAACAGCAGTGGCTCTTTCTTGACTGGAACATAGTCCCTGGGTTTCCTACCGAAGGTTAATGGGAAACAGTCTCTCAGACTCAAACATTTCAGGTTCAGACATGAGGCAGAAGATGGGGGAAATCTCCTCACTTTACTGACTCAGCTTGAACAGAAGAGCTAATCTTCTCACTTCGCTTGACAGAAGACAGGGGACATCTTCTCACTTTACTTTCCATCTACTAGAAACATCAGGCAGGCTTTCCTTGGCTGTTTGGCCAAGCAGACACCCAAGTAGACCTCCAAACCTCTCTCAGACATCAAAGGTGAGTTTCCTTTCCCTAGGGAAACTCCAAAATGATGACCTTAACAGAGGTCAGCAATGACATCTTCATTCTGGCAACAACTCAATCCAGCCATTGGAAGGCAACGCAGAGCAATGCAGAGCACCTCCTGGGCTGATGGCAGTACAAGCCCCAGGGCAGATCTCCTTCTTCACTTGACTATCACAGAAAGGCTTCCTGGACCATTGGAACTTCTCAGACAGTTTTCTCACCTCTGGACAACAAATCACACTTTAATTCTAAACCAACTCTGCTCAGGCATTAGAAAGCAATGCAGGGCACCTCCTGGGCTGATGGCTGTGCAAGCCCCCAGGCAGGCCTCCTTCACATTCTTTCTGGAGCAACATCATGGATCCCCCCCCCCCACTTAGAAGGGGCTCTGCTGACCTGAACTCCACCCAGACTGCCTTCAGGCTTTCAGAGAATCAGGGCACCATCCCATTGGTCAGAATAGGCTGAACATCAGAAAATCAATAATCATTAGACTCACTCGACGACTGATTGGCTGGATGTTCTGGCCCCAAAATATTGTCCTTGCCTCTTCCGAGAAATCACTTCATTAGGTCCTCCAGGACTCTGGGCTTTCTGATTATCCTATCTCCAGGTCATATTTGGCAAGTATCGAGGCTGGTTATGCAGTTTATATAAAGTTCCAACATTTACACTACATTGCCAGGAAACTGTATTTAATTACCATTCATTTCCCCCAGCAATTAATAGTAGCCCCCTTGCCTGGCTGCTGGTGGCAGACTGTGGCCAAACAGGGGCTCCTCCTTTTGGTCACTACCTCCATAGTGCTGTCCCCCCCAGCAGCCAGGACAGCCAGCAGATGTTCCCATTCATTTCAGCAACCTCAGCTGCCCTTAAGTAACTGCTGCACATTTTAATAGTAGCACTTAATAGCACTCCTTAACATTTTATTTTCCCTAACAAGTGCCTCCATACCCCCTTCACCATTATTTATGTCCACAGATGCTGGAGCACACAGAGAGAGAGACTGCTCAGGAGCCACCAGAGCAGCTTTTAGCATTAAAGCGCTGTAGAGCTAGTTAACATCCGAGTTGACCACAGCCAGTTCACACATTCAAGCAGGCAGCTTAAACGGGTGCACACAATGCAGCGTGTTACCCGCCATACCGTCGATCTGCTGGTTTATTTTTATAGACAGCTCCTCTAGTCCCCCTACCAAGATTTTGAACACTGGGAGCAGGCAGGAGCATTCAGGGGCCCTATACAAGACCTGGACTGGTGGGAACAAATGGACAGGAGGCAGAGTAATGCCGGGGGCAAATCAGGTAAGCCCCAAGTGTGGGGGTTTACACCCCCCAGTGCCTTACATACTTGGCGTCCATGACAAATCCATACCAGGCCCAAGCACCAAAAACATTACCCACAGGTCAAAACATTTTCTATCTGACTAGACAAATGATTCCTAGCTAGCACTTGCAGTCTGTAATCCCTAATCTAGACAGGTGCAAGTATCTACACAATAACAAAGCAATTACAATAGCATTACCAAGTTTCCCATAGGCATGAGTACTTGCAGAGTGATGCAATGGCGCTTTTACTTCTTCCTTGGCATCCAGATGTGCAAGCCCTGGCTCACTGACCAGCGATGAATCAGTCATGGGCAAAGTGAGTGCCAGAACTTCTTCTGATACTTTGGCTATGTTCCGCAGGCTTTGCATGGTCACCATCTACTTTGTGAGCAAGGGACTCCATGCTGGGCATGAATGGGTACAGGAGATCCCAGTGGTGCCTCAATGTTGTAATCTGAGTGCTGTATACCAGCGGGCTACTACCCCTGCCTTGCGGGCTCAAGCAAGGTTGAAGGGACTGGGCTCTGATTCTCCTTGAAAAGGGGTTTCTTTCCCAAATGTAAAGAAAATGGAAGGGTGCCTCCACCCAGACTCAGAGTTAAATTACAGTGGGCCAGTTGGTTTAGCAGTACAACCCCCTGGGATGCTGTACCTACCCACCTCTCCTTGCAGTCACCCCATGCATGGATTACAATAAATCAAATCCATATTTCAGTACATTTGCAATTATTGACATAAGCTAATAATATGCTAACTAATAATATGCTCACAAGGCCTTTGTAAAAAGGTTATCCAACAATTTATGTACAGTACATGGGGTAGGGTTAGGAAGAGGAAAAATGGAGGTTAAATAACATTCAGCATTAGCAACAGGTAACATTTTGCAACACCATCAATCCCTTTATCTGAAAATCACAGAAATATTCTCAGTGCTTGCCCCCCACCAGCATGTATATCAAAACAGGCTTTAGCCCACTTGATCTAACATATTACCCTGCAGCAGGTATCAGTTTAACCCATAAGTGTCCTATCTGGGTATCCAGGGTCTAGTTGCAGGTCTGATGAGGTGCAGCTGGTTGGCCAGCATTGGTGCACTTTATTAACGTACTAAATTCATACCCTTTGGCTTGTGGCAATAGCTGATTATTGAAACTTGACAACAATCGGTGGCAACTATGTACAGTTCCCCACGTGCAGGTCAAGCATTGAATTAATGATGTTGTGCAGATCATACAGCTCATGACATTCAGAAAGTGGATCTGGACTGGCTGCAATCATTTTGGACACTTGACCAACTGATATGAGCAGCAGACACATTGCAGCCTGGGGCTCCCTGCAACAGGCTCTTGCAGTTTTAGCAGGCTGGACATCTCTCAGCTTCCCTGGTAGCTGGTTACTTTCTTTTCCATGTCATTACAAGGCTGGAATGACCAGTGCTGTGGATCAGGGGTAACATGCCTCAACCCCCATGTCCAGGCATCTAAACCATCAGGGGGAGATGCATAGGTAATGCCTAGCAGTGACACCACCTAACTGATTCCCCAAACTGACCTTGGATAGCAGTCACTCTCTTTCAGGTATTCAAGACATTTTGGCTGTAAATGGCTTCAGCCACATTGCCTGTGAACAGCAGTGGCTATTTCTTGACTGAAACACAGTCCATGGGTTTCCCACCGAAGGTTAGTGGGAAACAGTCTCTCAGACTCAAACATTTCAGGTTCAAAGATGAGGCAGAAAATAGGGGACATCTTCTCACTTTATTGACTCAGCTTGAACTGAAGAGCTAATACAATCACCACTTGGCCAAAGACAGGGGATATCTTCTCACTTTACTTTCCATCTACTGGAAACATCAGGCAGGCTTCCCTTGGCAGTTTGGCCATTCAGACACCCAAGCAGACCTCCAAACTTCTCTCAGACATCAAAGGCAAGGTTACTTTCCCTCAGGAAACTCCCAGATGATGACTGTAACCTTGGTAAGCAATGACATTTTTATTTTGGCAACAACCACTTCCAGCCATTGGAAGGCAACACAGAGCACCTCCTGGGCTGGTGGCTGTGCAGGCTCCATGGGCAGATCTACTTCTTCACTCGATGATCACAGAGAGGCCTCCTCTTCCTTTGGAACCTCTCAGACAACTTTCTTGCCTCTGGTTAACCAATCACACTTTAATTGTGAAGCAGCTCCCTCCAGGTGTTGGAAGGCAACAAAGGCACCTCCTGGGCTGGTGGATGTGCAAGCCGCTAGGAAGGCCTTCTTCACCCTCTCTCTGGAGGAACGTCATGGAGCCCCCCTCCTTCCCTCAAGAGGGGGATCTGCTGAACTGAACTCCACCCAGACTATTCTCAGGCTGTCAGGGGATCAGGGTGACATCCCATTGGTCAGAATGTGCTGTCAATCAGAACGTTAATATTCATTAGACTTACTCTACACCTGATTGGCTGGATGTTCTGGCACCAAAATATTGTCCTTGCCTCTTCGCAGAAATCACTTCATTAGGTCCTCCAGGGCTCTGGGCTTTCTTTCTTTCTTTTCTTTTTAACTTTCTTTTTATCCCCTTCCCTGTTCTGCACCCAGTCCCTCTCTTGGAACCCCCCAAGCACTTCACGCCACCCAAGGACCAGGTGGTCTGTTCCTAAGGTGCGCCGCTCCATTCTTACCTCTAGAGCCCCTGATAACCTCGGCGCAGGGTGGGGGAGGACCCCAATCTCCCCAAAATCACGATCCTGGAGTGTGGACAGTGAAATCTGCCCCCAGTTCCTCCTGCAGTCATAGTGTCATCGGATTGTCACCTGGAGTGGGCGCAGAGAATTTTTTCCTTGTTCTGTGGTCCGGCCACTCCTACATCAGTGTGCAAGGAGGACCAATGAGACAGATGCACGCTGAGACGCACATCCGCTCCTCTCCTCAGCCAACATCAGCCCCTCCCTGATTGCCTTGCTTCCCTGTCCACACCAGCACCACCTGAGGTCACCCAGGTGGTGGTGGTATAGTGGCGGGGAAAGCTACCAACCCCACCCCAGAGAAGGAAAGCAAGTCTTTGGGCACTCAATCATTCTCCCCATGGCTGACCCCCGGTGGCCCAAATCCATTCCCTATCCCGGGTCACCAGTGTGGCGTGAGGTGTGGCGTGGCTCTGGGCTTTCTGATTGTCTGATCTCCAGGTCAAAATTGGCAAGTGTCACATTTGGTTATACAGTTTATCTACAGTGCCAACTTTTATACTACATTGCCAGGAAATTGTATTTATTTACCATTCATTTCACCCAGCAATTGATAGTAACCCCCTTGCCCTACTGCCTGGTGGCAGATTGGGGTGAAACAGGGGCTCTCCCTTTTGGCTGCTACCTCCATGGTGCTGTCCCCCCAGAAGCCAGCAAACACTCCCTTTTATTTCAGCAGACTTGTCTGCCCTTAAATAACAGGCACCCATTTTAATAGTAGGGCTTAATAGTGCTCCTTAACATTTTATTTTTATTTTCCCCCACAAGTGCCTCCAACCCCCCTTTACCAATATTTATGCCCACAGGGACCAGAACATACAGACAGACACCACAGGAGGTGCCAAAGCAGCTCTTAACATTAAAACACTGTAGCACTAGCTAACATTTGAGATGGCTGCAGCCAGCTCAGACATTCAAGCAGGCAGCTTGAGCAGGCACACTCAGTGCAGTGTGGCACCCGCAGTACTGCTGAGCTGGTGGTTTACTTTTATAGCCAGCTCCTCTGGTCCCCCTACCCAGGTTTTGCACACTGTAGGCCAACAGGAACATTCAGGGGCCCCATACAGGACCAGGATTGGCCAGAACAGATGGACTACAGTCAGAGCAATGCCCAGAGGCAATTCAGGTAAGCCCCATCTGGGGGGGGTTACATCAGCATTCACTAATCTCCTCATCTTGCAATTGTAGAGTAGGCCTCTTAGCTGTATAGATTGGCTTACAGCACATTCGTAGCATTCCCCCATTGGAGGAACAGAGTAAGAAACATTCCTCCAAATATTTTCCTCTGGGATGGGTGTCTAAATTGCAGCAGCTAAGCCATCACTAATACTGCCCCTAGCTTGGAGGAATGGTGACCTAGCCCTTAGATCCCCAGAGGTTTTCTCCAAAAAGGTACTTTTGTTCTTCTTCTCTGTGTTGAATGTCTTAATAGTTAGTTTTTGCAGGAGTTGGAGCTGGATGGTTGTTCTCCTCCTTCATGTCAGTTTTTCTCAGTCTGATTATGCATCTCCTCTCCTTTGTAAGAATATGTTCATTTGTCATTGTTTTTCTTTTTTACCTTCTTCCCCAAAGTATGTTTTATCTTGGACCTCATCCTCATGACCCTTTGAGGATGTGGAACCCTTCCATTATTGTTCTAGTGTATTAGTACTCAGACTCTGTCAAAGTGAGCTTCCCTCAAGTCATGAAAACAATCGTTGAGCCTCCTCCAAATATTGAAATATTCTTGTGCCTCCCCATAGAAAAATAGTCTAATTTGCACAATACATCAGGAATAAAGTGAAACTCCCTTGAGCACTTGGCTCTCATATTATACATACAAACATATGAAGAAGCCAGCAGAAGAAGGCCATTTGGTCTATCTAGTCTGCTCCTATTGCAAGGTTCACAGTTTGAGCTAACTTGGTACCCTGCACCTGGCCACACTCAATATCTGCAGCCTTCAGAGTAAATTCACCCCCCTCTAGGGCTGGATTGCCCAGTACTCACCTGATATCTTAGTGCTTTCTGAGACCTGACTCTCAAAAAAAATACCTAACAGGGCAGTCTCCCTCAGTGACTACAACCTTTATCGAGCTGACATAATTAATAAGCGGGGAGGAAGCTGTGTCAACTACGTTAGATCTTCCCATCGCTCCCTCGAGTTCCCCATCCCACCATCCACACATGGTGCCCAGACCTTAGCAGTCAAGCTTAGCCTTGGCAACCCAGGCAAAAACCTTTACGTTGTGGTGGTGTACATTCCCCCTTGCAACCAAAAGCTTGCTTCGACTCAGTCCTGGACAGTATCACCCACCTCCCACCTAATAGCGAAGTCATTTTTATGGGAGATTTCAATGTAAATTGGTTATCAACTGCATCATCCCCATACAAAAATTCAACCCTAGTGTGTGACCTCACCCAGGTCATCCAGTCTCCTACCAGATTGAACTCAAGGACTGTGATTTCTACCCTAATAGACCTAATCCTTACCAACAAGCCTAATAAACTCTCCCAAATCAAAGTGCTCCCAGACTCAGTAAGCGATCACTCACCATTGACCTGCATGCGGTCCACCAAAATTCTTCCTACCCCCCCCAAAGTCTCTGTCCAAAGACGACTAAAAAAAGGTTCCCTGACATGACTCAAGTCACATCTTGTCTCCTGTGACTGGTCCCCTATACACACTGCCCAGTCAGTTGACGTTGCCCTTACCTACTTCATTTCCTTATTCAACTCAGCCTGTGACTTATTTGCACCCTTCTCCAAACAAATTGTAAAGCACAGAAACACTCCCTGGATCACCCAAACACTACTAGACTAAATGCACCAGAGGGATAATCTATGGTATAAGGCCCTTGACTCCCAACTTTCGCAGAACAGACAATGGTATAGGGAAGCTAGAAACAGATGTACCTGGGCTACCCGGCAAGCCAAAGCTGCATGTTATAAACAAACTCTCACCGACTCCCGGGGCTCTGGAAAAAATTTCTGGAGCAATATTAAGGAGCTCTGTGGGAAAACTGTATCCCCTGCCCCAGTCCAGCTTCTTGTTAACGGTACCTCCACCCAGGACCCAAAACTTATTGCTGATGCACTTAATACCTCCTTCTCCGACCTCATTCACATCCTCCCACCCAACTTCCTTGATCCTATCACCGACTGCCCCTCTGACATTTCTGACTCTGCCATCCCTATGCTTTTCAGGCTAAGAGTCATCTCCTGTAATGAGGTCAAATGCTATCTCACCAAAGCCCTGGCGAGCTCCCGCTATAGTAGTGATTCCCTTGACCTCAAACTCATTTGACTTACACTGGAAGTTACACTACCCCATATCACCAAGATTCTCAATCTGTCCTTATGCCTCAGCCAATTTCCCTCCACCTGGAAAAGAGCATTAATAACCCCATACTAAAGAGTGGTGACCCCACCTCCACTAACAATTACAGACCAATATCTATCCTCCCCCCCAAAGGCCCTTGAAAAAATAGTGTCGGACCAACTAACAGACTATCTGTCCAAACACAACCTGCTCTGCCACAAACAACACAGGTTCCGGAAGGGACACAGCACTACCACAGCCCTCACTGAATTTACAACATTTATACATGAAGCACTATAACAGCGCTTTGTAGCCGGAGCTCTCTATGTTGATCTGACCATAGCATTTGATGCCGTCATTCATGCTCTACTTCTCCACACCCTTCCATCCCCAAATTTCGCACCAGAGGTTACCATCTGGTTCAAAAACTATCTCTCAGGTCGGACACAACAAGTAAAAATCAATGCTACTATCTCCTCAAGCAGACCGGTCCAAGCTGGTGTACCGCAAGTGTCAATACTAGGCCCATTACTCTTCACCCTCTTTCTAAACTCCCTCCCTAAATCCTGCAGTGGAAAAATGCTGCTTTATGATGATGATGCGGTTGTCTTCTGGAAGCATCCCCATCCCACTACACTACAAACTGCACTACAGGGTTTCTTTAGAGAGCTGGAAACCTGGTTCGCTAGACACCGCCTAATAATTAACTACAAGGAAACCAAAACCATTATATTTTCCCACCACCAGAACCCTCTATGCCTTGCACCCTTAACAGTCTTAAGCTCCCAAGGCAATGCGCTTGAACAGGTCCCATACTTCAAATACCTCGGCCTCACGTTGGACACTTTCTTCTCCTACCACCCACACATACAACAAGTCTCCTCCTCTATCAACGCTAGACTAGGGATCCTGTACAGACATAAGCAATGCTTACCCCCACAGGCCATGCTCCTGGCAGTGTTATCCTCCATTCTAACCTTGGTAGATTACGGAATAGTGATTTACGGGTCCGCTGACCAAACTGCCCTTCGCAGCATAAACCTTGCCTTCAATAAAGCCCACCCATTGGTCTCAGGTTGTGACAGGTTAACCCACACTTGCTAGCTCTATAGGCGCTCTGGCTGGCTAAACTTCCAAGGCAGGCTTAAGTAACACACCTGCTTACTAGCTAAAAAGATACAACTAAAGCAGGCTCCAGCCGGCCTACACCCGCTCATACATGCAGCCACACATAAGAGGTCCCATAGGCACTCTGCCAACTCCACTGTCCTAGTCCTGCACTGTAGAACTTCCTTTGGACAAAGGTCCTTCTGCTATCGGGCTCCTTCTTGGCTAAACAGCCTCCCATCCTCCATCTCCCAGGCCCAAAGCCTCAACCTATTCAAATCAAGCCTAAAAACCCTACTCCTTGACTCAGCAAACTGTAACTGTATATAATTTCCCGCTCTTGTCCCTCCTGACTTGTATCATGTATTAGCCCTGACCCAGGACCCTCTTTACGCTCCATGCTGATATAACCCTACATTTTGTAAAATCATGTTTTCTATAACTAATTTGTAAAATCATGCGATGTAAGACTATGTATTACTGGGTATTAGTTATGTATGTGTACTATAGGATCCTCCCCAGTATTTGTATTTTACTTTTAAACAGACAAGGAGCCTTTGCAAAAGAGTCTATGACTCAAAGGGTTGTAATTCCGATTCTATAAATAAATAATTAAATTAAAAAAAAAAAAAATAACTGTCCCTGCCCTCCTTCCCCACTCCTCCCATCCTCCCTACCCAGGATCCTTACCTTCTCCCTATGCCTGTCCCAGCCGCTCTTGAAGTGACCCACTGTCTTCAATGAGATCACCTCTTTCAGAAGCTCATTCCAGGTGTCCACCACCCCCTCTGTGAAGTGCTTCCTGACCTCCCTCCAAAACCTCCCACCCTCCAGCTTAAGACTGTGTTCCCTCATGTTATGGTTGCCACTCAGCTTAAAGAGACTCTCCTTATCCACCTTATTTATCCCTTTCAAGTGCTTGAAGGTCCCAATCATGTCCCCTCTCTCTCTCCTGTCTTCCAGGGAGTACATGTTCAGTGCCCTCAGCCTCTCCTCATATGCCTTACCCTGCTGATCTGCTGTCATCTTTGTAGCCCTCCTCTGGACCTTCTCCAGCAGGTCCTTTTTGAGGTGTGGGCACCAGTACTGAACTCCATACTATTGATGAGGCCTTACCAGGTACCTGTACAAGGGCAGTATAATAATAATAATAATAATAATAACTTTATTTAATTGAGTGCCTTTCACATTATCAAGGCACTTCACAGATTCACAAATAATTAAATAAAACATAAGTAAAATCACAGCAAATCAGAAAATGCCTTACTCCATAAAAATGTCTTCAGTGCCTGCTTAAAGCTCCCCACAGTCCTGCACTCCTGCAGCTGATGGGGCAGAGAATTCCAGAAGGTTGGGTCAGCAAACATAAAAGCGCATATCCCAGATGAATTCAGACTAACCCTCGGAATCTCCAGCAACCCCTTGTCAGCCGAGCTGAGCTGTCGCATAAGGGTGTAAGGAGTCAGAAACTCTTTCAAGTAGTCAGGACCAAATCCGTGTAGGGCTTTGCAGGATAACAAACCTACCTTAAAGGTGAACCTCCTTGTTCCTACTACTGATCCTGCTAGATGGGCATCCCAGTATCTTGTTTGCCTTTGCTGATGCTTTCTCTCACTGCATGGAGTGCTTCGGGTCACTAGTGATCATCACTCCCAGGTCCTTCTCCTCCTCTGATGCAGATATTTGGACACCATTCAGGTAGTACTCTGTTCTGGGATTCATGGCTCCAATATGCATAACTTAGCATTTCTTGGCACTGAAGCCAAGCTGCCAGATCCTGGACCACCTCCCCAACTTTTCCAGATAATCCTGTAGGTGCTGTATCCCTTCAACTGTGTCCACTCTCCTGCAGAGCTTGGTGGCATGCATGAATAGGCACATTTTGCCCTTAATGCCATCTCCAGTGTCATTGATGAAGACACTGAACAACACTGGCCCCAGCACCGAGCCCTGTGGGACCCCACTGATTATCTCTCTGGTGCCAGATAACTCTCCTCCCACAACCACCCTCTGGGTTCTGTCCCTCAGCCAGTTTTCCACCAATCTGGTCATCTTTTCCCCAACCCTGAGATCCACCAACTTCCTGAACAACCTTTTCTGGGGCACAGAGTCAAAGGCCTTGCTGAAATCAAGACAGTGTGTCTACTCCTTGGCCTCTGTCTATTGTCTTAGTGACACAGTCAAAGAAGTCAATCAGATTTGTTTGACATGATCTTCCCTCATGAACCCATGCTGCCTCGCATCCTCCCCCTTGTAACCCCCCAATCAACTTACTTGCTCCACTATTCTGACTCTCAAACCATTGTTACCCCTTGTTTCAATACCTTCATTGGTCAGACTACATTCTCTGACTGTTTCACCTCAATCTGGAATAACCTTCCTACCCATCTCTGCTTTTCCCCTTCTTACCCCACTGTTAAGCAACTTCTCAGGTGACCCTTTTGCTCCCTCCTGTTCTTGCTGTTAGTACCGCTCTGCTTAACCCTTGTTTTGGGCTGTTCTGCCACCAATCTAATTGGCCAATTGTTACCTCTCATTATTTGTTCATTGTTCCAATTTTTTTTGTTGCATTGTTCAATTTGTATTGCTTGACTGTTTTGCTGTTACCTTTGAATGGCATGCACACTCTACCCTTTTGTGGATACACCTGAAATGAACTTTAGCTAAATGTCTTTTCTGGTCAGTGATTTGAAAATAACTACAGAAATTCAACTACTATTGCTCTCTTTCAGTTTGCCTCATCTCTTAACACAAAATAGATAAAATTCTAAATTTAAATTCAGTACTTTTTCAGACTTGCTTGAGCCTCTCCTGGAAGAGGTTGAGGCCTCCCCAGGGAGGCTGGCCTCACCATTTGAGAAACCCTGTTCTAAAGTGTTTATGGCACCTCAACAGGGTTTAGTCCTGGCAGCAGGGACAGAGAGTGAATAATCCAAACCACAACATTTGCACAAGCATAACAAACTACTACTCAGTCATCTTGCTCAGTCCTAAAATAGGTGCCTGATGACCATTTGAGCTGAAAGGCTTCAGCATTTAGTTTTAAGAGGCAGCGGGTGACAATCTCCACACACACACTGTTCCATGTGATCCATATATCGTGTGTGCCTAAGCATCCCACAGATGGATGGATCTCTTTTTGCCACCATCTTCCCCTTTTCCTCCTGCAGTTCTTATCTCTCTTTTGGGTTGGGTCTTGTTCCCTAAGGTGCCTTTGGTCCCAGGGTCTCATCCCTATGACACCTCAAGGAGTTAGAATACTCTGGTGAGGGTTCCAGTGTCTTTGTGGCACCCCAGCAGGGAGATGGTCTCTGTAGCAGAGACAGGGAGAGCATACATCAAAGTACAACAGAAACAAAGGCAGCACACACTACTACTGAGTATTCCTGCTCAATCCTAGCATACTAAACCTCCAAAAACAGGACTCAAACTCACAGAGAACACTAGTCAAATGTTGTGGCACATTGGTGTCATCCCAACTGCTGTTATAAATGTTGCCAGTTAACCTGTTTAACTGTACTTAGCACTCAACCACAATATATACAATAAATTTAAAAATTTGGTCGGGTTGCTGGTCCTTAAAAAGAAAATTGCAAGAACTGCAATGAAATATTCGATAAAAACAGTACCACACCATACAACTCAACCGGCTGGCATTCTCTGTAAATGCAAATCTCATTTTGGGAGGTTTTGGTTACAATATGGAATAGCCACCCTGAGACCCACCTCCCAGTACTTCTAGAACATGAATGCCCCCTGGGACTTGTCATTCCTTACAGAAAAGTCTGATGACTCTTTGAACATAGTGCCATCAGCAGCTAGGCACATTTTTCTCTGACTTCCTTCAACAATATTGAACAGCTCAGGTTAGTGGTATGTTACGATGGTGACTGAAATTGAGTGACTCAAGTTTTGAGTGACCCAAGTTCAGAGCCTGTGATGTGAGCTACCCTGAAAGGGCAGTGAGGCGCAGTTATAGCACCAAGGTACGGGACAAAAGAGCGAGATATTAGGAGGGCAAAGGACCAGAAGAGGAGGGTTCAGTAAGGAGAAGGTATGTGGGGTGTAGTTTGGTGGTGTGCTGCTGAGCTGATGTTCTGGTGTGATGGTGAGGGTTGCAGGCTGCAGTGAAAAAGGTGCAGGGTTCGGGGCTGGGTATGGAGTTTATTTTGTTTTGAACCTGTGTGGCACTTAAATTTGTTTTTCCAGCCAAGTTTCTCCCCCTCCCTGACATGCAGCCCCCTGGAGTTGAGAATCATAATTTAGGGAGGTGTGGGGTGCGCAGCCGCCCGCATAGATACATTGTTTTTCCATCGCTGTTGTTGGGTTTGGTGGGGAGTGTACATCGCTGTTTTGATTTTTGGCAATGTACACTCGCTGTAACAGCAATTGCTGTTTTGTGATTGCTGTTATGACATAGAACTGCTCATGGTCAAGTACTGACCCCCATGGGATCCCACCTATTACCACTCAGATCTTGGAGTAAATACCATTCAGTACTATTGTTTGGGTACTCCCCTCTAGCTAATTACCCCCCCATCTTGTGATTTCATCTTCAACACCTAAGTTACAAAATGTCATTACTAGACTTTTGAGGGGCACTAAATCAAAAGCCTTATGAATGTTCAGGTACAGGACATTCAAACCATGACCCTTATCTAACTCTTGTGACATGTAATTTAAGAAATATGCTAGGCTTGTTTGACAGAACTTACCCTTCACCAAGCTTGGTCTTTTTTCCGTATTGTAACCCCAATGTCCCAAGAGAAAAACAAATAGACCTAGCATGGTTTTTACCTTTGACCACTTTCCTGAGGCCACATATTGTTACAGCTAGAATGCTATCTCTGATATTTTCCAACTTACGTTCTACCTCATTCAGCTATTCCTATCCCAGAACTCATACCCTTAGCTCCTCCTGAATCCCTGTTCATATTTCAGGAGTCTTGCCATTAGCTCTTTCTCCTCCATCCTCCCAATGACTGCCATTTTAAGGTCATGTATCATTCTCTGGGTGAACTGCTTCTGATTTTTCAGAGACATTTTTTTTCTCCAATTGTTTAACCAGGTGAGACCCACTAAGCTGAAAGCTTGTTTACAGATGCAACCTGAGAGCACAGGGAAGTTAAGTGACTTGCTCAGGGTCACACAGTATGCAAGTGGGGACTGTGGGATTCAAACCCAGGTCTCCAGATTTGCAGCTCAGAGCCTTAAACCTCTGCGCTATACTGTCTAAAACATGTCAAACCACACTGTGTTGTGGTCACTAGACTTCAATGGATCCTGTACTGTTATGCAACTTATGCTATCACAGGTGATCAGAAGAAGATCTCATATTTTCCGATGTTTAGTTTTTTTACTCCATTTGTTGCATCAGAAATCCACCTTGGAAGGTGTATACCAGTGCCTTGCATCTGGTACTTTATGCTATTGGTATGCTTCAGGCAGCATCCACTATATTGAAAGGCATCTAACAGGATGACTTCTCCCCAGCTACTGCCTTGGTATTTTCCTTTTATAAAGCTCTGTGAACCTCTTTCAACTCATTAGGGACCTATAGATTACTCAGCATTGAATAACACTTACCCCATCCATTTTTAGCTATGATCATAGTGACACCACCACACAATATTTACCATTTTCCTTATCCACCATCAAAGGGATAACCTCCCTGATGTACAGTTCAAACCCCCTTATCTTCATCCATCCTGAATAATGTGTGGCCTGTGACAGTGGTACCACAATCATTAGTGGGTGATGCCCAACTTTCAATTACTCCCATTATATTAGGTTTGCTACATGCTGCCATTGCCTGGAGCTTACACATTTTACTACTACTCCTTCTGGCATTTGAGCAGACCAAGCTCCACAAGAACCATGCCTGATATCTCTTCTCCATTACATTCCCTATCCAAATGTCCTTGTTCCCTCTGCTATAAAAATTTAACAGACCCACATCACTTTTTATTATTGTACCCTCCTCACCCTGGAATGAGTCCATGCCCTGCATTAAGACTATATTAGTTCTATTTTCCAGTTTGCCTCATCTAGATTTGGAGTGATAATTAGGTCACTTTTGGGACTGATTTCCTCATCGATAGCTCCAGCCATAGTTCTCACTCCAACTACAGTAGTTTAACTGCAGCAAGATGAAGGCATAACATTTTTTCTATTTGTTGACATTCGACATGGGATGGCCTGTAAATGAAACTTGTTTCTCATCGAACCCATCCTGTACATCTTATCTTTTAAATAAATATAACACATTTTTGACCCAATGCCCTTTCCCCTTCTCTGTAGGACGAGGGTCATTATCCTACCACAATTCTCTCCACTCCATCAGAAAGTGAACCCCCTCTTCTGGGCTCCACCCTTTAAACCAATCATTGAATTAATTAATTTTCAAATTCCTTGCCTCCCCTCCTATGCATTGTAAGAACCTCAGAGAAGGTCACAATACCAGCTAACTCCATTCACCTTTCCCTCAGTGCTCTGCTAGATCACATGTGTCAATGTGAACAATAAAATGTGGTCTCCCTCCTACTTTCTTATTGAACTCCTTCCTAGGAAGTACTCTATCAGCCGTTGCCCCTAGGAGACAACACATGATTCTCCTGACCAGACCTGTACAGAAAAATAAGTGTCCTGTGTACATGTAGAATGCATGCCACATACTTAATTGTGCAATGTTTGTATGCAGTTCGCAAACACAAAGTGAACCTATGCAAACCAGGTCTAAAAAGCACATTGTGTTTGATGCTGTAAGCTTGACATGTGTGCAGCAGGTAAGCTTGTATGAACATCTAAAAATCACATCAGGTTTGCATGTTGCATGCTTGACAAGAGTGCAGCAGTTAAACTGGTAGGAACATCATTTAAAATTCACATCAGGTTCACATGTTGCATGCTTGACATGTGTGCAGCAACAAAGCTGGTGCAAATCTCATCTAAAAATACATCAGTTTCTATTTCTCATACAACTGCTAGAAGTTAGAGCAATTAAAATACCCTTTTCACTGATTTCCCTTTAAAATTAGGTACATTTATAAATTCTGATCCATTTGCAAGTTGTTTAATGGCTTTTGATTTTTTTCATTAAATTGTTATTAATTTGTAAAGTACTGTTTGCTTACTGCATTAAATGCCTAGGATATAGTCAGCCAACATGTCCCATTCCAGATGTGCAAAGAGGGGCCTCTGTGTTGTGAAGCCTGATCTTTTTGTTTTGGGCCATGCAAATCCCCTTATGCATATTTAGTGCTACTATGTGTTTCTCCATGACTGTTACAACTCACTTACTTTCCCTTTGTCATTGTGTATGGAGCATATACACTGTGGCCATGCTCAGCACTCTTTGTGCTAAGTAGCATCTTGAAAGCATGCACCATACCTCACATTTTGTCACTGAAATGAGTGCCATGGACACTCAAAATGTGGGACAATGAGGGACACTAACCCTCACAATAATCAGGACACATCCTGAAACAAGGAGATATAGTACCTCAGAACACAGTGCAAACCATTGTATTTACTTGTGCTGATGTTAGCCCCTGAGAATTATTTCCTACCATAAAGCAGAGGTGTCACTTAAGTAGGGCAGAGGGGGCCGTTGACCTCCCCCACATTTGTGCTTAGGTTGTTCTTATGGTATGGCATTAATGGCATTAAATTTGGATTTGATCTTTTGCACAATAAGTGCCCCCCTTGGTCTATGTTGTGCTCATGCTGCAGGTGCACTCCTGACTCGACTGTGTCTGTATTGTGTTGTCCACTCTCTCCACCTATTAGCAGTGGCACCTTCACACATGACATAGAGGAACTCCAACCGAGCAAGAGCATATGAGGCGTATGAGTGAGACACTGTCTTTCCCACCACAGAGTAGACAGGTTGCACACTACAGCTTGGAGGAGTTGTTGAGCACTGAACTCTCAACAGCAGTGTTGTGGTGGCATATTTTTGTTGGTCTACACTTAGTGAGTCTCTGTCTCCCTTGGTGGCTGAAGGGGCTGGGGTCAGCTAGAAGCTGTCTTGAGACTAGGGTACCTACTTACTCTACTAGGCTTGCCTTCCAAAACAAATAGCACGGGCCCCTGTGGCAGCAAGCTAGGCCTTGCAGCAGCAGTGACAGCAGTGTGGGTGGCCTTCATAGGCCTTGATCAGTACTGTGTAGCAGCAGCCAAGCTAGAAGCAAGCAACACAGGTTGGGTGAGTTCATTTGGTGAGGTGACTTGGTCGCAGACCATGTTGGGGACCTGGGATGGTCTGTTAACACATCCAGCTTCTAGCAGAAGGACAGAGGAGGAGCAGACTGAAAACTGGGCTGGTGGCACACTGGGCTAGGCTGCAGGTTCTGGCCAGATGGCCGGGTAAGTAAAAGTTAATAATTTTTTTACAGGAGGATTGGAGGAGGAAGGACTGACATATTGATTTTTTTTCACATTTCTGCACCTTTTGGTGGCTTCACAACCCATATGGGATGGGTATTGAATGGAATAGAGTTGGGGAAAGAAATTGGAGCAACTTTTTTGGGGGGGTGGGGGGTCAGAACTTCGACCCAGAAAAAAATTGGTTAGTAACTGGGTGGGTTTAAGCCCAAAGCTAATGCACTGCTCCGGGGTATAGACAGATGAATTTTATACATTTGAATTTTCCCTGATTTGCATATTACGTTTCAGTCACAACAAATAAGTTTTACCTTTTAGTAACATTCCAGACATTTCAGAGCTTGCCACCTAGGGGCTAACTAGCACTTGGCCTCCACTGATTGTTGGCTCCTCCCTGCTGAAATCTGAAATGGCATCCTTGCCATAAAGTCTAAATTTTCAGGACATCCTCTATGTGAGCAGCATGTTTTCCATGAAGGATGGATGAGGGGTAGAGCAGTTTTCAGGGGTAAAATGAGGGCTTTCCTGTGCATCCAGGGACAGTTGAGTGATATGGTATGCACAGACTATTGGAGCCCCATTATAGTCAGTCTTATGCCCCCCCCCAGTGAAGCTGACCTCCACATCCCCATGCTCAGGCACATTGTAACAAAGGGCAAGGGAGAGTGCAAGGGTGTGTCCACTGAAATGAATGAGGGTATTTTTTTATTACTATTTTATACAATTATTGATGGAGAGTTGGAGATTAATGAAGGCCACTGCTTCGCCAACAAGGACCTTGTTTGTAGAACAGTGAAGTTCATTATTATCCAGCTCACCATCATAATGTATAAAATAGTCATAAAAAATCACTTCACTCATTTTAGGGGGTACGCCCCAGAACTCTGACCCATGGACATCATCTCTTAAAAACTCCTACCTCTGGGTCCCCAGTACTCAGGTAAGAGACTCTTGACTTATATCTATACCTGATGGGTTGCCTGTAGTAGTGTGGCTGCACCCACTACAGTGTGTGTGCATGGGGAGGACTGGCCATGTGGGTGGGTGTTGAGTTATTGCTACTTTTGTGTTAGCCCCTTATAGTCTGTCTGTGTGGAATCATTCAAAACTATGGAGAGAAAATAGTAGACGTACAGGCCAGACAGACGTAATTAAGTAGTTTTTTTGGGTAAGTGTGTGTAGTGGGGGTGGGAAGAACTGCATGTGTTTTCATTGGCATGTGAGTTACAGTTCAGCTGTGCAGCTGAGATGAGGGGGGACAAGAAAACTAAAAAGTATATCAGTGGCTGTAAGCATGCTACATGAGTTCATATGTATGCAGATTTGTACTGAAGCACAAGTGGGCCATATGTATGCAGGCAGTGTAGCTTTGTGGTTAAGGGCACTAAACTGCAAACCAGGAGATCTGGAAACCTGCAAACCTGGGTTTTAATCTCATCAATCCCCACATTTATACTGTATGATCCTGAGCAAGTCATTTAACTTTAATGTGTGCAGATATCTGTTACTACTTGTTCTTTGCACGCATGCCACATGCATGGAGTCTGTTCCAATTTTACATAAAAAGCATGCTTTCCACACTTGCTTACTTCATGCATGCCCCATGCATGCAGTCAGGTTCCAATTTAATAGCATGCCTATTACATGGGTAGTGTTATGTGTGCAGCATAAAAACATTTCATATAATTATTTCTGTAAGGGATTTATCTTGCATACTTTTTTAATTTATAACCCTAATAATTGAATCTCCCACACTGAGCATACCCTTCCCAGCAGCTCCTTGATCACTGAATCTTCCCACCTCTGGATTAGCTGTTGATGGAGCTCTGGGGACAACAGATAGCTATCCCCCAACTGAATGAATATCATAAACTTCATCCCTCACACAAGAAAACTGGTTGCTAAGGTGTAATCTATTGTCCCAGACCTCTCATATATTGGAGACCCCCTGTACTCTCCCCTTGCCCACAATCTTCCATTTCCTTTTATTAACCCCTGCTTGATGTTGAGGAAGTGGAACAGCATTATACACTCCTGACTCCACTTAAGTTTGCTCTGTAATTGTTGTACTGATGCATAAAGCAAAACTCACAGCAGTAACCATCAGATAACAAGAGAAAGTCCACACAGATATGTACAGTAAGTAAAACTTCCATCTTTATTCCAGTGGTGCAAAACATGCATACAAAGTTGTCACAGCAGCAGGGAGTACAAACTCCTAATGTTTCAACTTACTAAAGTATTTTTTTCTTTGCAGCTTTATTTATATATCTGTGTGGGCCCTCTTTTGTTATGTAATGGTGAATACTATTGCTTTTGCTTTTTGTCTGACTGTTGTTTTTAGTGGCACAGAGGACAGAGAGCAGCTCTTCCTGGTTTGTTTTGTATTAATGGCCATGCAGCAAACAAGTCAGAATGCAGTACCTCAAATGTCTGACAGATTGGGTAACCTTCCAAGTGTAGATTGCAAGATTAAGGTGCCACAGGTCATATAAATATGTATTGCCCCATGGTCTATGTATCTACCTGTTGTACATTGCTGCACATAATCTGCACTATGAGCCACCCAATACTACCGAGCAGCAAACTGTTAGTGGCTGTACCCCAAACTGTGTGTTACAGTGTTTCCCATAAATTATAGAAACATAGAATTTGAATTTGACACTAGAAGGAGACCAAAGGTCTATCAAGTCTGCCCTTACTATATTACCTATCCCTACTAGCCTGCTGTACTGGTGGGCTGTTATCCATTTCCTCTCCTCACCCCTCAAAATCATGTTGCCCCCCCTTGGGGACATGAATTCACATGTGTTGTCAAAATGATATTTAAACCTGTTAAGGGTAGCTGTCCCACTACTTTTTACAGCAGTCTGTTTCATAGTTCCACCACCGTGTCAGTGAAGAAAAATCTCCTCTTGTTCATCTTCAACTAGCCTCCCCACAAACCTCCAGTCATTCCTCGTAGTGATTGCATCCCTGTTTCACTCAAATAGGCCTTCACTGCTCCCCATGTAACATGACTGAAACTTATGTTTCAGTCTCAGTCATGTCCCCCTGTTCCTACCTAGCATACACTAAATACATATTTATGGCCTCTAGCTGACCCTCTTAGGATCTGCCCTGGCTTACCTTGGTGACTAATAGTGCCAACTGTAGTCTGTCAATGTCTTTCCTCAGGTGAGGACTCCAGAACTGGGCACAGTTCTCCATGTGAGGCCTCACCGGGGATTTGTACAAAGACAAAACCATTTCATTTCTCCTACTGTCAGAACTCCTTCCTATACAACCTAGCATACTCAATGCCTTGCTGTATGCTTTGTTGCATTGATTTATTTTCTTGAGGAAGTCACTGATTTTGACCCCTGGATTCCTATCCTCTGTTGAAGTGTCCAGTCTGACCCCTCCCATCCAGTATTCTGTGCATGGATTCTGCCACCCTAAGAGCATTGCCTTGCACATTTTGACATTGAATCTCAACTGCAAGACCTTTGATTATCTCTCTCATTTCTCTAGTTCCTTCAGGATCTCCTGCACCCCTTCCCCATGATCTACCCAGCCATATAGCATTGTGTCATCAGCAAAAAGACACTTCCCTGGATACCTCCCCCTATTGAATGTCACTTATAAACATATTAGGTAGGATAGGTCTCAGGACCAATCCCTTCAGCACTCTGCTCATCACTTCCCTGCCACCCAATTTTGCCCCACTTACAACCAACTTTCTACCCACCTAACTAAACCCCCCTCTACTCCCAAGGCCTCCAACTTCTGCAGCAGTCTCCTGTGTGATAATAATAGTCTAGTGTGTTACAATAAAGCTTAAGAAGAAACCACCCACCACATTACCACAAATAGAGTTTACCTGTGCCCAGTGCTAATACTGCCCTGTTTGCATAGGTCAAACTGAGAAACCCTCTAATAACAAGATGAAGTTGAGTCCCAACCCTGCTAGGAATTGCAATGGATACCTTTCACAGTTTTGTGTGCCCTCAAGGATGTGTTCATCATTTGATCATACTGCATGGCTATATTATTCTATGCTGTGATTCTGGATGTTCTTACGCAATATGCTAAATATACGTTACACAATACAATACAACACATGTGTAGTACAATTCTTATCCATAGACTTGCAATGGTGCACATAGTGTCAAATCAGAAGTTAAGTATCTACTGTCAAGTTGCTTAACTATGCTGATGTCCCCAAGTGTGACTTCCTTATTCTCCTGCCTTTAGGCTATAGCCCACTGCACAGAGGACCACTTGAAGCAATATATTGTAAAATAGGGGCTGTAACCACACCACCTTACAGTTCTGCCTCCCAGTTGAAGGTTAGCATCAGTCAAAGGGCTGCTCACAGTGAGCAATGTCTCATCACTCCCAATGTCAACACAACTCAGGGAGCTTAAAACAGGGACAGTAGTCATATTCATCTATACCTGAAGTTTGGATGCTACTAGACCACCTAAAAGGTGCTCAAACAGCACTCAAATATTGGGTGCATTTTCATGCAACAGCAGCCAAAATAGGAAGCACTTGCCTCAAAAAGATGATGCATGAATCATTTTTTTGGCTGCAAGCTGCTATAAATTATGTCAGCTTTTGCAAAAAAATCATACACATTTGAAAATGAGGCACTGAAGTTTTGGCATAAACAGGCAAACGTTGAGAGATGTGAAAATCACATCTGCATAAATACCAGTATCAAACTCCTTTGAAAATTGAATCCATAATCTTTTACAGAGACTAAATCATTGTTATAAGATCAGTTTCTTATTAAAATATAATTACTGTAACCTTTTATATAAACTGTTACTAGATGATATATATTGTCTTCCATCTTGTTTTTTTTCTGATAACAATTAAAGACGTCAAGAAACTAATACTAAATACCTTCCAGTGATTCAAGTGGACATAACGCATGCTATCTTATGAACTGTTTTTCTCTTGAAATCTTACATAGGGATGTAGGAAATTTTAATTTGATTTGACTATCAAAATAGTTTGTACAACATGTATTAAAAACGTAGTATATAGTGTTTAGAACTTGCAAAAAATATACAGACCTGCACAGTTACATTTTTCATAGTTTTAGGTAATATTGTGCTTATTTACATTCTAATAGTTTAGTTCTTATCTGCCGTCATACACCTTGAATATTTTCAATAGTTTAGATCACACCAGTGAGTTCATCAAAGATAAACATATATTTTAAACATTTATTAAATGCATATCCCCATACTCTCACTAGAATATCATTAATGTATTTCTTGCTATGCATCTTTCACAGAACTTTATTTTTACACAGCCAAGGAAGGTATCTTGGCAGGGCAGAACCTTGCAAAATAAAACTAGACTGCCTGCTTCTGACTTTTTACTATCTCCCATTGCATACTTGCTGTTATTAATGGGCATTATTACTTCAAGTATGTCAGTAGAAAAGACAAACATTCAGAAGCAAAAGTTCTCCTTAATTCAGCCTGCCTAGCCAGCAAAATGTAACACAAAATTATTCAGGGGAAAAATACAATTTTTTGTCATCTCTGCCATACACTGATAACAAAGCTACAGACTAATATGTTTTGATATTTTTGTCACTCATTTATCATGTGGCCTTTCATGCTATCATTAATACTGCTGAGGGACAGAGCAGATATGCTGAAATGAGGGTGTGGGAAAGTCAGATTGCTTCTATAAGAACTAGTGGTCAGCCATAGAAATTTATGCTTGCCTTCAATATAACACTGGCTGCAGGAGAGGAATTGTTATTAAAATTTGATATTACTGTCAAGGTCCTGCCACCTAGAATTTGCAACTTTTAGCTATGATGGAAGTAGTAGGGGAAGGGAGGTTAAATGATTTTCTGTTTGAATTATGATATTAATAAAATACAACATGCTTGTTCAGGCATTTGGAAAGGGTGCAAATAATATTTGGTGTTACTTTTCTGTGGCATTTGTGGAACATTTACTATTAGTGGCACTGTTGAATTTGTCTATTTTCAAAATATATTGCATTAGTAAGGTAGTTTCCTCATTGTACAAACCCAGTACAATCTACATGACAGACTGATAATGTAGAAGTAAAACCACTGAAGATTTGTGTAGAATAATATACTTTTTTTACAAATGCATGTGGTTACCTTCTTTCTTATTTCTTAGCATTTGCTAGTCCAAGTAGACATTAAAGGAATTGGTAGGTCTAGTAGTCTTCTCTTCTGATTTGAATAGCAAAGTGCATATTTTTAATTTTTTTGCACAGTGTTATCTCTTTGAATGCAGATAATTCATTCATGGTTAACTTTCTTTTATAGATGTACTGTCCACTAAGTAAATACAAAAATTAATGAATGAATGACTAAATACATACATACATGAATCAATACAGACTGACATACAGATAGACATTCATCATGTTTTAATATCCTGAGTATTTATAGTGTTGTTTTTGTATTCTTTTGCATTTGAATTTTGTCCATCAAAAGCATTTTAAGTGAAGTGTTGAAACTAATGTTCTGAAAGACAATCAACTACCTTGAACTAAAATTCTACTTTTTTTGAACAAACTCAAACTTTAGGGTTCATCAGTCAAAGGTCAAAGCAGTTTAAACCAGTTGTATGTTGAAATCCCATGTTACACTCTCATACAGAAAACAATCATTGTGACACAGAGTTTTGAACACATTTAAACCTGTCATAAACCAGTGTGAATGTTCCTGGTTCATCCCACAGTTTTTCAAAATTTAGAATTACTTGGGATGATAAAGCTTTATATCAGAGTTGCATTAAAACATATTCATCTCATCTGCTTAACAAAATAAAAAGCTGTGACTCTGTTTCTCCATGTCACTGCAGATATTCCGATGAGGCCTAGCTAAAAAGGCTGCAACATTCATTCATTAGTGTTACCACCGATCCTGATTTTTCAAAGGACAGTCCTGATTTGGGCAGCTGTGTCCTGCAAACAAAACAAGAAAAATACTACATGTCCTGACTTTATAGTAGAAAAAATATTTTGTAACTTTCCACTAAATGTTGCAGAAAACAATAATATGTTAACTAAAATACCTTAAAGTGATAAGAAACAATAGAATCAACTAAGAAAGTGCAATACTTAGCCTTAATTCTGATTATATAGAGAAAAGAAATCTGTTGTATTGGTCAAGGTTAAGTACTGTCCTGCAAAAAATCATGTTTCAGTAAGACGTGTTCCACTTTGGGCTTCTTAAAAGGTGGTAACCCTAACATTCATCTCAGTGAGTCTAGCAAAATTCTGAAATGCAGCTTCACTAGGTTGTTTGTGTTATGCTCAGTCATTTCGGATGATGTTTCCTGATTTTTAATGAAAATTCAGTAAATGATAAAAATGTTGGTGTTATAGATGTACTGTAAACTCTAAGTAAAAGCAAAAGGTATATGAAAGGTTAGGGCTATTGCTAACGCTATAGGTAGATGTACTGCATTACTTTAATGTGCCTTAAATGAAAGAAACAGAAAAACTGTGCTCTGCTACAAACTATACTGAATTCATAATCCTTAGTATGAGCTATAATTCTGCAGCTTTTATAACACACTGGTAAACATTCTGTCATCTGCTAGTATACATCATTGTGATGTTTTTAATGATATCACAAATGTATAAAAAATACAAGCCTTTGTGTATCTGTTTAAAGGACCTCTTACTGTACCTTAAGTGCATGCATTTATTTCAATATATCACATAACACATTTACTTCAGCATACAGGTAATCAATGCACATGACATGGATGGTTATCATTATTATAAAAAAAAATCCTACTCTGTGTGATCTTACATTTTTGGTCTTTAAATTATGACTTAATTTGTGCTATCTTAAGAATTTTGAGAAATGTTGCTAAACTCATTAGATAGAAGCTTGGAAATGAGAAAGGAAAACAAGTATAGGTGACAGTTTCAAACAAGAGAACCTCTAAATAGGTCCCTAAGAGACTATGCACATTTAAAGTGAATTGTTAAATTCTCCCAGTAATAGGCAAACTGTGAGGTAAGATTTTCAGGTTTCAAAAATAATGATTGAGAATAGCACACTTTGATCTTTGCATAATGATCCTTTCTTGCCTTTCCCTGGCTGTTTTGTTTTCTTGGATTTAAAACCTTTATTTTGAATATTCAGCCTTTCCCATCATTGCATGCAGACATTTTGCTTTATACTCTGTAGCCTATCTTATATGTACATCTTGTTTCTGTTACAATACCCCTTACATCAAACCTATTAAAAATATGCTAATTCACTATTAAATTATTAATATTGCCTATGGGGTAGATAACCACAATACCTAGAATTTATTAGATACAAAATTCAATTACTCCACAGCTATTTAAAATAAAATAAACATGAGACAAACACTACTGTATAAAAACAAACAAAAAAATGAATATCAATTTGGGCTGCCTAGCATTTCTATGTACCCTGTTAGATGTAATATACAGTTGAAATGCTTATGCATTAATATGTATTATGTACTACAGACATGATTTGATTTTTTTGTGTGTTTGCATTGTTATTTCCTGCTGAAATTATCCACATGAGATAAAAGCAATATCAAAGCACAATTATTGTCAAGACCTTTGATGATTTAGGAAATATAATCATTACTTAAAATGTATTTTTGTTTCAACTCAGGATCCATGTGTCCCAAAACTGAATGTAATAATTAGCCCAATTATTTAAGCTAGCAGAATATGTGCTTTGCAGTGGCTTGTTTGTGATTTGAGATTTTTTTATGAAGCCTGTTACCAGTGATCTCCCAGTCCCAGAAAACTCAAAAATAATAAATAGCATCATAATGCTAACAAAAAAAATAAAGCATTTGGATGTTAACATTTAAACAAAGAACACTATTTTGAATGTGTTGTCTCTGTATGTTAAGTTTTCAAATAGTTGAAGTTATGAGTAGTATCATGCACCTAAATGATTGCTCTTGCTCATATGGTTTTTTTATCTGCTAGCTTAAGTCTATGTATAATGGCATATGATTTGAATCATTCTTATCATAAAACAATTTTTGTATTAATATAATATAGATATATGAGATAAAATATTAAGAAAATTCAGATTTATTCTATTACACATACTCAAGAAATTATTCAAAACTGCAGCAGGTTTAAAGCTGCCATTTTGCGTTTGCATGTAAATAAAGCAATAGTCACAAACAAAGCAAGCAATCTCAAATACTTGCCTTCAGTGTCAAAGGATGGATAACCTGCTTGCTACCAATCAGCTAGTGGTTACCATGGTTACAAGGTCAGGAAATATGCCTTTTCCCCAGTTGTCCAAGGCTTGCACATGTCACTTCTGAAACTATGAATTTTATATACAGGTCAGGAGATGCATATCAAAGAAATAAACAGTGAACTGGACCATAATGACAGCTAACGTTCAAACGCCCTTGCATTTTTAAATTTCTACCCAAACACATTTTGTCATTTTGAATGAGTTAGGTTTTTAAATAAAATGGAAGCAATTTTTTTTTCTGTAATGAAATTTTGTATACTAGGCACAAGCTGTGATTCATTATGATTTCTTATATTTTAAGCATACACAGACAAAATAAGACCATTTCCTGCTTTAGCAAGGCTTCCTTTTTGTAAAACACTTGCATTATATTACTGGAATATTGCAAGACTTTAACTGAATGCAATTTAAGAAGTCAGCATAATAACTGGTTTCTGGAAAGCAGTCAAGATGGTGATTGAGTTGGGAAAGGAATGCAGATGTTCATGGTTTAAAGTATATTGTCTCTTACGTAAATGATCTAAGATTATGAAGAGTTTAAATATTAGTGTAATCTCTATAGGTTGAAGAATGTTTCATGATTTGTAAAATGAGTGAATTTTGAAGATGTCCTTTGTAGTGCAAAGTGTTGGAGTCTAGTCAAAGAATTACTGTATCGGCTATGAAAATTAGTCACAGGCCTCTCAGGGTATAGTATTTAGTATTGTACCACAAATAAGGGAGGACAACTAAATTTAAAGATGGCTGTTCAAATCACATATTTTAT